>CALNVZ010003434.1:27760791-27778239 GCA_940671915.1 Paracentrotus lividus | reverse complement strand
TCCCGGAAGAGACATATCTGCCCGCTAGTGTTGAGGTTGTACAGAATGTCGGCAATGCCAATTTAAGAAAAGAAATAATTTTACTCTTTTTCTTAATTGTGTGAAAATTCTAACTGTATATTGTGTTTTTACCGACAGATACCACAATATAAAGAAGTTATTATCATGATTATAATCATCATCATCATCATCATCAAGAAGGGGAAAAAAAGATCCGGTCATAATACCCGCAAAATGATTATGGTCTATCCTTCTTTTTTTCTGCAAATGCGACTGCGTACCCTATTCAATATCATTTTAAAAATGTCAAAACATTCAAATAATCATCAGTTTATCCGTATACATACTTTCATCATCCATCATGTCAATGGGTGCCTCAAATTCAGAAGAAAAAAAATGCGTGTAAAGTGTATTTACCGCACACTCAGGCATGCATTTGTCACATTATTATGTACCATTTGGGATAACGTACGTGATTTATCAAACCACCTCACTTCGAAAAAAAACACTCTAAACCATGCTGAACTTGAATATTGACAGAATCAATTGGTACATTTTTGGTTGCTTCCTTCACATTTTGACCCATTTTCAATCACTAAATCTGGGGTTATCCGCCTCTAATCCCCATAAATGTCATTTATATTATTCAAAATGTAAAAGGCACATAAACCCATTTAATTCACGAAGATCGCAAGATTTCGTGTCGTCTATATCAACATTCTGTTTATCGTATTTACAGAAGCTGAATTTAGGATCATAATTGTATAATTTCGATATATGTGTGGGACTGAATAAATATTTAACCAGCATCGTGTAAATCTTTCTCTATGTCAGTGAATCAAAATGGAAAACATGCTTGAAAACATCTTCCTTTCCAAAGTTATTCGATTATAGGATTTATATGAAATAATGCAATTCCATTTGTGAACGAGAAGGATACATCTAGAGCAAGAGGGAAAAAATGTGAAAATGCGGGTATTACTATTAAATAGATTTAAATCAGACGATTTTGGCTGCATTATCCAAGGATTTAAACTGAAATGGTGCATGCAAACGAGGTTAAACGGGTACTATCCTTTTAAGAGGACAAATAAAAGTTATTGGATGCTCGCATGCACACATGAGTTGTTACTATGGTGCCGTGCGGAGAAATAATATTTGAACATGAATTTTTATTCGGAGGAATAGTTTAAATAAATTGGCCCGAATTCACAAACGTGGTTTAGCTAGTCCATGCTCTAAATCAGGTGGTTTGTGAATACCAAAATTTAGACCATGGTCTAAATCCGTGGTTTAAACAATTGATTTAGACCATGGACTAACTAAACCACGTTTGTGAATTCGGGCTTATATGTCTTAATTTGAACTACAAAAATTAAAATTAAAAATCAAAGTACAGAACCAAAGACACGTTCTTCGGAGAAAGAATGAAATCGTATACATGCAAATAAAAATCACAAACAAACAAACAAACAAAAAGCAACAAAAAAAACCCTACAAAAACAAAAACAACAACAACAACAAAGAATTGTGGAACCAAACCAAATAGATAGCACTTTATATTAAAAAAAAAAAAGTCGAAAGGAATTGTTGTGTTGTCGAAACAAGTAATTTGTGAGTGTGGCTGAAGCATTCACGTTTACGACAACGACGATGATGATGATAATGGGGTGATGATGAGGATAACGAGGGCGTTGATCATGATGCTGACCATGGTGTGGTAACGGTGGTGTTGATGTGAGGATGATGACGATAATGATGATGATGATGATGATGACGATAATGATGACGTTGATGATGATGACTAACTTACCGATATTTTGGTTACGATGGAGAGGATGAGGGCAAGCACAGCGAGATAGATCCTGACTCTCTGGCCACCAAATCGTTTTCTCAGGTACTCAGGCATCGTAAACACCTGTCACGATAAACATATATGAAATATAAGAACTCTGTCCTATTAAGTTAAAATATTAATCAAAAGTTTTTACTAGCCCCCTAAAGCTACATTTATTATATTGGATAAGGCAGACTATTTATTTTCATCGAATTCAGTATGATCCTTTTTTTATTTAATTTATTTTCCAATAAAATTCACGATTAAAAGTATTGATAAATAGAAAACAAACATAAAATAACAAATTACGATTAAACAAAAAATGAACATGAAAAAAACAACAACACACACACAAATATCATGTCCCAATATCATACCATATACACATGCGTGGTTTAAATATTAGGTATAATTGAACCCTTCCTACCCCTTCTATTACTCCCTAAATTTTGATCGCTGTTATACCCAATTTCGATTTGGTGTTAATTCTCTTTTAGGGTAACATCGGTTGATTTCGCAACTCTAATATATGACAGATAATTGTCATTTTTCACTAATGTGGGTAATTTCAATGTTCGAATGTTTGCTCAGGATAGTTTTTCAAGTGTTCGTGAAGATTTTCAAGAGTTCGAGCGTAAGCAATATCACCCCAATTTGTATGTTTGATAATACTTCCCCTACTTCAAAATTATTAAGAACAAAATTGGACAAACAGAAAATGTAAATTGAAACTCTATACCTCAAGAGAGGGGGGGGGGGTGTTGTTTACATAATCATACATGTACATTGTACTGTAAATATGTTGCTTAATGACCATAAATCCAAATTTCTTATCAACTTTCATAGCAAAAACAAACAATAGTTATCGACAATTGCAAAGGTTAATGGTCATCATAGCAGCATGTAAATATGATCACCAAACTACGAAGATATAACAAAAATATCCCAAATATTGCGCTGTGATTGAACCTAGACCTATATGCACAAAATTTCCCCTTTTCCTTTATCTGTTTATTCCTTCATATTTCCCCTCTTTCCCTCTCCATTTTAGCTTATGGCCCAAAATCCCCCACTTTTTCAGAGCCCGGGCGTAGACACGCATTAATTTATTTTGTTACTGGGGGGGGGGGGGTTGTAATCTATTCAACCGCCCCCCCCCCCCGGAAAAGGTCTGCGCCAGTGTTTCAGTAGCCTCTTTTCGAGGCCCTGTTGGCTTTATCATATCGTCGTTTGCCGAATGATGCCGAGCGAAGCGAGGCGAAAACTCGAACTCACGAAGCAAGTCGGGCTTGTTGAGCGAAGTCGTTTCGCGAGTTCGGGTTTTCTCCTCGCTTCGCGCGACATCATTCGGCAAACGACGACCAGCCACCAGGGCCTCGACAAGAGGCTAGTGTTTCAGAGGAAAGCTTCATTTTAGAACTTATGAAACACCCTGGGTAATAAAGTGGCATAACCGACCTTGTGTAAATCCACATAGGCTATAAGTACCGTGATGGCTTCACAGATATCTTCAAGTTTATGGACCTTAATTGTTCTACAACCCATTAAGAAGGTTACCGTTTTAGAAAAAAAAAAAAAATCTTGAAACTGTAACAAGTATAAAGACGAATATGACGGAGTAGTAGGCCATTGACCCATTATTACGCCATCGATCTTGAAACTGATTTATGGATTGGTTAAACAAACTATACAGAAATCATAATAACTAATACTTTTTAAGTGTGGTGATGATTTTTTTTTCTTCTGTTGTTAGAAGTAAAGTACATGAAAAAGGGCTAAGGTATAGGACGGCATTTAAATTATCAAATATCAAATGATATGTTTATACAGTATAGAACTGTAATTTTGTTGAGCGTTTCTCATTTTTTTCTTAATTGACTTTTTTTTTTTAGGGGGGGGGGGTATTTTGTTTGTTTGTTTGCTTTGAAGTGATTATGTTCCTTTATTTATGGGGGTGGGGCTGCTTGAACAACTTTCCCAGTCTTGCATGAGGGCTTCTAGTCGTTATAAAATATATACTCACACCAGCGGACATATAAACGGGGAGGAATATCCATCCAAGTAACAGGAGAATAAACATAGCCTGTGGATAAAACAGAGAGATAAAACAGTAATCAATTACACAAAATAACTATAATAACTCTAACAACTAGTAATAAATGAAAATGGGATAATAATCAATATATGACAATGAGTTTTCAGTCCTCGATCTTTAGTACTACTTGCAACTTTTCACCTGTTCATAAACTTGAATATTGAATGTGTAATGCTCTCATTTCCACGTAAATAGCCCATTGATAATAATAAAAAAAAAATCAATCATTATTAATTCTTTATAGTCTTTCCTTGTAAATTTTTAAACATTTAAATCTTCTATACTGTCTTTAAATGCCGAGTTCTAACTTAATTCTCATTTTAAAAGGACATTAACGAGACTACTTTTAGTCAACTTTTGGAGAGTGCTTATGTCCCCTGGACCATGAAATATCATGATTGAACAAAGATAGACCTGTCAAAAGAAATGACAGAAGCTTTGGAATTTTGTCTTGAGCAAATAGTAATACCTTGGTAACGGATGAATACTCATAAAAAAATGTGGTATTTAGTACCCATAGTATGAGTGATAATCAGACATTTATTTTAGTTATTAGCTGGTGGTTGCAATATAAGCAAACGTGGAACGCGTCATAAATAGCTAATAATATACGACGACGATATGCATGAACATTTTTATCACACTTCATTTTCGCATTCTAAATTTACAAAGGCAAATACATATTTGTCCATCTCATAAATGACATGTATGCATAATAGTTGAAGTAGGATAAAAAAAACATTATTGAGTTCACACGACCTTATCTCATGTTTTACATACATTGAGGTAAGACATCGAGGTTTCAATTCTTGTTCATATTAATTATAGAATATTCTGCACTCTGACAAACTAAAATAATTTTTATGGAGGTGCACGAAAGAAGTATTCACAACCAAACGCACGCTTTTTTAAAATATTCATATAAACTTCTCAATGCTCTTATTATTTGCTGTCATATAACCATACTATTAAAGAGGCAAACAAACTAATGTCATGAATACGTCGTGTCATCGAACCCCAGTCTTAATACAAATACTATTAACTTATACTTGAAAAATAAGAATGTGGTATACATTTTCTCAGGTTGCTTTTGTTTGTTCACAAGAAACAATCAATCGTCTCTTTTATTTTCTGCTTCTAATTCCTACTTAAATGTAAGGTAGGCTAGAAGCAATAATTAAATACAGATCAATGACCACAATTCGCCAATATGGGGCATATAATTTGGTCAGTAAAACTATAAGACATAACGTGGCAATGATCAGATGGATCATTCACGTTCCATGGCCAAACCGTGAAATATACCAATAGGAATATAATTTTGATTTAAACGAACGATGTCAGTCTGTTTAGCCATATATTTTTTGCAAACATTATAAGAAGATTTATTTGTTCAAACTTACATCTAAACAGCAGTTTTGAACATGTTGAAGGGCAAGAACGTGTGAATATGATGATAATGGTTAATGAGGGGCGAAGTATCAAAGGGTACCATGTTAATAGTCAATAAAGTAACAAACAACAAACAACACTGACATACTTTTTTTATACTGAAAGATAATAATATGTTTAGTTATATTCATGAAGTAGTAAAGAATGTATACAATCTACAATATTCAAAGTGAACCTTGAAACTTACAGCCTAATTATAACAAAAATACAAATATTTTTATAATGTTGATTCAAACGTAAGGTGAGAGCCCCTTTATGCACACTGTAGATATCTTATTACAGGAAAGAAATAGAGATTTCTTCCGTTTTGTCTACATTTCGTATTTCTTGATGAATTTCTTTTGCGTCTAATACTTAAATGTTCGTTTGAGAAAATTTATCAGAAGTCATACATGTCAAGGTAAGGCCAGATGATTTGATGTGAAATCATTATGAAATTGTATTTGTTTATTGATGTATTTTAAAAGTGAACCGGCCCCTCCCCCGCTCAGGTTTTACTTGTTTCATTTTTATCTTTTAACTCCTTTATCTGTTTAACAAAATGACTTTTAGGGTATTTCAAAATCATGAATAAAAAAATTAGTATTACGATTCGTTTTTTACGGGGCACACTCGTTTACTTGTGTTACTAATATGATGATTTTCCATAGGAGGGGACGATGTAGGGGCGGGGTACGAGTCTATATTCTTTAATATATATTTAATGTTGTTTGGGTGTGGCTATTCAGAAGGTAAATACGGTATCAGATATTTCTTGCTTCCTCCATAGAAGTAATTTTTCAATGAAATGTTTGATTAAAGAAAGAAAGAAAATAAAAATGGTGTAGGAACTTTGGACTTTGTCAAGTTTTGCCAGAACAACCTTAACAATGGGTAATCGTAATGATTTGGCAGTGATGTTCACATACAAAGTAATCATGACCCCTTATTATTTTTATTCTTCCATTCTAACATGCATTATTAATTGATATGCAGAAACGGTATCATTATAAAGTTTAATTCAAAATCGCCTGATTCCGTACATTAATGAAGGATAGAACATCAAAAAAGAACGAACTGACGATGATGGTGGTGGTGATGATAATGGTGTATCCCGTTAGAATGTTGCGGAATTCATCTTAAAAGTATGAGTTCGGAATTTGTATCTATAATTCAACATAATAAATTAATATCATTTCAAAATCAGTATAGTGCTTGTTTTTTTTTGTTTTTTTTTTTGTATATCGGCTATGGATATGCGACCCCCTCCCATGATCTCCAAACAAAATGGTGTAGTGACCCCCCCCCCCCTGCACCCTATTCATAAACTTACATTGAATTCAAAGGCACCCACGGCAATACCCCCTGCGGCACCGGACCCCGCCAGACCGATGAAATGCCCTGATCCGATGTTACTAGAGAAGAGAGATGCTCCTATCGGCCACCATAACATGTTCTTACCGGCCAAGAAGTAGCCTTTGAGGGTCGCACGACTCGATTGGAAGGATGCCTGTCAGAATGAAAAATAAAGATGATAATTAAGATTGATTGATATATTATTTATTTCCATATACTAAAATAGTCACACTTTTCAATATGCATGGTTACACAAAGTAATAAAAGGGGATCGTCATAAGAAACGCTTGACATCTTCATCAAATCAAATTATGGAAGAAAAATTAAGATTAAAACAAAATATATATGTGTAGTTTCAAGTATGATTATTATAACTGTACATCGATCTAATATTTCATACAAAGCTACCCAACCTAGTAAGAAAGTTAAGATGTTTGTTGTTGTAGTTTCATGGGTATATCTGGTAAGTTTTATTCATTCGTGCAAAGTAAAAATAAAAAAAAATAGATTAAAAAAACAATAAATGAAATATTTAACAATACTACAACAACAACAGACAAACTAAAACACAAAATAACATAAATTATATACATTCACATTTACAGCAAGGACGTGAATTGGAACAATGTACAACTTTCGATATGCTTGGAGTTTTGATCCGGCGGACATAATCATCCACGGAACCATGTCTGCTGCAACACCACCCTAAACACCTGCTGGAAGTGTTTGAAAGATAATTGCCATCAATCTGGTTTTACACCATAACGACTGGCGCTACAATGTATATGGGAGACGTTGGCGCCTAATAACCACGCCAAAGCACAGATGGAATAGTGATAATGGGAGTGGTAGTGACCTTATTCCCCGGGTCAAGTTTACTATCACAGTAAGCCTAATGTATGTAAATTTGTTACTCAGTACTTGGTTGAGATGCTCTAACTCGAAAAATACACATATCCCTGATTCTTTTTTCCCCCTTTTTTCTTTTTTCCTTTTAAACCATATAGAAGTGCAACACTATAATGTACAGACACACACTATTGCACTTCATGACAGTAGTGAATGATATTCGTAGTGTCTTTTATAATTTAGAGAATGAATATCTCGAAAAAGTTAAATTTTCCCTTTCATCTCATAAACCATCGCAATATCATAGCTTTGGTTTTTGTTATAACGAAGTTACCATGGTTACATCGCGAAACCGACTCCGAACCGACATGCAAGGTCTCATTGTCAGGCAATTCCTTTTTCTAAAATGGATCTTTGCCATACACGTGTATGATACCAAAAATACTGATTTTTGTGTTCCTTAATTAACTTTCAGCCAATCAGAATCGTATACGCCCAAGGCCAATCCAGGGGGGCGTTTCATCAAAGGACTTGTCGGTTATTTTATCCGACGTATTTGCTCTCAGCCAATCAGATGCAAGCATTTCAGTAGCTTGTAACAGTATGTCAGATAAAACATCCGACAAGTCCTTTGATGAAACGCCCCCCCCCCCCCCCCCTGGTCCTTCGTTTGCTTTAAATAGATTTGCGTTTTGTTTATCTCAACTCTTAATTGCAAGACGCAGACCTCGAAACATTTCCTCTTACTTTTACGACTGTCTCAGGGCTTCACAATAAGACCATGGTCATACCAGTAAGGTCGAGTAGAAGAATCCAATGACTGACTTGCGATTTCCGGTAATGCAATTGCGAATATGAAACAACTATTCTGATTGGTTGAAAGTAACACTTTCATGCAAGAAGTTAATGCAGCGAAGCTCCTGATTGGCTTATATTGTAATTCCCTGGTGTCGGTCTCAACAGTGCAACCTAACCATGTTTCATCATGTTCATAGTCATCATGTTATCAGGAGCGACGGACTATAGGTTTTTCTTTCGACAAGGAAGGACATAATAAAACAAATTCCAATGATAATGCTAACGTGTAAATCATGATTTGACCATTTATCCTCAGAAGTCACGTATATGATTGTGCAACTCATTTTTTTATTTTTGTTGGTAGATTCTTTAACTGTTGATGACAGGTTAGTTGATGTGAAAATGATAGGCCTAAGTGATCCGTTTTCGAATATTCTAAACATCAGTGTCTTATTCAAAATAATGGTCACAAATGTCGGTTATCACGTCTGCGTTTCCTGAAGTGTTGATAATTGCAACACGTGTTTCGACACCGATCAATTATTCGAGTGTAGGTATACATTTAGATATAATACAGGCACAAATTAAAAAGATATATTCGCCCACCTCCGCGTTTCGCCATTCATTTTGAACCCCCTTAAAAACATATTCATTGCCACAATAATTTTAACTACCCATACAAAATCACTACATACTGTACAATATACGGTACATCATTATCATGAACAGAAAGAGAATTTAATCAGCTGGCCATGCTTATACCCGTCTGCAAAATATGTTATCTCTTTTTGTACATATCTTATTTTCACTGCGAAAATAGGGACACATGGCAATCAATCAACCAATACACGGACAAACCAATTAAGTAAATCTATCAACCAACTACGGAGTGTTGGACTTCATGTTATGAGTGCCAACTTCATTAAAATGTGATTACAAAACGTAGCAGAACTTTAATGGGAAATGCAAGCGGCACTATTACGACGATCCACGAGCATGGCATGTTTGTTCAATTGAAATTATAACAGGCCTAGGGAACTGTTGACCACATACAGTGCCCACACCATCAGCAAGAGTGCAAAAAACCATGCACGTCTGTATGGAGAACACGTTGAATGGTCATTTTTTTAAAAGACATGAACCCCGCCCCCACCCCCGCGCGCCATGAATTTCCTGTCACAAAACTGATCATATATTTTTTTTTTTACCCGCATTGTTAAAAATCTAGAAATCTCGGAGATATCTTTTTTTTTTCCGTTTAAGAGAATTATAATATGTCAGATGTGCATCACCCCCTCCTCATTCCAAAGCCTGTGCACCGTAAAAATAGGAGATTACTGACTATACAAAGGGGGATATGAATTACGATTCCACGTTGACCATGGAAATAGGTAATACGTCCCAGGTGGGTTATACAACAGAGACAAATATATCCTGCGGCTGCAGGTCAGTAATATTCTAAAGTGCTTTAAAAAAAAAAACAAAAAAAAAAAAAACGGTCAATATATAGCTCAAAGAATCAAATCTGTTATAGCATCTGCCGTTGACCTCCAATTACGAAGAAGAGGAAATTGATGATCAAATACACGCTATTTTTTGCAAACTGAACAGAATATTATACTAAAAATAAACATCTTAATTCTATTATTCTTCATCTCCGCCAATTTTGATTGATGATCCTTTCATAAATGCGAGGTTTCTGAAAAAGCGGGTACTAGTATTCAAAATGCAATCAGCGGACTTCAATGGGGCCTTAAATGGTCGTTATGCGAAAGGTCTGATGACTGAGGATCAATGCAAGAAGCTACTGTGAAAAATATTGATTCTTGCAGTAAAGAAGGAATGTTGAAATAGATTAGGCTTGAAAAAATTATTAGCGTTTGAGAGTTACAAGTTAGAAGTTGTGTGAATTCATTAGTAATAGGCATACATGTATGTGCCATTTTGACCTCATGCTAATAGATAATATGTTCATATCGGTGGGAGGAAAAACCCCAAACAAACAATTATTTAAATGTAGAACCGTCACTAAATAGGCGCTGAACAGTCAACAAATCTATTGTACTTATGTTGATATTGACGTTGTAGATGCTGTTGTTCTTACTGTTTTTGTTGATGGTGATGACCTTTGACTTTAGTGTTGATGGATTTCGTAAAAGAAACGTATAAAGAGAGAGCGAGAGAGAAGAGAGAAGACAGATATTAAAGGAGAGAGAGAGTAGAGGGGGGGGGGAGAAAGAGAGAAAGAGCGAGAGACAGAGAGAGAGAGCTGGAGAGAGAGAGAGAGGAGAGAGAGAGAGGGAAGGAGATAGAAGAAAATGTCTGTACTTGTGTCTGGAACTCTCATGCTGAGAAGAGGTCAAGTTTACAGGTCAAGATGCGGTTCTTGACCGGAAGGAATTTATGGGTGCCTGGACAAACATTAATAAACCTGGGGGATGTTTCACTAAGTAAGTCGTTCGTACGTTACGAAATGCCTGGCAGTGATCAGTTTTTTGTGCTACATGATGAGAATGTGATGCACCCAACATGTTCCAATTCGTTCGTAAGATGATGCGTAACTTTTACGAAAGATTTTGGTGAGACATGACTGGATGCCTGGAAGGATCTTAATAAACCTTGATTGTCAAAATGTATTTCAATGAATGTTGGGTCAATTCAGCAGGCTCTGACAGGATATACTTGTGTAAATTTGTTTTGGATTGATTTTTTTTTTCTCCCAGCCTTCGAAACTCGTTCAAATTAATATAATATAATAATAATAATAATATTTATTTTTTTTTAATGCGAAGAAAGAGGGTAACTTGTGAACCAGGTAGGGAGAGGGAGAGAGTCAGATCATGATTGAGAGAAGCAGGGGCAGGAGGAGGAGGAGAAAAGGGAGAAGAGAAGAAGAAGAAGAAGAAGAAGAAGAAGAAGAAGAAGAAGAGAAAGAAGAAGAAAAAGAAGAGACAATCAAGACACAACACAAATATCATCATTTTGTCAAATTATTTATCGGCGGGGGAACAGGGAAACGCCCCTAACTTTAACGACAGAGCACGTGCTCTATTAAAAAGGAGAAGAATATGTTTCGCCATCTTGCTTATGTTGTTGAATTGAATGAACACTCTTGCTCGTCATTGATTCATGGGCCTGATAAATTACATTCAGTGTTTGCAGGTCTCACGAATGACATTCAAGACATTCTTGATTCTAATCCGGCTCGGGGAATGTACTATTTACAGTGGCGAAGAACATGAGAGGGTTGGAAGGAGGAATTAAAGCCTCTCTCTACCACACCATGAAAAAGAACGGAAGGAGGGGGGATGTGAGTAGAAGAAAAACAACAAAACTTAAACATTTGATTTAAAAAAAATCATATCACACTTCACATCCTCTTCTCACTCTGTCATTCCTGCACCCTTCCCATCTCTCATCATTACTCTGCAGCCTCCTCCCCGCGCTCCATTACAACTACCATGACTACCCCTCCCTCCTAAATCATATTCCCCTCTCCATCACCCACCCCGTTCCTCAATCACAATCAAATATCTCCTCCACACCTTCCTCTTTCCCAAGCATCATCTTTCAAACTCTTCAGTAGCGAATCCAATCGGGGCGCAAAGGGATGCAGATCCCCTCTATATTTATAAGAAACGTGCATTTAGCATACAAGTAATAACATTATATCTAAGAAAATTGTCTTCTATAAGCCCCCTTTATTTTCAAATCCTGGATCCACCGCTGCCCTTCCTCATTTGGCATTCGAGCTCCTCCATCTTTTCCTATTGCCCAGCCTCCCATGTATCCATGCTCCAACCAACCTGTCTCGAACCTCCTCCATACCCTATCCTCACTCTCCTAATTTCACCTCTCTCACTATGGTGATACTCCATCCAGCCCATACATCCAACAATATGATGTTTTACTGTCGTCACGACTGCTTTTCAAAAAGAAAATTGATTTCTTGGATCACGGAATGCAACGTCCAATCTGGTTCCCCGGGTCAATTTAACTATCCACAGTAAGGCCTAATGTATGTAAATTTGTTATCAGTACCTTGGTCTGAGCATGCTCTAACTCGAAACAATACACATATCCCTGATTTTTTTCCTCCTTTTTTCTTTTTTCCTTTTTAGAACCATATTAAGAGTGAACACGTTATAATGTACAGGACACACACTACTTGCACTTCATTGACACGTAGTGAATGATATTTCGTAGTTGTCTTTTAAATTTTAGAGAATGAATTATCTCGAAAAAGGTTAAATTTTCCCTTTCATCTCATAAAACCCAATCGCAATATCAAGACTTTGGTTTTTGGTTATAACGAACGTTACCTTCATTGGTTACAACGCGAAACCTGACTCCGAACCACATCGCCAAGGTTCTATTTGTCACGGAATTCCTTTTCTCTAAAATGAGATCTTTGCCATACCACGTGTATGATACCAATTAACTGAATTTTTGTGTTCCTTAATTTAACTTTCAGCCCAACAGAATCGTATACTGCCCAAGGGCAATCCCAGGGGGGCGTTCATCAAAGACTTGTGGTTATTTTATCCGGACGTATTTGCTCTTCAGCCAATCAGATGCAAGGACATTTCAAGTAGCTTGTAACATATGTTCAGATTAAAACATCCGGACAAGTCCTTGATTGAAACGGCCCCCTACCCTCCCCCCTGGTCCTTCGTTGCTTAAATAACGATTTTGCGTTTTGTTTATCTCAACTTCTTAATGCAAAGACGCAGACCTCGAAACATTTCCTCTTACTTTTACGACTGGTCTCCGGCTCAATAGCCTGGTTCCATCATCGGAGATCAATATATTCGATCGCGCGTAATCCGTTTGTCTATTACCATTGGTAAGACTTTTTGGTTGTACGTACCTGTCATATCTGTTATATGATGTCTTGTCTTCGTCTTGCTTTCCGTAGATGACCTTTCGATGTATCTTAATTGGCGTTGATTTTCCTGTTTATATCTTAATATCCTTTTTGTATACTGCAAATGCGAATATGAAACAACTATTCTGATTGGTTGAAAGTAACACTTTCATGCAAAGAAGTAATGCAAGCGAAAGCTCTCCTGATTGGCTTATATTGTAATCCCTGGTGTCGGGTTAATTCTCAATCATGTGCAAACCTACCATGTTTCAATTTCATTAGTCATCATGTTATCAGGAGCGAGGACTATAGCGTTTTTCTTTCGACAAGGGCCAAGACATAATAAAACAATTCAATTGATAATGCTAACGTGTAAATCATGATTGACCATTTATCCTCACGAAGTCACGTATATATGATTGTGCAACTCATTTTTTTATTTTTGTTGTAGATTCTTTAACTGTTGCATGACAGGTTAGTCTTGTGAAAATGATAGGCCTAAGTGGATCGCGTTTCGAATATTCTGAAATCAGTGTCTTATTCGAAATATAATTTGGTCACAAATGTCGGTTATCACGATCTGCGTTTCCTGGAAGTGTTGATAATGTGCAAACACGTGTTTCGACACACGATCAATTTATTGCCGATGTGTAGGTATACATTTAGATTATAATACACATGCACAAATTAAAAAAGATTATTCGCCCCCACCTCCGCGGTTTGCGCATTCATTTTTGCAACCCCCTTAAAAACATATTCATTCCACAAAATTTTAACTACGCCATAAACAAATCACTTACATACCTCGTACATATACGGTTACATCGATTAATCTATGAACAGAAAGAGAATTTAATCAGCTCGAGCCATGCTTATACCCGTCTGCAAAATATGTTATCTCTTTTTGTACATATCTGTACTTGTTCACTGCGAAAATTAGGACACATTGGCAATTCAGTCAACAATACACGGACAAACCAAGTTAAGTAAATTCTAAATCAACCAAACTACGACGAGTGTTGGACTTCATGTTATGAGTTGCCAACTTCATTAAAATGTGATTACAAAACGTAGCAGAACTTAATGGGAAAATGCAAGCGCACTATTACGACGATCCACGAGCATGGCATGTTTGTTCAATTGAAATTATAACAGGCCTAGGGAACTGTTGACCAACATACAGTGCCCACACCATCAGCAAAGTGCAAAAAACCATGCACGTCTGTATCTTTTTACTTTTTTTTGGAGAACACGTTGAAATAGGTCATTTTTTTAAAAGACATAACCCGCCCCACCCCCGCGCGCCATGAATTTCCTGTCACAAAAACTGCATCATATTTTTTTTTTTACCCGCATTGTTAAAAATCTAGAAATCTCGGAGATTATCTTTTTTTTTTTCCGTTTAAGGAGGAATTATAATATTGTCAGATGTGCATCACCCCCTCCTCATGTTCCAAAAGCCTGTGCACCCGTAAAAATAGGAGAATACTGACTATACAAAGGGGATATGAATTACGATTCCACGTTGACCATGGAAATAGGTAATACGTCCCAGGTGGGTTATACAACAGAGACAAATATATCCTGCGGCTGCAGTGTCTCAGAATTATTCTAAGTCTGACTTTAAAAAAAAAAACAAAAAAAAAAAAACGTCAATATATAGCTCAAAGAATTCAAATCTGTTATAGCATCTGCCGTTGACCTCCAATTACGAAGAAGAGGAAAATTGATGATCAAATACACGCTATTTTTTGCAAACTTAACAGAATATTATTACTAAAAATAAACATCTTAATTCTATTATTCTTCATCTCCGCGCCAATTTTGTATTTGATGATCCTTCATCTAAATGCGGAGGTTTCTGAAAAGCGCGTACTAGTATTCAAAATGCAATCAGCGGACTTCAATGGGGCCTTAAATGGTCGTATGCGAAAGGTCTGATGACTGAGGATCAATGCAAGAAGCTACTGTTGAAAAAATATTGATTCTTGCAGTAAAGAAAGGAATGTTGAAATAGATTAGGCTTGAAAAAATTATATGCGTTTGAGAGTTACAAGTTAGAAGTTGTGTGAATCATAGTAATAGGCATACATGTATGTGCCATTTTGACCTCATGCTAATAGATAATATTGTTCATATCGGTGGGAGGAAAACCCCAAAACAAACAATTATTTAAAATGTAGAACAGTCACTAGAATAGGCGGTGAACAGTCAACAAATCTATTGTACTTATGTTTATATTGACGTTGTAGATGCTGTTGTTCTTACTGTTTTTGTTGATGTGATGACCTTTGACTTTAGTGTTGATGGATTTCGTAAAAGAAACGATTAATGAAGAAGAGAGCGAGAGAAGAGAGAGAGAGATATATTAAAGGGAGAGAGAGAGATGAGGGGGGGGGGGAGAAAAGAGAGAAAGAGAGAAGAGACAGAGAGAGAGAGCTGGAGAGAGAGAGAGAGGAGAGGAGAGAGAGGGAAGGAGATAGAAGAAAATGTCCGTGTACTTGTGTCTGGAACTCTCATGCTGAAGAAGAGGTCAAGTTTACAGGTCAAGATGCGGTCTCTGACCGGAAGGAATTTATGGGTGCCTGGACAAACATTAATAAACCTGGGGGATGTTTCACTAAGTAAGTCGTTCGTACGTTACGAATGACCTGGCAGTGATCAGTTTTTTGTGCTACATGATGAGAATGTGATGCACCCAACATGTTCCAATCGTTCGTAAGATGATGCGTAACCTTTACGAAGATTTGGTGAGACATGACTGGATGCCGTGAAGGATCTTAATAAACCTTGATTGTCCAAAATGTATTTCCAATGAATGTTGGGTCAATTCAGCCAGGGCTCTGACAGGATATACTTGTGTAAATTTGTTTTGGATTGATTTTTTTCTCCCAGCCTTCGAAACTCGTTCAATTAATATATAATAATAATAATAATAATATTTATTTTTTATTTAATGCGAAAGAAAGAGGGTAACTTGTGAACCAGGTAGGGAGAGGGAGAGAGTCAGACATGATATGAGAGAAGGAGGGGCAGGAGGAGGAGGAGAAAAGGGAGAAAGAAGAAGAAGAAGAAGAAGAAGAAGAGAAGAAGAAGAAGAAGAAAAGAAGAAGAAAAAGAAGAGACAATCAAGACAAACACAAATATCATCATTTTGTCAAATTATTTATCGGCGGGGGAACAGGGAAACGCCCCTAACTTTAACGACAGAGCACGTGCTCTATTAAAAAGGAGAAGAATATGTTTCGCCATCTTGCTTATTGATTTGAATTGAATGAACACCTTGCTCGTCATTGATTCATGGGCCTGATAAATTACATTCAGTTTTGCAGGTCTCACGAATGACATTCAAGACATGTCTTGATTCTAATCCGGCTCGGGGAAATGTACTATTTACAGTGGCGAAGAACATTGAGAGGGTTGGAAGGAGGAATTAAGCCTCTCTCTACACACCATGAAAAGAACGGAAGGAGGGGGGGATGTGAGAGAAGAAAAACACAAAACTTAAACATTGATTTAAAAAAAAATCATATCACACTTCACATCCTTCTTCTCACTCTGTCATTCCTGCACCCTTCCCATCTCTCATCATTACTCTGCAGCCTCCTCCCCGCGCCTTCCATTACAACTACCATGACTACCCCTCCTCCTAAATCATATTCCCCTCTCCATCACCCACCCCGTTCCTCAATCACAATCAAATATCTCCTCCACACCTTCCTCTTTCCCAAGCATCATCTTTCAAACTCTTCAGTAGCGAATCCAATCGGGGCGCAAAGGGATGCAGATCCCCTCTATATTTATAAGAAACGTGCATTTAGCATACAAGTAATAACATTATATCTAAGAAAATGTCTTCTATAAGCCCCCTTTATTTTCAAATCCTGGATCCACCGCTGCCCTTCCTCATTTGGCATTCGAGCTCCTCCATCTTTTCCTATTGCCCAGCCTCCATGTATCCATGCTCCAACCAACCTGTCTCGAACCTCCTCCATACCCTATCCTCACTCTCCTAATTCACCTCTCTCACTATGGTGATACTCCATCCAGCCCATACATCCAACAATATGATGTTTTACTGTCGTCACACGATGCTTTTCAAAAGAAAATTGATTTCTTGGAATCACGGAATGCAACGTCCAATCTGGTTCCCAGTGGCCAGGTGAGTTCCATCATAGATTATCTGGTTATAGAACTCTTCCCCTCCACACCCCT
>CALNVZ010003434.1:27724170-27760766 GCA_940671915.1 Paracentrotus lividus | reverse complement strand
ATTTCCTGGATCACGGAAATTGATACGTCCAAATCTGGTTCCCAGGCCCAGTGTGAGTTGCATTTCATAAGTTATCTGGTTATAGTGAACTCTTCCCCCTCTCTTACCCCCCCCAGCCCCAGTCCTCCTCCACTTTCACCTCCTCTCCTCCCTCGTTATATCGATGATTTCACTGTCATCTCGACACTACACAAAACAGTTCACTCCTTATTTGATTAAAGAAAATTGATTTACTTGGGTCACGGAATGCAACGTCCAATCTGTTTCGCCAGCGTCTAGGTAAAATTATCATAATGCATGCACACTTTCTCTAACATTGAAATGGAAATTCTCAATCATGCACAATTGGTAAGAAAGATAAATAAAATGTGGATTGCCATTATATATTAAATAGTGCATTGCTCTACGAGTGGGCAACATTACTAGATTATGTACACGACAAACTACTAAATTTATATCCCAAGGTCCACATTTATTTCACCGAGGGCGATCTTAGCTGCCGAGTTGTTAAAACAGATTTCGTGCACAAGGAAAGAATAATTTACCCCTATTTAGAGTATCACACTAGTAGTAATGTTTGCCATTAATCAGATGCACTGCACTATTTATTATAGCAAATAGTACACCTAGTATCTTTTGACACTTGCTGCCTAATCTGTTTTATCTTTTGCAATGTTTTCCAACTCTTTGTGCTAATTAAGCTATTGTGACGCTATATTGTCGCTCCACATTATCATATAGATATTTGATCCGCATTTTACGTTATTACGCGCTTGCGCAACCAAGGGCAATCGATTTCACCATCATTTATACACAGGAAAAACCGTTCTCAATATAACAAACCAACCGTTCATATGAACAAAAACCACTTCAATATTATAACAAAAACGTGAAATGACTACGTGACATCAATTTCAACCAATCACAAGCTCTTTAAAATAACGATCCACTATTTACCTACTATATTGCACAATATCACGGATTATTTCATATTGTGGATAGAGGTGTTCATGTTTTGAATGTAATTCGAAATACTTGACAGTTTCCTTTATGTACTCCACAATGATTTTGAATTTTTATTTTTATGCCTTTTACTTATCATAGACTAAAATGAGGAAATTATTAGAATTATCTCATAATTAACAATAAAACCCATCTTGTCTTGATTTAAATTTATCGTCGGAATAGGTTAATAGTAATAAAGAGAAGGGGAATGATAATAATAATGATAATAGCTAGTAAAGTCTTTATAAAAGTTCTCTCAATCCTACAAAATGATAAAATGTTTCCACTTTAAATAGATAATTGAAATTTTCTGTCCTTTTCTAAACTCAAATAGAAACAAGTTTTCAGTATGTTTTGATCAGAAGTGGTTAAATAGATCAACAGCGCGTATGTTACAAAATGGTTTTTGTTTATGACATATCATCATATATTGGTATACATTAAATTCAGGAGATATTTATTTTCAGGAGACTAGCATTTCGTAGATTAATTTTTCTCCCCCCATCCTCCTCCTTTCACCCTCCTCCCCTCCAGTAATGCGATGTTTCACTGTCATCTCGACACACAAAACAGTCACTCCTTATTTGATTAAAGAAAATTGATTTCTTGGGTCACGGAATGCAACGTCCAATCTGTTTCGCCAGCGTCTAGGTAAATTCATTAATGCAGCACACTTTCAAATTGAAATGAATTTCAAAGTCATCAAATGGTAAGAAAGATGAATAAAATTGTGGATGCCATATACACTGTCCGTCATAAAGGTGGAATATTTTTTTGCCGCTATAGAGACATGATTTTGCTCTGACTTTAATTTCTTGAATATGTTTGTCCCTGCTTTTACTTTTTGGGACCCTGGCTATATCTTGGACATTTTCCCAACCCTTCACGTGGACCTTTTTCCAAAAAAGTCTTGTCAACCCCCGTGGGGCCCATTTTTGTCATTTTTTCTCATTTTGGGGCAATTTTTTGTTTTCCCGGCTGGTCATGCCCCCCTCAGTCTGACCCCCAGGAAAAGCGACTGAGGTGTACTGTTTTATATTGTTCTTTGAGTTAAATCTATATTTCTGGGGACAGGCTAAGGTCTCTTGTGTAGGGGAGGGGTTGAAGTAGACAACGAGATTGATGAAAATTCGGAATATTTTATTCCATCTTTATGCTGAAAACAACAGAAATGAAAAACCACCTTTAACCCTTAAATATCATCATTTTCCCCTTAAATTTTGTTTAGCCTTGATGACAAGGCTGTAATGGTCATTATTGATAATATTTTATTTTGATTTATGTTTGGTTGAGATTTTACAATACAATTTAGGGAAGATAGAAATTTCCATGGTGTAAAAATGAATAAAATGAATGTTAAACCCCAATCAAAATAAATTTTGACCCCTCCCCTAGACAAAACAGTCGAGCCTGTAACCATTAAACTAGATTTAATTTAAAGAACAATAACAAATCTCCACCTCAGACGTGTTTCCTTGGGGTAGGACTGAGGGGGCCTTGGTAGGTCGCGTGAACAAAAAAGGGCCCCCAAATTAAGAAAAAATGACGAAAATGGCCATCTTCTGGGGGTGACAAACTTTTTTTGCAGAAAAATCCCCGGGAAGGGTTGAGGAAACGTCCAAGATATACCCAGGATCCCAAAAAGTGAAAGCGGTGACAAACACATTCAAGAAATTAATAACGGAGCAACATAACGTCGCTTGAGCCAGAAAAAAAATATTCCACCTTTATGACGAACAGTGTATATCACATATCACGATTATTTCATATTGTGGATAGGGTGTTCATGTTTTAATGTAATTCGAAATACTTGACAGTTTCCTTTATGTACTCCACAATGATTTTGAATTTTTTTTATGCCTTTTAAATTATCATAAGACTAAAATGAGGAAAATTATTAGAATTATCTCATATTAACAATAAAACCCATCTTGTCTTGATTTAAATTTATCGTCGGAATATAGGTTAATAGTAATAAAGAGGAGGGGAATGAATAATAATGAATAATAAGCTAAAAGTCTTTTAAAAGTTCCTCAATCCTACAAAATGATAAATAAGTTTCCACTTATAAAGATAGTAATTGAAAATTTTCTGTCCTTTTCTAAACTCAAATAGAAACAAGTTTTCAGTATGTTTTGATCAGAAGTGGTTCAATAGATCCAACAGCGCGTATGTACAAAATGGTTTTTGTTATGACATATCATCACTATTGGTAATACATTAAATTCAGGAGATATTTATTTTCAGGAGACCTAGCATTTTCGTAGATAATTATATAAAGTCATTAAACATATGACCCAATCTTCTCATTTCCCTGGTATAGGTATCCATACAAAATGACTACCATCATAACCATCAACGAGACAAATCATTACATATTTCATATTCAGTTGAAAACAAGCATACAATGCAATCATAAATGCTCCACAAAGTTCAGCCATTGTTATGATTCAATGTTGGGTATCTCTCTCATTGAATCACTGATTGGGTGGAACCTATTTAGGCACACATTATTTAACAAAAGATTAAAAAGCTTTAGGCCAAGCGTTACTAATTCGTTTACTCCTTCATCCTTCACTGCACTCGTGAAAAAAAAAAAAAGAAATAAATAAATACAATAAAATTAAAAAAATAAAAGAAAACACGCAAACCCAGCATGATGAGGCGACCGTTTCCTGAATATGAACCCACGTGGACATCTACATGTAGGGGACTATCACTATCTCATGCATCGGGATAATTAGATTCTACACGATTCAAATAACAGTGCACCGGCATGACCGGTGTGTCCTGTTTGCATTCAATTCAGGTAGCATATTATTTGCTGAACTGCCGTCTGCTTTCCCCAAAATGCATGGACGAATGGAAATCAATACAACTTATAGAAATATTAGATGAATAATATTACCATCCTTTTAAAGCGCATTCGTGCATGTATTTTATTCAAATCTAGGTACAAGGTTAAATACGGAATCCTCATACAGCATTTTTGGAGTATAATAATTTTTAACGTGAGAAGGGAACTTCTACAACAATATGTACGAACTATAACACGTGAATAAAAAGTCTATCCTAAATGACCTCTATACATGTTTGTATTATTCAGGTTTGCCATCATGCTATACACGCTGTGGTTTCAAAGGATCAACACATCATCTGCAGCAACTTTGACTATGTTGTTGATAATGACCTGCTGGAGTGGAGACGTGGAGTCTTACAACGTGCTACTCTCTGGGAACTTCGGTGAGGGCAGTCATTACCTTGCCATGCGATCTATTGGTGAGAGCCTAGTGAGGAGGGGCAATAATGTGACCGTTCTCGTCGCTGAAGAGTTCGCAGATCAAACCCGACACCTTGAGGATTTGGAACACTTTAACTTCGAGATGTTCCATCACAAAGGTCTCAAGAAGAAGCTAGATGATGCGTACGACAGATTGGGTTACCTAACCATTGCCAACAAGAACACCAGTGAAATGCTTCAAATGATGGATACGTTCAAGATGCTGAACCGTGATGCTTGCCAGAATGTCTTCAAGGACGAGGACCTGGTTGAACGTCTGTCAGCATTCGATGCTATCGTGTTCAATATCATCTGGCCGTGTGGCGTATTCGTCAAATCCTTTCTTGAGCGGCATAAGAGTGCTGGGGACATTCGTCTAGTGTCACTTGCACACACCAGTCTAAATCCTTACGTGTTCTGGGAAGCGGGTTCTCCATTCTTCCCGTCTTACCAGCCTGCACCGATGAGCAAACTATCCTCCAGGATGTCCTTCTTTGAACGTCTGAGGAATGCTTTCACCTATCTGACCTTCATCTACAAGTTTCAGACAACGACACTAATAGATCCATTCAAAGACTTGACACATGAATACGACTTGGATCCGAACCTGTCCCTGACAATGACTAACCACGTAGATCTTTATCTAATCAACACTGATTTCTCTATTGACCCTCCCATCGCCATGATGCCGAATATCATCCCTGTTGGTGGACTCACAGCCCGACCGGCAAAAGCTCTTGACACTGACCTTGAGGCGTTTATGGAAAGTTCAGGAGACCATGGCGTTGTTTTATTTTCCCTAGGGTCATATCTCTCAACATTAACACAATTCCGTCCTGAGGTGATGCAGATGTTCATCGATGCCTTCAAGAGAATTCCTCAGAAGGTCATCATCCACTCGAGACATAACCTGTCTCATGATCTGCCCCAAAACATCAAGATATTACCATGGTTACCACTCAACGACCTCTTGGGTCACCAGAAGACACGCCTTCTAGTTTACCACGGAGGGAATAATGGGTTCTTTGAAGCCGTCTACCATGGTGTTCCACTCGTAGTGATGCCTCTCGGAGGTGATCAATACGACACGGCAATGAAGGTCGTGTCGAAAGAAATTGGTGTCCAACTTGGAAAGGACAATCTCGCAGCTGAAGTCATCTACGAGCGGGTGACGGAAGTCCTCACGCAGCCTACGTATTCTGCGTCGGCCAAGCGAATATCCGCCATTTTACGAGATCGCCCCATGACCGCATGCGACTCGAGTGCGTTTTGGATCGAGCACGTTATAAAGCATGGGGGCAAATATCTCAAGCCACCGTCTCTTGATCTGTCATTTTATCAATTGTACCTTATCGATGTGTCTTTGTTTATCTTTTTAATTGTTTCCCTAATTTATTGGCTTCTTTCCAGATTCACCAAACAGTGTTGTCGACGTAATTATTCAGTTAAACATAAAAATGCATGAAATGTGAGTGACTAATCACTGGCAAGATCAAAAGTTAGGGTTTAAGCCCAGACTTATAGGCCCTATCATATCGCTATTTATTGAGGATATTTATAACAAAGTAATAATACCCACCAGGGCGTGTATCAACATGAAAGAAATTCCTATTTTATTATTACTATTATTATTATTATTATTATTATTATTATTATTATTATTATTATTATTATTATTATTGTTGTTGTTGTTATTAGTATTATTATATTATTATTATTGTTGTTGTTGTTATTAGTATTATTATATTATTATTATTATTCAATTGTTGTTATTTTTGTTGTTATTATTAGTATTATTATATTATTATTATTATCATTATTATTATTGTTGTTATTATTATTATTACCATTATTATTATTATTATTATTATTATTATTATTATTGTTATTGTTATTATTATTATTATTATTATTATTATTATTATTATCATTAGTGTTATTATTATTATTGTTGTTATTGTTGTTGTTATTATTGTTATTATATTATTATTATTATTATTATTGTTGTTATTATTATTATTAACATTATTATTATTATTATTATTATTATTATTATTATTATTATTATCATTATTATTTTACAGTAGATAAATTGCCAACAACAGGAACTGAAGCGGATTGCAACTGGGAAATTAGAGATAAATGACACAAATAATTATTGTTTAATTGAACGAATGATTTAACTTTATATCATAAATAAATGGAGGGGCAGCAAATTTGAAAGCGACCAACGGAAGTCACACACTGAACAACAGACAGACTTCAAAACACCCCTTCTCCCAATATAACATCTACGTAAGATATGGATGTACCGCATTCTCATCTAGAGCTACTACGTCACCATCACCCCAAAGAGGACAGTTGGCACAATGCCAAAAAGAAGAGGATTCGATTAAAGCTATCTTGTTTCACGCGCGTCAGCTGCTCTCGTATCTCTCCACTATTACACTGTTTGCAAACTACCAGAGATTGCGAGGATTGCGAAGTGAGGATGTGCATTTTGATGACAATATCGTAATACTATCGCATTTAGAGTGCTGGGTTTGGTTATCTTCCGTCAGTACGATATCTTCCATTCTGTATGCTCTTCTTATAGCATGTCGATGTTTGTTTTCTTGCCAGAAGCAATGTTAATAAATTTGAGACGCAGGCGGTAGGCCTTTTGCGACTGAAGATATTTTTCTTGAAGCATTGCGAGAACCTCTTATGCTACAGTCACACAGACACTTACGGTGATTTACGTCCGGTTGCGTTCAAAAATTATTTTCTTTTTTGCGGATCCCCACGGATGCCTACCCGTCATAGTCAGCAGTGGAAATATTGATAATATCGTTCATCCAGTAAAACAAAGAAATACATAAGAAATTATAGAATAGAAGATGAAATAATATTAAAACAACACAAACGTATCTATACGTAAGTGTCTGTGTGACTGCAGCATTAGATATTAACGGAGGCCTATTTAACCCATTTTATTTGATGGCTGCCCAGATCTGGTATGAAAAAGATAAAACTGCGGCTACATGGTCACCAATAATATTGTTAAATGAACGTTCAACGCTCTCAATTGTTGTTTTCATAAACATGATACGTTAGTTATTTTGGACGTTTTGGACGGGTGTTTTATTTTTGTATTAAAAAATGACATTTTATGACGATATGCAAATAACGAAGAGGTTTAACTACGGCTAAGTAGATTTTGATTTTTACTTACAAAAGTCTTATCACAACTGATTGAAAGAATCCAGCTTGTATGTAATTCCCTTGAATACTGATCACACTCCATAATTTTTAAAACATCATTTCTTAATCTACTTAGAATACTTTGTTTCAAACGCCTTGGTATCAATCACTTGTATTTGTTATGTATATAGGCCTACATTGTCAATCATCCCGAGTTGGTCATCTGTTGATTTAGCTTTGTCACACCATGGACTTCCATGGTCACGTCACCAGCGATTTGTACTCGACCAACAAAAAGATTCGGTCTCAGAGATGTCGGAGATAATAAAGTGTAATAAAACCATAACTGTAACAAGTAGTTCAAATCAGCTCAGGAAATGGGCTTTGCGTCTTCTATCTTATGTCATACGGTGTATCCAAAGTTTATTTATGTATCATGCTGTTTAACACATTTAAATTGACGTCACGCATGCTACAGGATAGAATGAACAGGGAGAGACAGCGAGAAAGAGAGAGAGAGGGGGGGGGGGGAGAGTGGAGGGAAGATAGGATAAAAGTGATAATGAAGGGTTTTATTTTTTACCAAGTGAAGGAACCAGAAAGAAGATGAAAAGAACTTGTATGGAGAACGTGATGGGGATATTATCACAAAAATATAGAAGACAAAAAAATAAAAGATAAAAAGAAAGAAAAATCAAGATGGGTATATCAGGGAGAAGGTATTCTGTGACAGGAGAAGAGGTCGAAAACACAACACGCGATTAAAAACACCAACAATATACTTTTGTTCAAGACACAATTGAGGTAAAAGAGCCGTGGAATCTAAGATAATGAGAGCATATAGCTTGTGGCAGAGAATAAAATGAATAAAATTGAATAAAAATGGAACTGATATATAGGTGGGGAAGCAGGACAAGGCGCATAAAACAACAAAATACATAGATTAATGGCATGTGTTTTTCGCGAGGTGTATCGAACTGGATTAGTCGAGTAAGCCTTGCTGACGAACAACAGCGACACTAATACATCGTGGAAACACGTAAAGATGATTTTAAGATTTAGGAATAGCCCTTACAAAAATGTCCTGTGGTAATTCCTGTGGTAACTGGTTTTACCACACAAATTACCACAGGAATAACCTTCATACACAAAGAAATAATGTGTGGTAATATACCTAGAGTCGTGTGGTAACGAAATTGGTGCCTGTGGATTCC
Source organism: Paracentrotus lividus (assembly GCA_940671915.1). NCBI lineage: Eukaryota > Metazoa > Echinodermata > Echinoidea > Camarodonta > Echinidae > Paracentrotus > Paracentrotus lividus. The sequence goes on along the minus strand of CALNVZ010003434.1, from coordinate 27,752,084 downwards.
TGTGGTACTAAAATTACCACACAGAATACACAGGAAGATCTCATACCACAGGAATTGTGTGGTAATATACTTTAGATTCTTGTGGTAATCCTGTGGTACCCAAATTATCACACAAACCACGGAAATATCTCATACCACAGGAAATGTGTTGTAATATAACATAGAGTCGTGTGGTAATGATGTGGGTGTATGTTGTATTCCTGTGTTACCTAAATACCACACAAAATACCACAGGAAGATCTCATACCACAGAAATGTGTGGTAATATAGCATAGAGTTATGCGGTAATGATATGGCTGTCTTGGATATTCTGTGTAACCCGAGTACCACACAAAGTAACCACATGAATATCTAAAACTACAGGAAATGAGTGTGGTAATATAGAGTCGTGTGTAATGAATGGTCGTTGTGGTATTCCTGTGGAACCTAAATACTTAAATTACAACACAAAATACAACAGGAATATCTCATATCACAGGAAAGTGGGGTAACTTTCATGGAGTCGTGTGGAAATGAAAATGGGTGTCTGTGGTATTCCTGTAGTACCTATTATACCAAAATACCACAGGAAGATCTCATACCACAGGTAATGTGTTGTTATAACAGAGTTGTGTGGTAATTAAAATGGGTGTCTGTGGTATTCCTGTGGTACCTAAATTACCCACAAATACCATGGGAAGATCTCATACACAGGAATTGTGGGTAATATAAAACAGAGTTATGTGTAATGATAATGGGTGTCTGTGGTATTCCTGTGGCACCCAGAGTACCACATGAAGATCTAATACTACAGGAAATGAGTGTGGTATTATAAGTCGTGTGGTAATGAAATTGGTACCTGTTGGTATTCCTGTGGAACCTAAATTACTAATTACAACACAAATACAACAGGAATATTCTCATATCAAGGAAATGTGGGGTAACATTATGGAGTCGGGTGGAAATAAAATGGGTGTCTGTGGTATTCCTGTAGTACTATACTACCCACACAAATACCACAGGAAGATCTCATACCACAGGTAATGTGTGTTTATACAGAGGTGTGGTAATTAAAATGGGTGTCTGTGGTATTCCCGTGGTACCATAATTACCACACAATACATGGGAAGATTCATACCACAGGAAATGTGTGGTATATTAACACAGAGTTATGTAGTAATGATAATGGGTGTCTGTGGTATTCCTGTGGCCAGAGTACCACAGTACCAGAATGAATATCTAAATCTACAGGAAATAGTGTTGGTAATATAGAGTCGTGTGGTAATGAAAATGGGTACTATGGTATTCTCTTGTGGAAACCTAAATATACTAAATTATACAACACAAAATACAACAGGAATATTCAATATCACAGATGTGGGGTAACATTTCATGGAGTCGTGTGGAAATGAAAATGGGCGTCTGTGGTATTCCTGTAGTACCTATATTAACCACACAAAATACCACAGAAGATCTCATACCAAGGTAATAGTGTTGTATAAACAGAGTTTGTGGTAATTAAATGGGTATCTGTGGTATTCCTGGGGTAATAATTACCACACAAATAACAGGAAGATCTCATACCCAGAATGTGTGGTAATAACAGAGTTATGTGGTAATGATAATGGTATCTGTGGTATTCCTGTGGTACCCAGAGTACCACACAAAGTACCACACAAAGTACCACATGTATTCTAATACTAAGGAAATGAGTGTGGTAATATAGAGTCGTGTGGTAATGAAAATGGGTACCTATGTATTCCTGTGGTACCTAAATTAAATCACAAAATACATCAGGAATATCTCATACACAGGAATGTATGCATACATCAAAAATATATATTTCCAACTGTACCATTTTATTTGACACAGACTGTAGTACTTACTAATTACCACATAAATAATCAGAAAGATCTCATACCACAGGAAAGGTGTGGTAATATGTGGTAATTCAAATGGGTGTCTGTGGTATTCCTGTGGTACCTAAATAAGAGCACAAATACAACAGGAATATATTTCATCCACAAGAAATATGTGGTAACATTCCATATAGTCATGTGTTAATTAAACAACAATACCAGAGCAGATTGCACACGTCAGTATCACACATGAGTACCACACATCACCACACTGTACCTACCACATACTGATACAACATGAATGTATAAACAGGAATATACCGAATATGTGTAGGTGTGTTGGTGTGTGTGTGTGTATGTGTATGGTGTGTGTGGTGTGTGTGTGTGTGTGTGTGTGTGTTGTGTGTGTGTGAAAGGTGGTCATACCACAGGAAATATGTGGTAATATACCAGAGTCGTGTGGTATAATACCAGGAAACCACATACTTGTTACCACAGGATCAAAATACCACTAACTATTATTAATTTGTGTATGTGTGTGTGTGTTTGTGTGTGTGTGTGTGCGTGTGTGTGTGCGTGTGGTGTGTTTATGTGGATATATGAGCATGAGTGTGACGTAGTTCTTAACAATATTTTGGTTTAGTTTCCCGTGTGGTTAGGCCTACTGGCTTTTCCAGGTAGGGCATTAGACCAATGGAATTAATTAGACCAAATGGTAATTTGACCAACTGATTGTAGACAAACAACCAAGAGGGATTAGAACAATGGGCATTAGTCAAAGTGGATTAACACCAAGCAGTTTCCTGCTGAAGTGTAGAAGTCGTGTGGTATTCCTGTGGTATTTTCATGTGGTATTAGATATAGATTTTATCAAATTTGCATAAAATGATTTGTATGCACAAATCAGTATTTTTGAAGTTTACCTAATAAACAGTAATTCAATGCATATTGATGTATTTTCTTTTCGGGAAATTTATTTCCTAACACACGAGTAACATCGAGAGCGATAATATATGAAATTTGCATTATCATCAAGAAATATAGAATACTAAATACTGTGACCCAAAATATTTTTGCAAAATATTGGTATATTATCAGCGTGTGGTATTTTAGTGTGTGCGGTATTCCTGTGTAAGGCGTGCGGTATTCCTGTGGTAACGGCGTGCGGTAATCCTGTGGTAACGGCGTGTGGTATCCTGTGGTAACGGCGTGTGGTAATCCTGTGGTAACGGCGTGTGGTAATTATGTGGTAATCCTGTGGTAACGGTGTGTGGTAATCCTGTGGTAACTTTGTGTGGTAATGGTTGTGGTAATAATTTTTTTACACAGATTGGTGTGATGTCAATTTTACGACAGGATTCGGTGGTATATTAGTGGTAATGTCCCAATTTTACCACAGGATTCGTGTGGATATTCATGTGGTAAATGTCCCAATTTTACCACAGGATTCGTGTGGTAACCATGTGGTAATGTCCAATTTTACACAGCGTGTGGTAATTCGTGTGGTAATGTCCCAATTTTACACAGGATTCGTGTGGTAATTCGTGTGGTAATGTCCAATTTTACCACAGGATTCGTGTGGTAATTCGTGTGTAAATGGTCCATTTACACAGGATCGTGTGGTAATGTCCCAATTTTACCACAGGATTCGTGTGGTAATTCGTGTGGTAAATGTCCCAATTTTACCACAGGATTCTTGTGGTAATCCATGTGGTATTGTCCCAATTTTACCACAGGATTCGTGTGGTAATTCGTGGGGTAAATGTCCCAATTTTACCACAGGATTTCGTGTGAATTCGTGTGGTAATGTCCCAATTTTACCACAGGATTCTGTGTGGTAATTCGTGTGGTAAATGTCCCAATTTTACCACAGGATTCGTGTGGTAATTCGTGTGGTAATGTCCCAATTTTACCACAGGATTCGTGTGGTAATTCGTGTGGTAAATGTCCCAATTTTACCACAGGATTCTTGTGGTAATCCATGTGGTAATGTCCCAATTTTACCACAGGATTCGTGTGGTAAAATGTCATGTGGTAATTACCACAGGATTACCACAGGACATTTTTGTAAGGGAGGGCTGAAATGATAGAGAACCAATTGAAAGGCTATGAGAAAGGTAAGGATAAACAAACCAGAGGGCATATAGTCATGATAGTGTAAATGGAATAAGATTAGGAAAGAGAGTGGGGCCGCTGAAAGTGGCAGGTGTATAAAACATTGTATAGAAGGAGAGGACGAAGATTAGTGAAAATGTACATTGAGACAAGATGGGTAAGTGAAATTATGTGGTGTGAAGAGGAGAGGGGAAGAGGAGAGAGAGGGAGAGAGAGAGAGAGAGAGAGAGAGAGAGAGAGAGAGAGAGAGAGAGAGAGAGGAGTACTTATTATGTACAGAAAAGGGGAGGAAGAAGAAAAAAAAAAGTAAGAGAGGATGAGAACGGCTAAATTTAGAGAGATCATGGAGATAGAAAGGAGGGGTTAAAGAGAGATAGAAAGCAAACGTGCATGCAAAAGTATGTCAAATAAACAAGTGAATCGACATCAGACGTATCCACATACTAAAATAAAACCAAATTCGTAGGATGAGAGGTCGTATTAAATGAAGTGAAAAATCATCGTCTTCTTGAAGTTGGAGTAACCTTCAACTTCAAGGATTACATCCATCTTAGCTTTTGCCTACTGATGTATGTCCAATGTACCATCACCGTGCATTTATCAACTGTCTATTTTAAGGATGCACATCCTTTCATAGAATACTAAGCTTAATACGGAGAAGAAGACACACATACACCATCGTTCATTTTTATGCGTCCTTTGAGGCATCGAGGCATTTGCAGAACGCAAAATATTACCCTAATCATCATCTATCGTTCATCACATATCGCTGCAAATTAAGATAATAACTTTTATGGTAATAAAATAGAGTTTTTTTAAGCTTTAAAGAAAATATGTGACAGCGCTCAAACATAGATCTTTCCATCTCACCAGCTCCTTTAGAAATAGATGTATTACATGTATTCGTTTTTAAGATGTACATACATATCTTGTGAATAGATGTTCGAATGAAGGTTGATGGTAGCGTGCGCGACATAAGATAAAAATAGTAAAGAAAAGTAAAAATAGATTGTCCTCTTTCTTTGCGTTAATAGGTTCAGTAAAATGGTCTAAATATCCACGTTTGGTCAATGTGTAATTGATATAAACCGCCATCAAGTTAGGGATTGTGAATTCAAAAAAAATCCAGAGAATGCGAATGGCAGAAAAACATTGTCCATATTTTACCTTTCTCTTGAAAGTAGCGGTTCAAAGAAGTCATTTCATATATAAAGGAACATCCAGAGCTCAAAGTGCAATAGCAATTCAATTTCACTGCTTGATTATATATCTCTTCTTCAATTACTGGTTATTTGAAGGATAGCGTCTAAGAGCAGATCTTTTGAAAAGACAAATTGCAGTACAACGAATAGCGTCATTGAGTCGAGACCCGTTGTAATTTATTCCATCTTGGATATCAAATAGAGTCATTCTTCTTTAAGATCAGGGCGACTTATAACCTTCCATCCATGTTGAACGTACTAGACCATGTAACTCGCCTTTGTTTTCAATGCTATTTGTGAGTTGCCTCATTTGTATTGGATGAAATAAGAGTAAATATTTACACGAAACTCACAAAAAAAAACAGAACATAGCTACCGCTAGCTATTTTAATCGTGAGAGAAGTATTTGCAATGAAAAAAAAAAAAAAGAAAGAAAAAAGAAAAGAAGAAGAAAAAAACAAACATAAATAACATAGGGCCTATATACTAAACTGCTTTTAGTTCAGGGAACACTTTTTTGTGTGGGTCTTGATATTTTACCATTATAAGCCTTTGAAAGATTTTTCCGGATTGTTTTTATTTTACACATCTGTACTGAATCTACATGTATGTGTCACTACGTATGTCCAAATATAATCAAATAGACTTCACAATTACATTTAAAACATAAACTTTACATTCCTAGACCGGAACTGACACGTGAGGCACTTTACACGTGTTAACCTACCAGGCAGACCTTAACCAGCATAAAAGGTGTCGTTTTAATAACTGTTTCTGTATACATAATGGTACCTCCATATACATTACATGACACGGTGCATTTAAAGGCCTATAAAACATAATGTACACGCCCATCCGCAACTTCGCTCAATTGATATAACCACGTATAATTTTGTAGACTTGTAACTTTCTAAATAATCTATTCGCGATCTTTCTTTTGTTAATTTTTTTTTTCCTTTTTTTCCCCAACTCGGTTGATTAATTTTTGTTCTCTTCCCTCTGTTTGTCATTAAGTTAGGCAATATATAGTTACGGTTTGAACTATGATTCTTCTTAAAGTAAGATTGACATTGTAATAAAATTGATCTTCAGGCGGGCCCATTATAGCAAAACTTAAAAAAATTAAAACTCGGGATGTGAAAAATACAAAAATGAATCAGAAAAACAAATAAACAAAGGACGTGACCTTAGAAGCCATTATGATCATTGATCCAAGATCCATGGATGTCTTGGTCAACTTAGAAATAAAGTGAAGATATTCGTATTTGATTTCTGTATATTAACAAGTACACAAGCAACAACTACCATATAGTGACAGGGTTCACATGGGCACACCACAATATTTACTATCTGACCTCGCGAGGAAAAAAGTAAAGCATTGTGAAGTCGAGAATAAGTAAAGGAAACTGATGGTAACTATAATGCCACAGTGGGCGTTGCCGGGGCGGGTTCTTTGTCATGTAAATTATAACTGTCCACTTTCAATGAGAACCATGATAGAAGAAAGTCTTTTGGGGGGTCGTTGAGCTATTCATTACTGACCCTCGAGGAATGCTTCTCATTATTCAAATCCTTTTGAATCTGTGAGTTTGCTCTTAAAGCTTTCAGCAGACTAATCCATTGAAAATGTAGAAATAGGGTTTTAGTCGCCTCCTTTATACACCACTCCTTTGCATATTATGAAGGTCACTTTGACATAGGTAAGTCATCAGAAAACCCTAAAACTCAATGACAGATCCGTTCCAATTATGTTTTACATTATTTTAAAAACGATTTTTAGCATGTTTAGTGGGACAGACACTATTTGTCAATCCATCTCTATTGATCATCGAGGGTGCCGGCTATTTTAGTAAAAACATCGAGACATAATTAAAAAAAAATACCTAAATATACTTCCCGGAATTAAACACACTTTCCAGAATGACTGAGGTTTCTTTTGCCAGAGTCACAGTAAAGTAATTCTCGAATCGTCCTTGCCGCTTACCTCAAAGCTATGATGTAGATTTGGTCAATTTAAATCTGGAATAGTCAAATTAAGCACATTCGTAATTTTTTTTTTTTTTTTTTTTAATATCTTATTAATATCTATGATACGTGTTTCATGTAATCATTCATTCTATTCCAATGCAGGTTCAAAATTTGAAAGATTATATTTCTAGAATTACCAAAACTATATCCCAGCTTTGAGGAACGGGCAAGAACGGTTTGAGAACTATACCTCGATGTGGCAATATAGCATGAGGTGTTGTCATTTAACATTCGGCCTATTATAGATCAATGGAGGGCTGAATGCAATGCACAAGAGATGGAAACTGAAACACAGAAACAAAACAAAAACAATAATAAAACAAAAACAAAAACAAAACAACCTTTATGAGTAAACAATATAGGTCCCGGCTAAAATGTCCCACCCTCACATCGGTCTGAATTTGTGGTAAAAAGGGGGCACTTTGCGATGAGGTCGTAGGAGTGAAATGAAGTTCTTTCCCTCAACGACAAGCTGTTGAGTGTATGAATATTTCGTATTGATGAAATTGAGGAATTCAGAAGAACTCTCTTCTTTTTTTTCTTTTTTTTTTTGTTGCAAAATTAGAGTGTGATTACGTAATGAATCTTTAGTAACTTGTCATACGTCACAGACCGGAAGACAATCTCATCATATTCAGTCGGATAATGTTCGAATAGTGCATGTGTTGACAGTAGCGGACGCAGACCGACGCCATACAATGAAAGTACCGGGCCCATGCGTAAACACAGTAGAGCCGCATTTGTCCCCAGACACTTGGCATGCTTGGGCCCGAGAAATGCATTCAATTCGGTTTTATTGGATCCGCGCCTGGTTGACAATACAAAAATGTGATTATCACTTTCCTGATGAAGGCACTATGAAACTTTAGGCCCTATATTGATTATTATAATGGCTTAATGTGACAGAGGTATAATTATGAAGAGGGTACCAGCAGAAAATCCCTACACGATTTCGTTAAGGCCATAGCCGTTTATCGAAATAATTTCATGTTTCATTTACAGTTTTATGGTCATTAATCATTTCCCTTTTCTCGGGAATACCGGTGACATTCTATCTGTAAAAGACTGTATACCATCATAATTATCAGTTAGGATGTTCATTGTTGGAGGTAAAGCGTCATCTTTTCAAACAGTTCATTCCCCGAAACCACTAACAAAAACTGTTCATTGATCATGGACTGAAAAGTATAGTTATGTATGTTTGTTGTATGCATGTATTGTCTGGCCATTAAAGTCCTAGACCGGACCGACAAATGAAATAGCCAAAAACGAAATCTAATATGCTATATAATACAACAATTCCAAATTAAGGCGTTTTTATTGTCCATCTAGAAAGTATTTAATTAAAAAGATGACCGAACCTCAATCAGGCCACCCCTCCCGAATACTTGTAAAATTACCCCTAATTTAAAAGTGCGAGTGATGACGTCAAAAAATGTTAATGGAATGCTACAGCAGTCCTGCGGCTAGGCATGATTGCGTTTCGCCTTTAGAAAACACGTTTGTATTGCTATGTCAGGACAATAGACGCCCTGTGAGCTAGAATTCTATTGTTATGAAATGAAAGGGCAAAGTCAATCATGCCTGGCCACAGGACTGCTGTAGCATTCCATTAACATTTTTTGACGTCATCACTCGCACTTTTAAATTAGGGGTAATTCTACAAGTATTCGGGAGGGGTGGCCTGGTTGAGGTTCGGTCATCTTTTTAATTAAATACTTTCTAGATGGACAATAAAAACGCCTTAATTTAGAATTGTTGTATTATATAGCATATTAGCTTTCGTTTTTGGCTATTTCATTTGTCGGTCCGGTCTGGGACTTTAACAATTATACAAAAATTTAATATTATTTTATACAGAAAACTACATGAAGCGACACATCTGATCAGAATGTAAGTTTGGTTTTATGTGTTAAGAATCTGATCTAGATCATCACAACAAAATAGATGCCCTTGAGTTTAATGATTAAAATATCTAGCTATTCTATAGTAGTTTTGTGGCATTTAACCATCACCATATTTCCACCAATTTACATCCAACGAATTTACAGCATTCATTATTTTTGTTTGACCCTTGTACTTAATTGTCTCTCTTCCATGGGGTCATTTTCATCATCTTATATTATGTCCATAACTCACTAATGAATCACGCAATGCACATGCAAGGGGGGGGGGGGGGGTGGGCTTGATTTTAAAAGAAAATGAATGCATTCATAAATGAAGTACAACGTGGATTCGTAGCGCATTCAATGCAGAAAGTGCCCTTGGCAAAAATTTCTCTAATAAACTGAATTGGCAATAATAATCAAACGTAATAAATGTGGTTTCTGATTTAACAATACCGTACATATAGCATTGTTATCAGGGCAGTGGTGAATTCGCTCTTCAGGATTGTGATATGTGATTATGAATTATTCGGTCATTTCGACTGTATAATCACATGCCCACCTTAAATTTGAGTCACACCATGATATATCCGTAATCATGCTAAACCTTTTTCAAATATAAATGTTAAAAAAAAAAAAAATATATATATAATTGTATAATTTTATACGTTTTACCTTGTACATAAATTCGTGTTTTAGCCATCGATCGCGATGGGTTTTTCCCTAATAAACCATTTCAAATCAAATAAAAAATGATTGCATTTCATTGTACATTGCTGCAATTATATAAGCAAGATATAAGCAACAACAAGTCGTACCAAAAGATGGATGGTTAAAGAGCAAATATAATGGTTATGAAATCGAATAAATTGTACGATTACCATGACTACAGGTATATCTATTGAGAGAATATGAAAAAGCAAGTCAAGCACTAAAACACAAAGTTGAACATTGGCCCTCAAGAATTTTAACAGAGACAGAAAACTAAGACTTATTCAACAAAATACCCGAGCACACATGGGAAACGTGACTTAGTTAGATCTCAAACAATAAAATCTAACAAACAAGAAGATTCTATTGTGACAAAATTTATCTTTATGGAATCCATAAACCGACCTTTTACATAATGTGAGACTCTCTGCACGAATAACTACATTATTAGCTAATGGATGCGAGAGGGTTAATCAGGCTGTAGAAATACCAGAATCTTTATGGCCCCTGTGTAAAACGACAAATGCAAACTGACCATTCGTATTTTATAACAGAAGGTACGAATAGGGCCAGTCCATGGCATATACCTCTGTCACACCTTCACACTGATTAAAAACCAATCTTTAACTCCTTACTCGATTCACTTCATGGACTTGCCAATAATGTATTAACGTGTTCACATTATCTCTGTTACAACGGATACACGTTTCAATTCAAGGATTCAGCACTGGTTTTATTGGCGTTCTTATCTTGGCGCGTTTTTACAACCGTCCATAAATAGATGTGTGTCTAGGGAGGATGGAGTATGAATTATCATTCGAATGATGTGAATGTCCTGTATAACATCCCAGGGATCGAAGTGACCCCCAAAATACCAAAATCGATATGTAGGTATATATCCCCCACGCACCCTCCAGTATCCAGGTTCTTGGGTGTAGTTCCCAGGGGTGTGTGGGGGACGCGTATGACAATATTTTGAAGGTGGGAGACACAATGTGAAAAGTCTTCGACATTGTTTTAGTCGTAACTTTGGTTTTTTAATAAAAAACTGTTTAAAATCGACAATTTGGGCCACCCCCCCCCCCCCCAACCCCACTGAGAGCAATCTCGGCTGAACAATCAGTCCTCCCCACGTTCGTGGATACACCAATGTCCAGGTCTATGTCATTGCACTACCACCTCAAAGCAAGAAAGGACACTAAACTCGATCTATTTGATTCTACGAGTTTAATAACGTACTTTTGGTACTCCAATGAACATTGTGAATGAAATAAGAAGAAAATGGGTGTCGAGTTATTTCCCTCTCCACTATATCTCACACGCCCCCTTTTCTTTCTTTTGCTCTCTTTTCATCCCGCTTTTTCTTTCGATGTCTTTTATTTTCTCTTTTTGTAAACATTTCCTTATTCACCTCTACTTGCAGCTGACGAAATATCGGATTTACACAAGAATGAAAAAAAAGGAAAAGTCTATACGAACTGTTTGCATTCAACAATACAAACAAAATATATTTGAATTTGGTCAGGTCGCACTAAATAGTGGGCGTCCGTCGATTCGGCCTTATGACCCTTTAAATCATAATAAGCACGACATTGAAAGAAGAAGAAGAAGAAGAAGAAGAAAAACGGTTGAAAAGCTGTTAAAACTTGATTATTAGAATGGAGTATAAAAAAAAAAAAAAAATGCAGGCCCTTTCCTCTCCGATCTCTCATGAATATGTATGAAATGGCAAGTTTAGATGGCTTTGGGTTTTGATTTTTGCCTGTGACCTATGATGCTGTGTAACAGTTGCAAAATGAATTGGCAAAACAACGTTCACAATGACATCCTTCTACATTTCCAGTTACAAAAGTCATCCGTTGACAACAATACATAACTGCCCCTCTTAAATGTATATTTTCTCTAACGTTGTCCCTCTCGGAATGTGCATGCATGAGTTTAATATTGTCTGCGTTTTTCTATACTTTTTCTTTAAAATGATGTCCATAAAATGGTGCTCGAGACATGTCAGGGGTGTATTCGGAATGTCTTGCCTTAGGTCAACAGACAGGAGTTTACCCACCAAATAAAATTCACCAATGAGCCCATAGTCTGCTTGTAAAACTTTGCCCTCTTGGTACACGATGAAAGTAAAAAACAAATAGGAATAAGAATAAGATGCATACAGTCCCATGGGCGGTTCCCTGTGTGTGGTTTTTGTTTCAGAACCTCAACTGTTTCTTTTCCATCGATTGTTGATGATGATTTGACCCTGAAGTGGTTATTGGTTTTGCACTCGATATATTCAGGGTAGGCATTAAATGTGAGGTAAAAAGCGTCTCGTGTCTGAATTGGTATGGTGTCCTACTTCCCCTTTTAAATATGCAAAATATAATGGTAAACGTCAAATCAAACTCAATCCCCTAAAAAAATAGGAAAGAAAAGAAAGATAGAGAATTGAATACAAATATGATTTGAGTTAAGAATGTAATGCATGGGACTTTGACATGCAGGTCATTTGAAATAGAATTATTCATCGAGGGGATAGAAATGTGTCAATTCCTTAAAAGTCAATTTTATTGATTTTAAGATACTTACAATGTTGACATTGTTCTCAAACAATAAATTATGTTTCACTTCAAATTGTAGCGAAATATTGGGGTAGCAAAGGGACAAAATCGAGCAAAGCCAAATATCGTGAATCATAAAGGTTTTGTAAACAGTCGAGAAATATTAGTTAGGCCTATTTTCCATATAGCTATCACAAAAGTAGTTTCTTAAATACTAAATGGTGGGAGCAGCATAAAGAGACTTACAATGTTTCTTGAAATTGAATAATTTCTTCTAAAACAAGTACATACGACAGGTCACCATAATTGACAACGACATTTTTACCCTTAATTGCTACACATGCATGTAGTGACACGCTTTAACCTGTTTCAAATATTAGTGAACTATTTCCAACCTGCAACTTTTCTTAGCAGATTGGGTGTTACACCAAACTTTGGACCATAGACGATCGAGACTTTGATGTACCCTTCTTGAAAGGAAGATCGAACGTTCGCTCATAATATTCCCCTTTTGTTATTCGGTCATTCAAGATTTAGGTAAATATTGACAATGCTTAATATTTACCGAATATAATGTTTGCTTACAGAATCTTCCTTTACGTAAAATCTCAATTTGTCATATTTCTGTTTCGTATAACCACTGTAACTCCCATATTATTTGCATAATTAACTTTTGGGACTAAATGACTTATCATGTGTTTATTAAAATAAACTATCATAAATTACCATTCAGCCAAACTATAATTTGAAATATTTTACAGAAAATGTTGCATGACATAGATTAGGAAAGCTACTACATAAGCATGGTGCTTAGTATGCTGAAGGCCTTCATATTATCATAGACGTAAAAGGGTTGCGTGTATGATATTATAATTACTGCGATTGAAAAATAAAACTTAGGATGACTTGTTGCAGAGGAAGATGAGATGAATGGGGTTTTTGTAAGTTTAAACCCATACTGCAGTCGTGATTATTACCTATAATGCAATTGCTAGCAATAAAGCATTCTATTTAAAGCATTTAGTTAATTTATTTTCCATAATCTTCTTGTGATCAATCAAAAGCACGCATCGCCTCTGTATAGTTCCAAGCGCGAATCAAGATTTTATTTCAGGGAGAGAATGGTGAGGGGAGGGGGGGGGAGATGGAGATGGGCAGATCACACCGATTTTCTGCTTTTCAGATTTTAGGACTCCATTTTGTAAGGCAAGATTAATATGCCGTGGAGAGGGGGGGGGGGTTGTCGTGTGTAATTTTGATTAATAGTCAAAGGCAAGCGGGGGAAATTAAAAAACTAGGCCCCCTACGTCAACACATATTGAAAGCAGGGGGCACGGAGCGTTTTTGAAAGTGGAGGGGCTGAGCCGAAAGTGGAGGGGCTGAACAGCCTAAAATCACAAAGCTATGGTAGTTTTCGCGTTTTTGTACACGTTTACTGCATAAAGTGGAGGGGTTGCAGCCCCCCCCCCCCCTAGCCCCCACGGCTCCAACGGGCCCCTGGATAGGGTGTTCAGTGAAGGGGGAAAATTCTACATTTTGGAATAAGAGGAGGCACGACTGCCGTGACGACCCACCCAGATCCACGCCGGTGTCCCACGTGTTATTCATGCAGAAAATAAACTAACAAATTATAAATACACTGTACAAACAACATTGACTACATGCCTACGTGTTAATAAATTAAAGCACTGCTTTATCTCTTCATGCTACTGTATCGGGATTTCCCCATGATTTGGACTTGAACCCATATATCATATCTTGTATCAGATTTTAAATACAGTATTAATTTCGAATGCAAAACCTTTCTCCGGCAAACAATATCCAGATAAAAAAAAAACTTCATGTCGGAGAAATAGCGGTTGACATAAGGATATGGATTACATGTATTGGCACATTTCCACCAGGGATTAAATCACAGATGATTTTTATTCTTTACCATTATGTACACTCCTATTTCATTTGTTCATGAAGGTAAAAACAATAATTTAAAAAAAAAATAAAAAAAATAAAAAAAATAATACAAGGGCACTGTATCTGAGACTGCACTGGGGTTTGAACAATATTATAGCTGCATCATTGTCACTACTTGTCTTTCACCTTATATGATCGTGTATCACACAGAAAATATACTCGTGAATAGATACATTGATCACAGTCGCCATTCGTTCGCGACGCAGTTTTGGATCTTGATTGCAAACAGTCTTACGTTTCATCTACGATTACTCTTAGTTTGAATATGACCAGGGAGGGATGCATAATTCGTCATTTATTTTGACAATGCTACTGTTCTGTTCGCTGTATTACATTTAGGCCTATGCTGTAACGGGGGCATAATTAACTGTTTATAAATTGTTTATAATCATATGCTGCTACGGTACATACGTACTACCAATTTTTCCTATTCTACAACAATACTACAGCTATACCATCCCTACTATTTTTTTTCTCACTATGACTTCTGCAAATATTACCATGATTACTGCCGATACTTTTGCTGCAGCTGTACTATTTCTGCTGAATATGAAGCGTATTGTCTCTTATATTTCCACTGATTATACATTTCCCATGTAGGCATAATGCATACATTTTGATATATATATTTCGGGCCTAGAATAATGCTCATACTTCAACTTCCACGTTAGGCATACCCTTTCTCTTCTAAAGTATATGTATGTCGGGACGTCAATGGCCTAAAGCTCCGTATTCCAAAATCTATAATAATTACTCTATGCTGCACTATATGGATAAAATAATTAGATCTAATACCCCAGGTTATGCGTGGTTGACGCTGTCATAGGAACGAGGGCCTTATATTTCCCTTTTCATGCCCTTTTCTCATTGTACCGACAACCTATTTAGTATTGCAGTCAGGGCAAATAATCATATTTTCATAGCAGAGTGCTTTGCTTTCATGATAGTTGAGTCTTATGATAAAAGGTTCGAACCGGTGTCGACCCGTTGGCACATCATTGTGTACGAACGATTACATTCAGAATAGTAACCCGCATTTTCCATACTTATTCATCCGTGAAGAATATCGAACGATAGATGAATGACAAAATATATCTACAGAAATATCTCGTCTGATTTTGTGTCCTCGTCTGGACTTGGAGGACGCGGTTATCAGACGACACGCGGATGCCAAATTCGCGCATGTTTGTCTATTCGCCACCACATCTGTGGGGTGTAACACAAAGACTTACGATTGATAAAAAGTTACGATTGATTCTTTTTCGGTAGCCTCATCATTGACAGGGTGCTCCAAAGTTGATGATCTTAATCCTAACCCTAGCCCTAACCCTACTCTTAGTCATATCTAAATCATACTCCATGATTGTGCCTGGTTTCCAAATGAGGCTACAACGAAAAAAAAAATCAATCGTAACTTTTTATCAATCGCAAGTCTTTGTGTTACAGGGCACTGGAGTGTGTTCTATTATCCAGGAGTTTGAATTGTAAAACTTTTGGTATAAATAGCGGTTTTTATTAGATGAAGATTAGCATGCCTGTAAAAGAAATAAATTAAACTAAAATAATCTAGCAAAGTTTATCTAGATATGAATCATAGGAGAGCCTACTCTGCAGTTGCTCCACGCCTTTGGAACTCTCTACCTATCCAACTCCGAGAGCTGAACAACATCGACACCTTCAAATCTGAACTCAAAATCTATTTTCCCGGCAATTTGGGGAATAATGTAGGCCTACATAATTTGGGGAGCCAAGCGCCTTTGAATGTTTTGGCAGATAAATAACGCTTTACAAATGCTATTCATCATCATCATCATCATCATCATCATCATCATCATAAAATATTTCACTTTGAAGTGGTTGGAAATGTGATCCATTTTTTGAAAAGACATCTTTTATATTGAGAATGAAACAAATCACATTTACTATCATCTGAATAGGTCAATAATCATATACCACCTCTCTGTTGAAAATAAAAGCAAATGTGGGACAGTACTATCATGATTATTGCTAACGAAGTGTTATGGGGTTATTTTGAATAAATGAAAAAGCTGGTAAAACAGGCCTTTGTCATTTTGATTTTGAAGAAAAGAAAAGCTGGACATTCGATAGCAGTTTTGTGGGTGCTCTAACGTTGGCAATAATTAGATGATAATAATTTAAATAGTTTTTCGACATAATACTGAAAGGCCTATCATGTAAACAGAAGAAGGTTTAAAAGATGATCATTAAACTAAGGGACAATTGAAACTCAAACTGCTATCGAAGCCATTGAAAAGGCATTATGGATCATTGTAAGGACATAATATTATGCAGTGAAATATGACCCTGAACAAATCAATATATTCGTCGGCCGGCTGATGAATACTCAATACAAATGAAAAGCGACAATACAAACACATAGCTAGGAGAGCGGTTCATTCAAGCCCTTCACTTACCCAAACACCGACAAGCATAACGAAGACGAAATAGGCAACGATCACCACGATGTCGATCCAATTCAACGTGGCAATGTCATTATTCGTCGGGCCTTCGTCCATGGTATCCATGGTGATTTATCAAAAAAAATCTTTTCCAAAACGAAATGAGAGATATAGATAACTCGGTTGCCGATGCGCAATTTCGTCTTGACAGGACGGCGACGAGCTATTATCTAACGGTATTTTCGAGTTAGCAGTCTGTGCCGTTCAGCCAGCAGCGCCACGGCACATTGCATTGGCCCTCTTGTGTGGTGAAAAAGGTACACAGACGCAGTGGTATGATATGCGCTTCACTGCGCATCAATACTACGAATACGCCTCCTTACCTCCCCTATTCATTCATCAATTTCATAATAAACAGAAAGTCCTCATGAATATTCATGATTTGTATGGCCGATTGGTCAATATACTTTCGCTTCTAACACCATGAACACCGTTGATTATCATACCTAAAAGGTGTTTGCCAATGTCGCCAAGCCCCTCGATTTTCAGATGGTTAAGGAAAAAAAAATCAATATTGATGGAAAAGATGGAGCAACTGTGTCGAGCAATCGCTAGATATTTTCTCGCTGTTTGATTTACAGAAAGTATGATCACATGTACAGGTTTCTTGGATGGGGCGGTTAAATCTAACATCGCATAAAATAAATGAAGAAATCTTTTCAAATTATACAGGACTATTGTTACAATTCCTTGAGAAACTATACACCATAAATGTTGACGGTCATGTTTGCATTGGTTCAAATTGTTTTATTGAGGAATTGGGAACAAAGCAATAAATATCTTGTGTATATATTATGTGTGCCAAGTTTCGAGACATAACTCACAGTAGAAATAACAATAATCATCATTGAAATTGGCCGAATTTGACGTTTGTCAGGTGTTGATTTCCTCCTCCATTGACTTTATGTACAGAGGTTTAACAAAAGCTAAACAAAAGTGAAATTTAGTATATTTTAATCGTAAGTGTTTGTCCATTTGACTGTGAATTATTTTATGAAACTTTGCACATACCTTCAACTAGTCTCTAACTAACATGATCTGTATTCAAATTACGAATTCGAAAAGTCACTGAACCATGACGAAAAGCCCCAAACTTTTTTCTATTTTCATGATTTTCTTGTATCTTGTGCCCACTGAGGCGTGAAACATCGGGATTTTTGTGAAATAAAATTTAAAGGTACTCCCGAAAAGAATTTTATTATTCAATCAAATTAAGAATTTGAATTTTAGTCCGTACGTGAGAAAGGGCTTTTCCAGTCTCACGTGCTCACTGAAGCATGAATTTAAAAATAAATGCCATAGGATCATTGACACGTGCCCTGAGTAACATGTAGGATTGTTAAAAGGCCTATCTCACCTAAGGAGACCCGCCTCGACTTGCTCAGGACTGCAACATACCCCAAGATATGAATACATTCATTTTTTTTCTGGACTCTGGAGACGTCGCAGGTACGTCGTAACAGAGGCGTCGGAACGTTCTGCGGAAAGAAAGGATTGGAGGAGCAAGCCATTGTGTATTAACAATGGCTTGCCACTCCAATGATTTGTCTACTCAGAGCGTTCCTACTCCTCTCCGTGCAGTGATGCCTCGGCGACGTTTCTGTGACACCAGACATTCGGAGAAGCGAACTGCCTGGAAGCGAGTTATTGGCAACCTCATAGAGCTCGCTTCAATATGGGGGGGGGGGGGGGGCGCGGTTATTATGAAAGTTTATTATTCCGGACACACAATATATTATACTATATACCGTCCAGAAATGAAATAGGATTCTTTCACTATCCGAACATTTGCCACATCGAAATTCGTTATTTAACATGTTTAAGTATAATTCCGTTATTCCAAAGGTTTGCTTTGAAAATGAAATATAGAGCTGTTTGACCGTATAGACAATTACCCCCCGGACAATTACCCCCGGACAATTACCCCCCGGACAATTACCCGCCGAGGACAATTACCCCGGACAATTACCCCCGAGGACAATTACCCCCGAGGACAATTACCCCCCGGACAATTACCCCCGGACAATTACCCCCGGACAATCCCCCGGAAACCCTGGACAATTACCCCAAGGAAATTACCCTCCCCCCCCCCCGAGGACAATTACTCCCAGACAATTACCCCCGACGACAACTACCTCAAACAATTACCCTTGATAATTACCCCCGGGGACAATTACCCCCGTACAAATACCCCCTGGATAATTACCCCAAGACAATTACCACCCGGACAGTTACACCGGACAATTACCCTACAAATTACCCCCCCCCCCCCGAGTACAATCACCCCAACGACAACTACCTCTGAGGACAACTACCCCAAGACAACTACCCCCCGGACAATTACCCTCGACGACAAACTACCCCAAGACAATTACCCCTGGACAATTACCCCCTGACAATTTGCCCCAAAACAAACTACTCTCCTCCCCTCAAAGAACGCCGTAACCACGTAGATAGTGGTAATATTTAATATGGTCCAACGGCAATATTGAAGCATGAAATGCTTACTAATAATGTTTATTGTAAGAACGCTGTAAGGAGAGCAACAACAACATCAGACGAAGCGGTCTTGTACAAGTTGCAAAGTATCTTTATACTTCATTTCTTCCCAATTCCATATATCATATTTATTCATATTTTGTCAGGCCTAATTAATTGATTTAATTTATGTGATACAATAAAATTCGATAAAAATCAATAAATTTGTTTGGAGCATACTACGTTGTTTTTGTCTTTAACAATTATCAATTCTCGATAGTTTTTATACAGTAACCACATTAAAAAGGTGGTGTAAATCAATCAAAAACTTATTGGCCCGAATTCTTGACGGTGGATTCTGCAAAATCCGTCGTCTGAAATCATGGTTTCTATGGGCGGTCATAAAGGCCATAATTAATGACTCTATAAATTAACAAATAAAGTGAAAATAAGTAATGTGTGATATTAGATTTTACGATTAACCTTATTTTTCCATAAATTGACATTGGGCTTTAGTTTATATTGTCACTTTATTTGCTATTTATGGAGGTATAGAAAAACACTCTATTTGATTATGTCATATCGTTTACAATTTAGGAATTTTGGTACTTAATTTCCTTCTTTGACGTTTAATTGCTATCACCTAAATTGTAAAATTACAAGTGTTATTGTGTGTATTATCTTTGTTTTAAAGTTATTAAACTTATTAAGTTATAAACCACATCTTCATCTAGAATATTGGGAAGGAAAAGGAGAAAAATGAAAAAAAAGGGTAAAACTAGGAAAAAAGAGGAAAGTGAGAGAGAGAGAAAGAAAAGGAGAAAGAGGGAATATAAAATAGAAAGTAGAAAATAATTCGAAAAACATGCACACCGGCGAGACTCACAATGGGCGCTGCTTGATTCCCACATCGATGCCGGAGGAGGGGGGGGGGGTACTTGTCCGGAGTAATTGTCCTCGGGGGGTTATTGTCCGGGGGGTAATTGTCCCCGGGTAATTGTCCTCGGGGGGGGGGGAGTAATTTCCTTGGGGGGTAATTTCCTTGGGGTAATTGTCCGGGGGGTAATTGTCCTCGGGGGGTAATTGTCCGGGGGGTAATTGTCGCGGGGGTAATTGTCCAGGGGGTAATTGTCCTAGAACCCTGTTTGACATTCTAAAAACTAAAAAAAAGAATTGAACTGGCCTTATCTGGAAATAGAATAAGGTTCTTTCATTCGAAAAAGGATTGGGATAGGTTTAGGATTATTTCATCGTTTGTATCAACGTTGTTTATTTCATTCGTTTTAAAAAAGAGATTCATTACTCTGAAGCTTCGTTTTCTAAAAATAAAATTGGGACAGGTTTGATAATCTGAAAATGAAATATAAGATTACTAAGTTAAATTGAAGATGTAATAAAGTTTGTTAATCTGAAAAAGGATTCGAGGTATGGTTTGGGTATTTTCGGATTAATGAACCCTCTTTTATTTTTGGATACTCGAACCTAACGGAACGTAGTGATTTCAAGTTATGTTGCTTGGTTTTGTTTCTTTAACATCACAAAATGAGCAATAAAGAATTTTCAATTTTATGATCATTTTGTACAGAATTCATTGACGTTTGAGGTATTAATCTATACCGAGTGAGTCAAAAAAAAAAACTTTACACCTAGAAAAATGCCAATAAAAAGAAAACCAATTTATGAACCCCAAATTATTTTACATATTCTGAAAGAGTCGCTCCTCCCGCATCTTCTGGTGCCATTTTTGTGTGGTATGTCTTTACGCTTGGATGAACACAACGCATTGTTTGCGAACATGTCAATTTCGAATTGTGCCAGAATGGGAGTAAAATCAAAACAACAAAAAGCTAGAAAAAAAGCAACTTCATCCTGATTAAAATAGCATAACATTTTAAAGAAAATGTCTTCCGCTTAATAACTTGGCAGGGATGTTGGTACACATATTGACCACATTTTGTATGAAAATGAGATAGATCTGTAGAGTCAAGCATGAGTGAGCACACGTCAAAGACAAAATAATCACTTTTCAAAAGTATTAGGGGGCCTTTTTAGGTTTGTCAGTGGCAATTTGCTCTTTAATGTGTACTCATTCATGCATTACTTCACGAGTCAATCTAATTTTCATACAAAATGTATTCAATATGTGTAACAACACCCCTGCCAAGTTATTAAGCGGAAGACATTTCCGTTAAAAAGTTATGCTATTTTAATCAGGATGAAGTTGCCTTTCTCTAGCATTTTGTTGTTTTGAGTTTACTCCCATTCTGGCACAATTCGAAATTGACATGTTCGCAAACAATGCGTCGTGTTCATCCAAGCGTAAAGACATACCATACAAAAATGGTACCAGAAGATGCGGGAGGAGTTACTCTTTCAGAATATGTAAAATAATTTGGGGTTTATAAATTGGTTTTCTTTTTATTGACATTTTTCTAGGTGTAAATTTTTTTTTTTGACTCACTCGGTATAAACAACATATGGCTTGTTTCTACATGACTATACTCATTTGTACTATAATTTCTCAAAAGGACATTATATATATAGTTTTTAAAAGAAAAAACAAACAAACAAACATGTAAATCAGTCGAGTACATACCAAATCGAATACGAGAATACGACAATCATTTCTAATGCATCTTCATGCCCCACAAGGTACAATTAAAAGTAAATTAAAGGGAATTAGATATTATAGAGGGCGTTTATTAGGTCTATATGTCTGTCATTATTAACCATTTATCGACACAATAATATGATAGCATGCACGTGGAGCTGTTTTGTTATTTTCATCAGAGGCATCCTTATACACAATTGTTTAGTTGGTGGTTGAGCTTTGAATGGCGCTCTTCATTCTGTGTTGGAGTCGCAGATTGATTCCAGAGATTATTTACGCCACTAAAATGGCGGAAATAATCAAATAATGTATTTTTTATTTATTTATTACTTTTTTTAATTATTATTTTGAAGTGTGCTTGCCTACCAAATCATCACAGGCCATAAAGGGCTCTTATTTTCGTAGTACTACAAAGGAATGGCACTTGTAATACATCTTTCATAAATATTTATTGTGAACATCGTGCCCTCTTTCATTGTAAATTATGATTTAAAAAAAAAACCCAAAAAACATTTGTTCAGTAGTTCGATTCTATTTTCTGAAAATGCTTCACCGAATTTGATTTTTCATACATTGACATAAACATGGCATTTCGAAGGCCCTTTTTATCACCATCGTATAGTCATAATACTTTTGAAATTTTACTGGCAACGCCTGGCTGAGGATTTTGTTTCCCAAGTTCCCAACCACAATCAAGATTAGCATTTTATTTTTTGTTATCTTTATGTTTTCTTCCTCTTATTTCCCCTTCCTTTTCGTTCTTTCTATTTGGAAAGGGGAGGGGGCGCTTAGCCACCTCGATCTGCGCCTGCATATTATTTAGCGCCTTCAATTTGAGGAGCTTCAAACATCTCCTTTATTTAACCCAGGGCCAACTAACAAGGGGGGGGCTTAATTTAACCAGCCTATGTGAATTATGGTATATTAGTTTAGATGACGTGGGGAAAAAAACTTTGTAAAATACAAAGTGAATAGGTCATGCTGTACACGATATTTGATTTGTTTTTTTTGTTGGCGTAATCAATTTACAGCAGCTTGTAAATTGTAGGACATTATATCGTCCTACAATATACAAACGCTCGTAGGTTAAAGTCGAAGGCAAATCTACAATTTTTATGATTTAATTTTTCGATTTGACAAATATTTACGACATCAAATGATATCACTCATCGAATACAGTTAGCATTTATAAACGAGCAGCTTTGGCCTTAGTTTATCCATTTTGCTAAAACAAACGGACAATCGATTTTGTTTCTTGTCAACCACCACCAACTCAGCACCCGCCCACATCACGAAAAAGACAAGCAACTGTATCTGAAATGGAAGGGTGATCCCAGTCTTAAGAATGGCAAGTACATGTTTAGTTAAAGGCTTAATTTGACCTGCATTATGAATTATTGCAAATTAATTATGTTTTTCTATAATGATTAAATGACACATAGTGATTAAGATAAATCAGTATGATCATATAACTTCAAACAAGAAAAAAAAAAGCAAATTCACAATGATTATAAAGTAGTAGCTCTTATAATCCAAAAACATGTTATCATTTGTATGCGATATAATATGCTCTTATCCCTTAACTATGTAGGGAGACCGGGGGACAATATTGTAACACGGGGCAATTGTAACAGAGGCTCCCATTCCTAGCAGAAACACGCTATAAACTTAAAATTTGTAGAGAGCATGCACATTTCATCGCTCCACATGCTGTATGAATGTTAGCAGTTTAACGGTTCGTGGAACATTTACAGCAGAAAAACCGTTTTTTGAGCAGGAAAGTAATATTTCACATTACCCATTGTTTTATTCTGACAAATATGTAGATGAGCTACGGCTGTCATTTTTATATATTTAGAAATTATGTTCTCTAGCCATATTTTGCTAACGTTTCAACGATGCAATACCTAAGCTAAGATAGAAAAAAATCTCTCCAAATATGGTCGCCTCTGTCAGGGGCAATTGTAACAAGCTGTTACAATTGCCCCTGAAGGACTGTTTCTGTTAAAGTAACTCTCGTAGGAACTTCGCGCGGTATTAAGCAGCTTTCCGCTGCATCAACACCCAAGCTATATATAAACCAATCAGGGGCCACGGAGCGTTTTTTTAAAAGTGAGGGGTGAGCGGCAAGGGACGGAGGTGGGTGGGGGCTGTACAGGCTAAAAATCACAAATGTATGGTCATTGTCCGTTTTTGTACACGTTTCCTGACGAAGTGGGGGGGCTGAGGAAATGAGAATGCATAACGTTGAACGTATCCGTCAATCATTTATTTTATTCACAAGGAAAAAATGGCCTTATTTAAAAGCTCAGACATGAGAATGATATTACTTTGAACATATCTGTTCAAAACGTTTTGTTGAAAAGGCAAAGAAATATTGATTTAGTCCGAAAAAAGGTGTCTTTAGTTTGTTTATCATTTGTTTCATTGTAATCAGAGCCTCAAGTTTTTTAATTTTGTTTTTTAATAATTTATATCACTTTAATAGAAACGAAAAAGTAAACAAACAAGGTTCTTTAAATGCCAAAATTGTAAATAGGAGTAGACTTGTAAATAAAGAAAAACAGCAAAGAGTAGCCTCGTCGATAAGCTCAAGCATCAGAACTTCATAACTTTGAATGAATTGTCAATTATAATGCTTTACAAAAACAAAAGGTAACCATATCTATAAGCTCAGACATGAGAATTAAATAACTTTGAACATATCTGTCCAATACGTTATGAAATATTAGAAATATTGATTTTGTCCGAAAAAGTGCCTTTAGTTTGTTTATCATTTGTTTCATTGTAATCAGAGCCTTAAATTTTTTTTTTATTCTTGTTGTTTTAATAATTTATATCACTTTACTAGAGAACTTCAGAACTTCATAAGTTTGAATGTATAGTCAATTATAGTGCTTTGTTTACAATTACAAAAGGTAACCTTATCTATGAGCTCAAACATGATAATTAGATATTAGATAACTTTGAACATATAATTTGATTTGATTTGATTTGATTTTATTTGTCGAGTGTACATGGTATAAGACATAAAAGAAACACTGACAGGATAGCCCATGAAATCCGAAAAGGCTTATTTTATAGGGTCGTATAAAATGAGAAAGAGATTACGGACCCCCCCCCCCCTGATTTGCTTTTTCTTATTAGAAAAAAAAACACACATTAAAAGAGAGAAAGAAGAGAGAGGAAGGGAGGGAAGTGGAGAGGAGGAGGAGGAGAGAGAGAGGGGAAGGGCAGATAGGAAAGTACAAAGGTAAAGATGGAGTGAAAGAAGAAAAAAGAAAGACAGAAAGAAATGAAGAGGAGAGAGAGAGAGAGAGGGAGAGATGGGAGCCCCCATACAAGATTAAAATATATTTTCAATATGATACCTGAAAATATATGTCCAATACGTTTTGTTAACAGGGCAAAGAAATATTGATTTTGCCAGAAAGGAAGTGGCGTAAATTTTAAACATTGATTTTACAAAAAAAAAAGCTGTCATTTTTTACTTCTTATCCTTATCTAGCATCCTTCGGCAAGATGTCAACCTGCAAATTTGCCGTACTTGACCCAAGTGAGGTGAATGGGTACCGGTAGGAAGAAATTCCTTGAATGCTGTGAGCTCCTTTCGGGGTAGCCTAGCTAAGCCGGGTAATAATAATATGATAATGCGCCTTGAGCACTCTACAGAGTGGATACGTGCGCAAAACAAATCACATTATTATTATTATTATTATTATTATCAGAAATGTATCACTTTATTTGGAAAAGAATGTGTTAAAGTCAAAAGGCGTAGGCCTAATATAAAGTTTTATACCACAGTTGTCAGTTTAAAGATATATTGGGTAGGTACAAAGTGGAAAAAGAACCAAAATATGAATTGATGAAGGTTCTATAGTTCTACAGTTAAAGGGTGAAGCCCGAACAACCTTATATAAAAAAAAAAAAAAAAAATATCTTAACTTTTGCCCCATATCATGAATATAACAAGTGGAAAATATAATATAAATGAGTCATGTTTTATCATAATTAGCTTATGTGGTTTAAATCTTGGATCTGTCAAGTGCATAGCTTTGATAAAGAAAAACAAAATTTTACAATTTCATGTGTTACAATTGCCCCGTACGTCTGTTACAATTGCCCCTGGATACGGGGCAATTGTAACACTCGACCTCGTGTTTTGAAATGGTAATGGCTTCAAAATAACTTGTTGTACTCAGCCAAAACCTATTAATATGTCAAGCTAAGACATGCATATTTCATTTTATTTAGTTTTAAGCAAGTATTTAGCTTTAATAAAGTTGATAGATCAAATTTGAAAAAAACTGTTACAATTGTCCCCGGTCTCCCCTACCCCTGCCTTATCCATGTTTATGTTTAATGTCACAAACAGAATAACACGTCTATTAACAAAACAACTGTATATTTGGAAATACATGTAAGTATGAGGAAAGATCAAAATAATTACTCAGCTGCTTTCAGGGAGACAGACATTTTTATTTCACTGTAATACATTCCACCTTGTGCAAAATACAAAGTAACCATTCATAAAACAGGCGTTAGAAAACAAAAACAATGCCAGTATAAAGCATAGCGTATTAAAAGGACAATGTTAAAAAGCAAGCTTGTATAATTTAAGTTCCCCTACACAATATTATAGCCTACCAATGATTGTCAGAAAAGGAAAATAAATAATAATAATAATAATAATAATAATAATAATAATGATAATAAACTTCAATGAAGTCAGAAAAAAAAATCATAAAAGGCCTAATCCAAAGTAAAAAGTAAAATAATATTATTGTTTTTATGTTTGCTAGGCTGTAGACATACAGTGCGTCCCAGAAAAAAAAACAAAAAAACAAAAAACGAAACCGAGATTGATCGATATTTTATCACAGCTTAGTGTTAATCAAAATTAATAAATGATCACTATAAAGCTTAGAGTCTCCTCCTTGACTTGATAAAATCTATATCACTCATATATATGGACGAGTAAGAACAATTTGAAGAGATGAAACCAAAAAGTCGTTTGGCGGGCGGTATTTGAAATTCTCTTTAAAATCTCCATATTTAAAAAGTTCATTTCTGCCCTTTATGACACAACAACCAATAAAAATGCTATAGAAATCTGAAAGTTATGATCATTTGAAAAAAGGCTTGCATTTAAATAATTTCATTCAGCAAAGTTGTTTGACTGTTGCCCGTCCTAGCACTCGGCAGAGGTAACAGAATAATTCATGCATGGATGATTCCCAATGAAAAGAACTGGCGAGTCGATGTTAAAGGACTCATCCGGGCTGGAGTTTGCATTATAAGAAAAATAAAGTAAAATCGAAAAAACATAACACTGAAAATTTCATCAAAATCGGATAAGAAATAGGAAAGTTATGAATTTTCTTACGTTTTGAATTTTTTAGGAAACAGTTCTTCAAATTGGCAAACTGATGATGTCTCAGTCCCCCTACTTTCTTTGTGTTTTATTGTATGAAATACCAATTATCAAGATTTTCTGCCCCAAGGACATAAAAACACGGATTAATCCTTGTGGAATGTTCAAGGTCACTAGTGCTTTTACTTATTTCAGTATGAGGGACAGATTTTCTGTATACGCAATATATGAAAAAATGAGATAAATAGGATTCCATATAATAAAATACACAAGAAGTAGGGGGACTGTGACATCATCAGTTTGCTCATTTGAATATTCAAATATTCAAATGAGACAATGAGACAATTGCCAAGAACTGTTTAAAAAAAAAAATCAAGACCTAAAAAAATGCATAACTTTGTTATTTTTCATCCGATTTTGATGAAATTTTCTGTGTTGTGTTTGATGAATTTTACTTAATTTTACAAAGCTGTTTCATTTCAGCCTGGACTCCTCCTTTAATTCAGCTAGCTGAACATGACTGTCTTGAATGAAATCATTAGCTATTATATGGGAGTTTACAGTTACCGATAGGAGCTCTGTGACGTCATTGGGTCAGGGGTCACATGGTCTCCTCTATAGCAGGATTTCTTACGTGTGAAGTCTATGATACTTTTTCGGGCACGTAACTA
>CALNVZ010003434.1:27686026-27701518 GCA_940671915.1 Paracentrotus lividus | reverse complement strand
AATTTTTTTGGAAAATAAAGTTGAATGATGTAGCTAAGCAATGAGAATCTTTTTCTTTTGTGATTTTATTGTTTCCATGTGCTAATTAAGAAAATGAGCTTAAGTGGCCGGTATTCCCTACATCTACCCTATATCATGGAATTAGTCTATACTGGTTTGCCGTACGCGAGTTATATATATATATATATACATCGCGCGCACAGAGAGGAGATCAAATTCACCCCGCCGCAGCAGTCGGCTGCCAAGTCGCGCTTTGCCGCTCATCACTCGGGCGACTCGGCAACAAGTACACAGTCGGTGTTTTTGCAACTTTCTGGGAGGAAATCATGAATTAAAGTCATGAAAATGTCTCATCATATTATTAAACATGGCAAACGAGAAGAACAAACCGACAAAAAGAAATGTACAGCTAGATTTTTGTCCGATAAAAATTTGTAGACATGACGTTCGTAGGTTGACTCATGGGTTGACTGTACTGTCGCCGCATTTTATGTACAGTTGGCCTGACCCCGAAAGTGGATATCGGAGACTCGCGCATGCGCAGATTGTATCTGTAAACTCCCTTATTGAAATGCAGGCACTATTTCAAATAAACATAACGTTCTTATTTCAGAAGCATTTTTATTGATTGTGGTGTCATATGAAAGGGCAGGAAATTTACTTTTTTAAATATGTAGATTTCAAAGAAAATTTCAGATACCGCCCTTCAAACGACCTTTTGGTTTCCTCTCTTCAAATTGCAGTTACTTACTCATGCATGACATATTGGCTATATTGATGTCGGCAAATGGAAAAGGAGACCCTGAGCTTTAAATTGATGGGTAATCTATAAATTTTTGTTAAGAGAAAGTTATGATAAAACATTGATCAATCTCAGGTTTCTTTTTTTTTCTGGGACGCACTGTATACTAATTGTTATAGACGTGAACATTTTAAATAATAATGATCTGACTAAAGGTTTCGGTAATATCTTACTCAAAATAATAATTCCGGTTTCTTATAAAGCCTTTACCTGTTAAGACCAAACACTTACAATATATTATTACCCCGGTCATTGGATTCATTTACGATCCCGCACCAATGGCATTTCAAAGACCGAAACAAAATCACATCTTCGATTTACATGATTTAGGCTTCTTTTTACTGAAGAAATATGTTTCGATTTGTTATTGCTACAGACACTGATATCGCTTAGTAAACGTTGATGAATCTACAATTCTGACTTCCGTTTGGAGTTACATTCTGACTCGAACGTTCTGCGAGACCGAGGCGACGAAACTGCTTTTTCATCATAGGAATAATCAAAACTGTAATAAACCGTGTTTTTATATTGATTTTTTAAATATTTTATTTAAATCTATTGTATATGCAGCTTGATAACCAAACCAATTTACAAAGCTTAATATAAATTGTGAAAATAATTTAGAAAGTACAATGATTATTTATATCTTTGCAATAATCACTTTGGTGACAATATGCTTTCTTGGTTCTGGAGCACTAAACATTCATGTAAAAGAGGGAGAAAACGCAAAGCTAATTTTCCCATACCCGTGCGAGATTACAGCGATCTCGCTACGGAACGGAGATGGCGATTTAATGTTCAGTTCAGCTGATCCAGCATCGAAGCACCTATCTCCGAATTATCTCGTAACAAATCAGA
Source organism: Paracentrotus lividus (assembly GCA_940671915.1). Lineage (NCBI taxonomy): Eukaryota > Metazoa > Echinodermata > Echinoidea > Camarodonta > Echinidae > Paracentrotus > Paracentrotus lividus. The sequence goes on along the minus strand of CALNVZ010003434.1, from coordinate 27,699,858 downwards.
AAGAAAATTGCAGTCTCCATCTGGCAATCAAACACGTTTCCAGGGATGATGAAGATGACTTCATTCTATTTTCGAACATTAGTGATCAGATGATGTCAGAGGTTTCAAGGATTCGGCTGTATGTTGACTATCCTCCTGGTAAGGCATCTTGTAAAACAAGGAGCAAAGGCCATGGACATCGGTTGCATTGCAGAGCTCCTGTGGGAAACACCCCAGGACAGATCGTATGCTTCCAGGGAGACATGAGGATGCCTTCGTTGACTGGTCCCAAGGAGGGTGCCAGATTCATCCATCAGAAGATAATGGCCAGACAGTCAGATCCTGTGTACTGTTGTTCGTCTACTTTTAAACAGCCAACGGATAGATGCGAATGTACAGATTGGGAATGGGATCCCATTAATGATACAATATTCAATAAAACTAGCCCTTGTCGCACTTTCAACATTCCCGTGATAACTGCAGCACCATCCAATGACCCGGAACAGATTATTACTGTAGGCCTATCCACTCCCAATCCAGAACTGAATTTTATGTTGCAAACTACTATTCCAGAAAGTGTTAACGATAGTAAATTAATATTGTATTCTGTACTTGGAGTTTCCACCGTCTCTATCATAGTGTTCTATGTAATATTGCATTGGTGTAGGATTATCAGTTTCTGAAAAGTTTCACGTGTTCGTGATTTTTTAAAAGAAAATACTGGTAATAACTTCGATAACAATTAACATTGATGTAGCTCAACCTATATATCATTTTAATTTTCAAGTATACTTTTTTTTTAAAGAGCGAAATTAGTATTTGATTCATTTGATTGGAATTCATAGATGATACTGCATTTGTCATAAACCATGTTATTTTCCTCACTATTATTTTCTTTTAATGGAACTGTAAAGTTTCGATTTTGGTTTAAATTTTTTTTTAGAACCTTTGTCCTTTTATATCCTCGTAAAAAATGTTTTGAAGGTTTTTTTTTTTTTTGCTGCTATAAATTATTTGTTTTCCATAAAACACAGTATTCATAACAAATATAAACCCGCACCGAGTAAACTATTGTGGTAAACATAAGTGCATTAAGTAAACATTAAAATCAATACTGAAAACTTAAGACCTTGCACTGTTGACTTTTATACGGTAGTCACCTGTGTAATTTGAAGGCGTGGGGATGGGGTGTTGTAACCATGGTAACAAAGTCTAAATTCGAGTATGGATTATGTCTTATAGCTTGGGTGTCAAGTACTCGTGAAGTATAGCGCCCAGGCAAATTCTCCATCAAGTACAAAGCCTCTCCTCCCTAGACCAATCACGGAGCAGAAGTGAGGAGCGAGCTTCCTCAGCAAGACCAACCACTGAGAAGAGTTTAGGAGAGTGAGGAGAAGCCTTTGCTGTGTAAACCAATCACAGAACATTACCAAGGAGCTTGTCGGCCTATCTCATTAATATTCATGAGATACGTCATAATTCAACATGGCGGCCTCCACAGAGTCTTGAATCTTGAATCTTGAATTGTTGCACCCGAAAAAGCTACGTTGACAGCTGTCCAGGGTGGGGTACTAATTGGCATAACATAACATGAACGATTTCCATTTATATGTTTTCATAGCTTTTATCGACAAAATAACTATTCTGAATGATATTGGAATGATCTAGACAATTGTATTCATTGGAATATGGGGTAAGTTTCATGTTTTAATGCCTTATTTGCATCAAATTTGTAGTTCTCATAGCCCCTGCAATCGTACAGAACTTCATCGCTTATCTCCCCCGATCCTCGGGGATAGATCAGATGGCTTGATAGGGTGCGAGCTCAAATGAGTATTTCTTCTTCTTCTTCCGCCTTGGCTTTGGTTCAGTACATTCCACCAGTGACTTCTCGTGCTACTGCTGCTTGAGTGCCGAGTGCTGAAATATTAATATTGGGTTTCCTTTAAGAAGTAAAATATTTATGTTGCTTTCCAGCAGGATTTTACGGCTATGCCATGGTGGAAAAAAAAAACGTCACCGTCCAGGCATAGTCAATCAAATTTTAGTCTATGATTTTATATTCCAAAGTCTATTCCCGGCCTTTTGACTTTTCGATATGCCTGCCAAGTTCAACTATAGTCACAATTGTACTTATTAACTAGGGTCTACAAATCGTAAATCATTCTCGTAACGGCTTGGCAATAAAGAAATCTGAAATCACCTGATAGATGCTTAGGGTACGCGTCTGGCGGTCATATTTATCGTAGTTCATACTAGGCAAATATTGTTTTACATTTTTATAATTATAGAGGAAAGTATTACTTTTTTATGCTTAAATATAAATTGTGGTGGCGAGAGAGTTTAGAGAACAAAGTAGTTTTGAGTAATCATGCAAACTTTCATTTACATTGGTTTTGCTGACAAGTAACTTGTAGAGGTAGTTGTTCATGATTCAATGTTTCATTGTTCTGGTTGTGTGTTTAGGTGTTTGTGAAATTTAGCCGCAGGTCTGAGTGCAGAAGATAATTCAAAGTCTCGTAATCCTTATTTCCATTCTTTTGCACGTCGAGATGCATGCGAGCCACAATAGGGGCCTACTTATTCTGCTCCACCTTAGCTTCATCAATGATAACTCTAAACTGCCTGCATTTGCCCTATGTCTGCCTCGTGAACCTGGGCCAGCAGTTTATAGTCAACGAGATGAGAAATCCTGCCCTATGGACACGGGACTACGAAGTCAGGTACGACACACCATTGAGAGAAAATTTTGGAAACCAATCATGGTAAAACGCATGTTGGTAGTATACACAACACTGGAAATAATTCTCCTTGCAAGAGTCCTAAAATAATTTAACTTGTCTGTACTAGAAACAATTGAATGGATCTGCTTCCTTTGCCGCAATTGATAATATTTTGCATGAAGGGTTAGTGGAACGGAATTCATAATTGAATCTGAATTGCATAAACTCTGGTGACGATATGTGTAAATTTGAATTTCTCCTTCTCTCATATAAATGACCAGTAAAACGCAAATATTTAAAATTTATTTATTACTGCTAAAAATAAAATTTAACTTAGATTTTATTTTGTGAAGAGCTGTATGCATATTTGTTATTTAATAAAAGATTTGAAAAATATCCAGAATGCATGGTAAAATTATTATCATGTCATGTTGTTGATATTCAATTTTTATGTTGTGATCAGTGCGCTGTTCGAAATGACTCAATGGCCCGTTAATTTCCCTGACCAATATTTGATAAAGGTAAACCGACACCCACTTGATCAAAGGAACTTATTGGAGAACGATTGCGGACAGATTATGTTGACCTGCCTCAAGCATGACAGTACCAACATCCAGCTCAGATCCAGTTCGCAGTTGAGTCCAGTCTTGTTAGGATGGGTTAGAAGGCGTAAGCATCCAAAATTTCCCCTCGAGGAGGGGGGGGGGGGGGCGTGTGGGTAGTTAAACATTCAGATTTGTAACATCCAACAGAGTTCCAAGACAGCCTAAAATGCTTCAGCGATGGGGGGGGGGGGGGGGGGGGGTGAATATCCCCAATTCTATAAGTATGGTAAACCACCTTTTTTCTTACCTTGTAGGGGGGGGGGGGGTACTGGGGGCTCGGGGGGGGAGCACAGTGCCCTGTAATTTTGTGGCAGTTAAAATATGCAAAATTACAATTATTATTACGCGTTACAGCATTTACTAGCTTCTTTTTTTTCCCCCATCTTCTTAAACGTGATTTCTTGTATTGACATTTATCGTTCTTTAAACAACTCATGTATTTACACCTATTTTCTTGTTTTGTTTTTTTTTCCTTCTATTTTTGTTTTCAGCAGAGGAAGAGCTATTTCAATAGGATCAAGAATAACCAGACAATGACCAAGATGCAGGTGATGAAGACGAACATTCAAGAGGATGAGTGCCTTCACACTATCGTGGGCGAGGAGGAAATAACGATTGAAAGACACTATCCTGCCCTTGATGAAATCCTGATGGAATACACCATGGTCACAGAAAAATGAAAACTTGACCATCCTGGTTTTGTCTTGTTTTGTTTTGTTTTGTTTTTTTTTTTGGGGGGGGGGGGTGTTGCCAGATGATATTGAAGTGATATGCGACGGAAAAGAACTCGTACGCTCTAGTGTAAAAATTGAAAACAGGATATTAAAAGTTACAAGGATAAACGAATGATTCCTGAAATAATGAAAAAAATAAGATAATAAAAAGCGAAGAGAATATTTCATTTTCACTTGTATTCTTATTTCAAGATATTGCATTGAATGCACTTCGTGATTTTCCATATTCCAGTACAGTCTACTCTCATTATAGCGAACATGGACACAACATTTTGTTCCAATGTATGAATACTTGTATGTGTTCTGCAATCTTAGGCCCGTATTCTCAAAAGCCATGCAACATTGACAGATTGATTCCCAAGTCGCCTTGGTTTTGAGCACCTCTTTATAATGGAAGTGGACTGTATGTGCATTTGGAATATGAATTTAGAGAAAAGGACAGGACAGAATGAAAGAAAGATATAATTAGAGATTATATCAAATAGAGAGAGCAGAAGAGATATTAAAAAGTATTATTGGAATATAAGTGACAGACAGAAATTATAAAAGAAGAAAAGGAAAGTTAGAGAGAGAGACCGAAAGAAAATTTACTGATAGAAATTTTTAAGCTTAATGGTGCAAATATATGGAAACAAAGTGAAGAAACACCAATCGATTAACGAATGAATGGCAGAAAATGAATTCAATATTTGTTTTATAAAAGAAAATCACATGAATGATGGTGTAAAAATAAAATGTGACAATGTAGCAATATATACTACAAAGTATTCAAAACGCCAATTAAAAGGGGGAACAAAATCTATTTTAGGTGTTGCATGATTAGAAATGAATATATATATACAAAGAAAAACAGCAAATTCGGGAAAAAAAAAATAGATTTGACATGAAATGATTACGAATCATAGCCTTTTTTTACAATGAAGTGGCAAGAAAGGAAGGATAAAAAAGAGACCAAAAGGAACTTGAAGATATGTGTTAGACACGCTCTCCTTGTTTGTGAGAGGGGTGCATTTCGAATAAGAGACACTTAACCCCAATATTTGGTGAGTTTAATTATAATAATTACGTATATCGTATTTTTGTATTCTATTTAAAATTTTAAAGTTCAACAATTTTTTTGTTTTAATATTATGAAATGAGACTTTCCTCCCAGTTGTTTATAAATCAGGTTCTCTTATTATGGCGGCTTATTTAACAGGTCCATCCAAAAATATCCGAACTCGAAATTTTATCGCCTTGAAAACTATCCCAGACTTATTAAAGTATATACATGTATAGCTGCTTATTTCATTATTCATCATTATTATTACTTTTAAATCTTCCCCGAGTCCTAAATATAGAGAATTACCAATAATTCGAAGAGAGAAAGTGAATAAACTCTGCGGTGGTTTACTCCTCGCTTTCGAAGATGCCCAGCTAGTGAGGCTAGTATGTATGCCGGTGGCTGTCAAGTATGAACCTGGACTGGCACAGCTACGTCTACAAATTCACAGCATTGGAAAATGGGGCCTGTTGCTGTCCCTGCCAAAAGCCCTTTGTTCTTTCTCAATCATTGTCATTCAATGCTGGGTTGAAGTCTCGAGTTTAGCGCATGTGGGATTCATGCCTAGCTGCATCTATTCTGATGGCTTTTCTCCACTTGGTTTCGTCAGTAGCTGTCTTGTCCCAGCCTGAAGGATGTCAAGTACTTCAGACTTCTCATGAGCATTGATGAGTGTGTCTCTGGCCTCCTCTCTTCCTCTTACTCGACCTTAACTCTCCATAGAAGATTATTTTGGCAATCGGTTATGCGAGGCACATACTGAAAACTTAAACGGGTAGACCGACTAGTTTGAAAGCTAGTCGTAGAGATGCCCAGTCTGACTAGCTTTAAAACTAGTCGGTCACGACGGACTAGCTTTCCTCCAACACAACCCGGTTATTACGGACTAGCTTTAAAACTCGTCCGTCTCTACGGACTAGCTTGAAAGCTAGTCCGTCAAGTTAGTCTATCAAGGCGGACTTGTTTTAATGCTCGTCGGTCACGACGGACTAGCTTTCCAGAAAGCTAGTCGGTCATGACAGACTAGCTTTAAAAGCTAGTCGTAGTGATGCCCAGACTGACGAGCTTTTGAGCAGGACTATATAGCTTTACAGCCAGTCGGTCATGGTGTAAAAGCTAGTCCGTCGCACTTTTCTGCCGCGATGTTCTTGCTGCTGTCTTGACAGATATAGCATAACGGACGAAGTTAATATGGCTTATGCTAAAGTGTAGCGTTGTGGCGCGGCGCGGCGCGTTGAAAAGTGGAAATAATCGACGAAAAAAAAAATAAGGTGTCTTTAAAGTATTCTACGAAAAAAGGAAAAGATTCTGGATCGATTTTTTTTTTGGAAATTTTTGGAAATGATCATCATTTTTCGGAATCGAGACTTTAGCTTAAGCCCTTTTGTGGGGTTAGTGTGCATGTGTGTGTGTGTGTTTGTGTGTGTCAAAAATTGTGTGACTAATAGTTAAAACGAATGAAAGGTTCGGTCGTCCTGTTACGCCTATCGCCGCTATCGACATCGGCAGCAATCAGAATCGCGATGGGCTATCCTGTCCACTCCCGTTCTGGTCAACAACGTCACATGTTAAATTGTTGAATTTCATGAAATTTATTATGAAAGTATAAGGCAATCATAAGCCTATGAAAGGTTCGACGTCTCTATATGTCAAAATAAAGCAAATTCTAAGGTTTTTCTACCATTATTTTGCTAGTAAATATTACAACACTTGTTTGGGTCCCAGATTCGATGTCCAGCCCATGGCAATTAATTTCTTTCTGCAAGAAATTCCAATCCATATTGTGCTCGCACTCGACAGTACAGACGTGAGTAAATTATTGGAATGTTATGAAATCTTAAATTGCGCAACAATTGATCAATACATACGATTATGCCGCGTTAATTGCTATTTTAAAGCTATTGACACATTATCGACAATTGAGCCAATTTGATAACATAATAATTCGAAATCGATGGTAGAATAGAAAGAGAATTTAATGGCTGCCAATTGAGGAGGAGAAATATAATTGATCGCAAACAAGTCCTGGTCCGAAATGAACCAATTGCAAGAATATAGGTGCTAATTTGTTCAAGAAATTCCAAAACATACAACATGCAGTTACGCACACACACACAGACACACACACCACACACAACAAACACACCCAAACACACACCACAAGACACACACACCACACACACACACACAACACGCCACACACACAATACGTGCCTACAATTCTGAATCGGTTCCTTTTTTTAGGACGCTTTAAAGAACCTTATTTTTTTTTTCGTCGATTATTTCCACTTTTCAACGCGCCGCGCCACGGCGCACAACGCTACCTTTAGCATAAGCCGTTAATATGGCTTCACCAGCTTGCGAGAGACGTCAAGGATCTGAAAATCTAACAGAACATTTTAAAAGTACATGTTAAAAGAAAAATAATGCGCATTTGGTCACAAGAATTTGAGCACGAAAAAAAAAAAAAACAACAACACGGCTTATGCTAAAGTGTAGCGTTGTGGCGCGGCGCGGTGCGCTGAAAAGTGAATAATCGACGGAAAAAAAAAAGGTGTCTTTAAAGCGTCCTACGAAAAAAGGAAAAGAATTCTGGATCGCATTTTGTGAAATTTTGGAAATGATAATCATTTTTCGGACGAGACCTTTAGCTTAAGCCCTTGTTGGGGTTAGTGTGCATGTGTGTGTGTGTGTTGTGTAGTCAAAAATTGTGTGACTAATAAGTTCCAAAACGATGAAAAGTTCGGTCGATCCTGTTTACGGCTACTCGGCAGCTATGACATACAGCAAGCAGAAACGCGATGGTCTAGTCCTGGTCCACTCCTGGTCCTGGCCACCGTTCACATTGTTTAAATTGCGAATTTCACATGAAATTTAATCATGAAATAAGCAGTATAAAGCCCATTGAAGGTCACGGCTCTATGTGTCAAAATAGAAACCAAACTTTTCTAACATTATTGCAGAAAATTTTACAAACATTTGTTTTGGGTCCCAGATTCGCAGTCCCAGCCATGGATAATTCTCTTTCGCAAGAAATTCATCCATAATTTGTTGCAATTCGGACCAGGTACAGGTGAGGTAAACACTGGATTGTTAGACATCTTAAATGGCAACATATTGGTACATACATAGATTTCCGGTTAATTGCTATTTTAAACATTTGAGACATATCGGACAATAGACCAATATGTGATAAAATATTGAAATGATGTACGACAATAGAAGGGGAAATTCAAGTGCCGCATTGAGAGGAGAGAAATATAGTTGAAATCAAAAAGATCCTGTCCCGATGAGAGCACGAGGTGAGGTAAACTAAGGAATTGTTTAGACACCTTTAAATTGGCAACATATTTCATACTATCGATTTCCGCGTTTAATTCTTTAAAAAACCTTTTTGACACTTATTCGACACATTAACCAATTGTGATAAATATTTGAAATGAGGTAGAAGTATGAAGGAAAAATTAATGCTGGGCCATGGTTGAGGAGGAAAGTTAAGTTTGATCTAAAACAAGTCCGTCCCGATGAGCCAATTGCCCAAGGAAAAAGGGAATACCAGGTGCTAAGTTGCTTTAACAGGACGCAAAATCTCCAAAACGCATACAACATGCATCACACAACAGGCACACCACGCCACAGCACCCACATACAGCACACACCAACACACAACACACAGCAAACGGAACAAACATCGATACCACACACCACACGGACCACAAGGACCACACAACACACCGACGCCACACCACACATACGTGCCAACAATTCTGAATCTTTTCCTTTTTTGTAGGACGCTTAAGAACAACCCTTATTTTTATTTCGTCGATTATTCCACTTAAACGCCGCCGCGCCGCGCCACAGCTGGCGACAACTTAGCATAACCACACAACAAACAACAATACAAAAAAGAAAAAAAACATTTATATATGATGATATAAATCGAAAAAAAGACCTGCACCCAAATTGTTAGTGTGTTTACATAATGAAAATCTAAACTGGAGTGACATATGAAGCACATAAGAACAGCCAATATCCGAAATATTGAATATTATATAAAGTGAAATGTATGTTCCTGAGAAAGTGATTTTAATGTATAATACTTTAATCCTACCAACATAATTTATTCTTACTGTAATCTTCTTTGGGCAACATCTAAATGTGTGACAAATAATATTCTACCTTTTACAAAAGAGCTATACGAATCTGTGCTGGGGGGAGGATTTCTTGACCATACACAGACCCTCCTTCATCAAGCTGAAGAGCCTTAACGATTAATGACATAAATTTCTAGCAAACGCACTCTTTATGTATAGGTACAATAAGAAAAGTTTACCTACTTCTTTTTCGTCTATGTTTAGGCGAAACAATGATATTCACTCTTATTCAACTAGACAATCAGCTAAATTAAATTTTGTCAATCCCTGCACCGCATTAGCTCATAAATCAGTTCGACATCATGGCCCGGATGTTTGGAATGCTTTACCAAATGGCACTAGAAATTTGCATACCGTATACACTCTTTTTAAAATGCGATTAAGCGCATGCTAATCTCCAAGAAGTGATTATTACAATCCTTGTTTTCTTTTACTATAATGATCTTACGTTTCTTGTATATTCTTGTATATAATGAAAAATTTGATATTCAAATTATATAATTGATACATACATTTTACAAATCATTTATTATGTTATTTTCGGCATTGTTTGATAGGGCTACCTCCTCTTACTTCCTCTTTCATCCTTCTTTCAACAATTACTGTATATAATGTTTTAGTAGTATTTAGTTCTATTGATTTGCTGCATTGAATTACAAGTGCTAGTAGATAATTGAGTTCTTTTTTTGTATTAGTTAGTGTTTTACCCCATTGTATACTTATTATCTCGTAAATGATGATTAATTATGAGTGTACAGGTATGGCAACGTCTCAATTAGCTTTAAGCTTATATTGCTATACCTCTGTATGTTACTCCATTATATTCCTACAATATTCTTGATCAAAATTATGTTATCTATATAAGATTTGACTGTGAACTGTTTTATATTATCTTGATCATGTTTTCTCCAAGGAGTTATTTCTATGTATCAATGTAATGTATCATTCAGAAATAAATAAATAAATAAATAAATAGAAGACAGGAATTAATACAGGAGGCACATTTTTTAACATTATGGCAATTATCAAATAATGGGGGCACGGGGCCCAGGGGTCGCCGCCATGGCTTGCATCATCATGACTTTTTGTTGTAGGCCTACCTGCTTTTGCATTTTCGGCCTGTACACTTGTCCTTGAGAGCTACTTCAGAATCCCAAAGTCGTGCCTCTAATCCAATATTCTTTTCTTTCAGATACAAGTAATCTAAAAGAAAAGAGGAGCCTATATTTATTAATAGAATTAAATTTCAATTTTCGTAATTTAATGTGATTGTTACTATCGTTGTAAATACACACAATTTATAAGTTGATTTGGCAAGACATGATTTTTCGCGTTGGTGATTATAGCATTAATCTATGTGAAAAAAATAATGCTATCTGTGAACTGAAACATAAGGAATTAAAAAAAAAAGCACTCACACAGTCATGTCACAGGAAGGAGATCGCCATTATAATCAAAATCTTAAACTTTACGGCGTATATCAAGTGTGCGTCTGTAAAGTTTGCTTATTAAATGGAATTCACATACAGATAATGCAACTAATAGTGATGTCCTTTTCGCAATGCGCATGTTATTCAATCAATTGTACCACCTTCTATTCACTGCTGCTGCTAAGCCGGGCATTCACCGGCAATCTATAAGAATAAAACGGTTTATGGGTTCTATAGTAACAAAGTATTCAATTAGCCTGTAATTAAAGAATGGAACAATATTTCTAACCTACTCGTGAATGGCATATTTGTCACGATTGATGTTATTTCGGCTATCGTATTGCTCTCAGATTGTCAAGCAAAAACAACCTTTGTTTGAGAATGTTGATTGTATCCAACTTCTATTCATTGTTGTTGCTAAGCCGGGCATTCACCAGCAATCTGTAAGAAAATACCGGGTTCTTGAGTTCTGTAGTAACAAGGTATTCAATTAGCCTGTAATTGAAGAATGGAGAACAATATTTGGAACCTACCGGTACTCGTGAATGGCATATTTGTCATGATAGATGTTATGTCTCGTAAGATTTCAGATTGTCAAGCCAAAACAACCTTTGTTTGAGAATGTACCAACTTGATCATGCTCGGAAACAGAAAAAATAGAGAAGGTACATTGAAACGACATTGCAACTATATTTGTATCAAAAGCTAGTCAGTCATTTTAATGGGTAAACTGGGTCCACCCAGCTACTTTTATTGACCTAGCCGGTCGCGTCGACGGACTATAGCATCAAGCTTGACGGACGAGCTTTAAAGCTCGTCCGGTAAGTTGAGAGATATAGATTCAGTTGTATGCTAGTCCGTCTCGACGCCTAACATGACAGATTAGCTTTAAAACTAGTCCGTCTAGACCGACTAGCTTTAAAGCTAGTCGGTCCATTGGCGGACGAGGTTAGGTTTTCAGTGCATGCCCTGTACACTTGTAAAGCACTTGTGACCTTGAACACTCCACAAGGAGTTATCCCTGTTTGTATGTCCGTGGGACAGGAAATCTGAATAATTAGTATTTCATACAATACAATTTAAAAAAAAAAAAAAAAGAAAGAAAGCCGTGGGACTGTGACATCATCAGCTTGTTCATTTGAATATGCATGAGGTTATGTCAAAACTGTTACCTAAAAAAATTCGAAACCTAAGACATTCATAACTTTGCTATTTCTCATCCGATTTTGATAAAAATTTTCAGTGTTGTGCTTTTAAAATTGTACTTTATTTTTCCAAAGATACAAATTCAAGCCTGCATGGAGTCATCATTTAACTGAATCCTCTGAAGAGTTATCTCTATGCTGTTGAGGCCAGCACATTGGAGCACGTCATTCTTCGTTACTTTGTCCTGCCACCGTTTTCCAAAGATGGACCGCAGGTGCCGCTGGTGGAAATTCCTCTAGTTTCTTGATGTTACGCCTGTAGCACACCCATGATTCGGTACCATAAAACAAGATGTTTGTGTAACTTTTATGAATTATTCTATTCACAGTGTACTTGCGCAAAGCCATTGGACATGAATCGTGCAGACAACGATATGAAATTAAAGTCGCATTTTTCAGGTAAGGAGAAGACAAAAACTTCTCACACATCAACCTTTTAACGCCTATATGACTGATATGAGCCAAAATTGAATATATTTTGTCACGACACCATTTCTGCTAAACATATGAATAAACTATTTAAAGCAATATAACCCTTAAAAAGAAATATTGTAACACATGATTTAAAAAAAAATAAAAGTAACCATTTAAACATTTATTAATATTCGTCGCTCATATTTGTTTTCGCATTGTTATAGATGAGATGTTCAGTACCGGAAAACGGTGTAACACTTTATGTGAACCATCATAGTACTTCCCAATTCGAAGAACAACGTATAGTTGAATATATGTAAAAAAAAAAGAAAAAGAATGGAATGAATGGAAATCGTTTTCATCTTTAAGACTCTAGTTGGAATTGCAAATTGAAATTTTGGCTACACTGTTAGAACGCGGTTTAAAAAGTGCGCTGTTTAAAAATATTTTGGTTTAAAAGTTAAACATTCTTGTTTAATATTCAAAGAGAGTTGTTTAAAACCGGAAAAGCGAGGTTTTATAGCCTTAAACAAGACCTGTTTAGAGACATATTACGCTGTATTAAACAGGTTTTGTTTAAACAGTCCGAGACAAATGTCACGTGATAGTCATGAGCTAATGGCATCACTCGTTACATACAAGGTAAAACGGCGCAACATTTCAATCATGGCGAAGGACCTATGCTTCACACATTAAATAAGTGTATGTACAGATGTGTTGGCTTAGTGAATAGAGCGTCTGCTTTATTATAATCGGCCATTGGACATGAATCGTGCAGACAACGATATGAAATTAAAGTCGCATTTTTCAGGTAAGGAGAAGACAAAAACTTCTCACACATCAACCTGTTAACGCCTATATGACTGATATGAGCCAAAATTGAATTAATTCTGTCACGACACCATTTCTGCTAAACATATGAATAAACTTTTTAAAGCAATATAACCCTTAAAAAGAAATATTGTAACACATGATTTAAAAAAAAATAAAAGTAACCATTTAAACATTTATTAATATTCGTCGCTCATATTTGTTTTCGCATTGTTATAGATGAGATGTTCAGTACCGGAAAACGGTGTAACACTTTATGTGAACCATCATAGTACTTCCCAATTCGAAGAACAACGTATAGTTGAATATATGTAAAAAAAAAAAGAAAAAGAATGGAAATCGTTTTCATCTTTAAGACTCTAGTTGGAATTGCAAATTGAAATTTTGGCTACACTGTTAGAACGCGGTTTAAAAAGTGCGCTGTTTAAAAATATTTTGGTTTAAAAGTTAAACATTTTTTTTTTTTTTTTTTTTTAGGCAGGTGTTTCTGCATTTATTGATTCGAAAACATATCACATTAATCATGATATACATATACATAAAATATATAAAATAATTGATAAGATTACAAATGGTGACATTAACATTAATAACAATAGATAATAGACATAATTCATATAGATTTAAAACAAATACTAATACTTAAAATGCAGGGGCCAGCTATCATAAGCAAAAATGCTTGACCGAATAGCAGCCAGGGGGGAGGGGCTACATG
>CALNVZ010003434.1:27638989-27664710 GCA_940671915.1 Paracentrotus lividus | reverse complement strand
CATCTTTGGAAAGCTGAGAATTCAAGCTTTTAAAAACTGCTCGAATAGTAAGCTGTAATATAATGATGCGTCATCCAGAATGATGACAATGCAGCGTATGAGCTATTTTGAGATCAAAATTGGCCATATTGTACAGGAATTTGATCTGACATGGCTTTCGAATTGACACAAGTGAAAGAACTTTTCTTTTCTTTCCAATTTGTTATTCCTGTTATTGAAAAATTCAGAATCTTAGCTTACTTAATCAGAGCGAACATTTATTTGAAAAATTTGTTGCTCGCCATAATCAAGAAAACAAAGTGAAAAAAAACTGTGCAAAATACAAAATGTCTATGGCAGCGTTCGCTTTGCGTAGAGTAATAGCGCCCTCTTTCCCTTAAGTTTACATTTAGAATTGATATGATCTGACGTCACAAGCCTAGAATAGTATACCTTCCAAGGACGTACCCATTGAAGAACAGTGGTATTTTGAAATGGGCTATCCGCCGTATAAAAGGTATTATGTATCATAATATTGTTTACGGAAATAAAAACAAACAAACAAACAGAGTCCTGAGCCATAAATGGTACAAAAACTATTTACGGCTTGATAGAGCGATTGATCGTGACGTTAGTGGGGATTATTTCTGTCACATGACGGGGTTTAGACCAATCACCTTTTTAGATTATTATTATGACGGATATAATGTACACTATTTATGTTATATATTTTAACTATGCCACTGTCAATGTAGTGTAATGTTATTTATTGTAATACAATTCATTCGAAATGACGTGTTGTGAAAAAAGTGAAACACCGAACTGAATTAAACTTAATAATAAAAAAAAAAAAGAAAAAAAAAAAGAAGCACACACACACAAAAACACAACAACTAAATAAATAAATTTAAAACTATATAAAAATATAAAAATCTTTATTGATGTTATGTTATAATTGAGAACATACAACATGTTTTCTGAGAGTGGAATTTACTGATCACAGAGTTGAAACTCACTATTTATATTATTATCTATCTGAAGTCTATCAACATTGTAAGTACGACAAATTTAGATTTAATGTTAACCGCATTGTGTCAAAATTCTCGTGCATAATAATTTGCATGAGCGGCCAATGCGAGTGAGTTGCCACTTCTTTAGGCCCATGATATAAATAGAAAATATGCATTCTCTTTTCATTCTTCATTTCACAATCAGTATTTTGTAAACAATTGTCAAGTGGGCCTACATGATCCTAAAAAGAAAAGGAAAAATTTTGTCGATGGACGGTACTTAGACCGACACTGGTGTTTTAAACAAGACTTCATATTTATTCACACTTCTTTGACGATCTATATCATCCACAAAAACAAAACAAACAAACAAATAATAAAAAAGATGAACAACAACACACAATCACACACACACACACACACACACACACACTCACACACACACACACACACACACACACACACACAAACGCACAAAACACAACTCAATTTATTAGATGGATTTTATTTCCTTTCCCCCTTTTGTGGGTAGGTTCTTTTTCCCTTAGATTTGTGTGTAGGCCGAAATGCAGGATGACCATAATGATCGATTGATATTTTCAGAGAGAAGAAATAGAAAATAAGAACAGAAAGAAAAGAGAGAGAGAAAAGAGAGAGAGAGAGAGAGAGAGAGAGAGAGAGAGAGAAGGGGTAGAGATAGAGGGGGGGGGGATAGACAGGCAGCAAAATTAGGAGCATTTGAAAAGAAGAGAGGAGGGGTAGGGTTCTTGGAAAAACAACTAGTTCACTTGAAGAGACGAGATCAGCCGGATGTAAGATGACCTGGACATTTAAAAATACCTTTTTGTGCATCACCACAGTCTATCTTTGTCTGAATCGCCTGCGGGCTGGAATCCGCCGTTACAAGGTATTAATTAATGGCCAAATGGGGCATTAACACTGACGGCCAACCAGTATGCGAATGCGGAGAGGAGGAGACCATGAGTAACCTTCTTCAGTGCCCTCTTCTCCCCATTCCCTGCTCCCAAGTTGATCTTGCTACTCTTTCGCCTAATGGGATCGCCTGCGTTCAATACTTAATGGGTAGATTTTAATTCAGTTTCAGATTCTAATTCCCCTAAGAAACAATTATGAAAACAGAAAAATGAGAACAACGAGAGAAAGGACTAGAGAAGAAGAAGACCACAGTTGATTGAATAAGAAGGGATTAATTTCAAATAAAGCCCCTTTCACAATTGGTCTGCGACCATTTGCGACCTTTTAGTCCCGCGACAGGCTGCAACAGGCGTCAATCGCTGCTTATCTCATAAGACCGCACAAAGGCTTTCACAAACATGACAAATGCAACAGCTGTGACAGTCGTACAACAAAATGCAACCAGTCAACACCGTTGCACGAGTAAGTGGCAAATGCTCGCATGTGCTTGTGCGACGGTCCTGCGTTTACATGCGAGTGCTGCACGAGTGATTGCGAGTGGTTGCACATCAATCTAAATAGTTGCACGACTGATTGCATATAGTCGTGAGAGTCGCCGTGAGACAATGCGATCGGTCGTACGATTGGCTAAACCGGAGCGAGTGTTCATGCGAGTGATATGAAGTATAAAACGGCCTTTAACGATTGACTGATATACCGAGTGAGTCAAAAAAAAACTTTACACCTAGAAAAATATCAATAAAAAGAAAACCAATTTATAAAGCCTAAATTATTTTACATATTCTGAAAGAGTAACTCCTTCCGTATCTTCTGGTACCATTTTTGTGTGGTATGTCTTTACGCTTGGATGAACACGACGCGTTGTTTGCGAACATGCAAATTTCGAATTGTGCCAGGGTGGGGATGAAATTGAAACAACTAAAGCTGACAAAAAAGCAACTCCATCATGAATAAAATAGCATAACTTTTTAACGAAAATGTCTTCCGCTTAATAACTTGGCAGGGGTGTTGTCACACATATTGACTACATTTTGTATGAAAATGAGATAAATCTGTAGAGTCAGGCATGAGTGAGCACACGTCAATGACAAAATAATCTCTTTTCAAAAGTATTAAGAGGCCTTTTTATGTCTGTCAGTGGCAATTTATTCTTTGATGTGTACTCATTCGTGCATTACTTGACGAGTCAATCTAATTTTCATACAAAATGTAGTCAATATGTGTAACAACACCCCTGCCAAGAGAAACAGGGTTAGGTGTAGAGTTTAGGGGTAGAATTTTTTTTTCGGGGGTAGTTGTCCAGAAGGTAGTTATCTTAGAACATTATGCAGCAGTGCGGAGCATAGGGTTAGGGTTAGAACGTGGTTTAAAAATTTCGCTGTTTAAAAAAAATGTTGGTTTAAAAGTTAAACATTCTTGTTTAATATGTAAACATTAATGTTTAAAACCGGAAAGCGAGGTTTTATAGCCTTAAAAAAGACCTGTTTAGAGATTAGAGTTTAGATATTGAACAGTTTTGTGAAACAGGCCGAGGCAAATGTCACGTAACAGTCATGAGCTAATGGCATCACTCCTTACATGCAAGGTAAAATCGGCACAACATTTCAATCATGGCGAAGGACTTATGTCTCTCACATTCAATAAGTATATGTACTGCTTTGTTGGCTCAGTGGACCCAGCAACGTTACAAAAAGTTGGAGCGTTTTTATTTTTGGAGAGAAGCGTTAAACAAAACTGTTGATATTTTAAACAACCATTAAACAAGAAGTTGTTTAAACTTTTAAACAACAAGAGTGTTAAAGTTTCAAACAACTACAGGTTGTTTAATTTTTAAACAACGCCGTGCGATTCACCGGTCAACACGCAGTTGTTTAAGATTTTAAACAACTTGTTTAATTTTTTCTAACTGTGTTATATGTTGGAGGAGCTGCTGCAGTTGTCGGGGAGCGTATGTCATTTTTCGGAGCATTTGTCGGCAGATCATTATGTCGGCGGAGCAAATGTCGCTTCACCAATACAGTTTTACCTCATCCAGTTATAATACAATCAAAAAGCGGCAAAAATGTAGACAATAACAGTCTCGGGTGACCAAATGCTGCTTGACGAACCAAACTGAGTTGAAAAGATTAAAGTAGAAGTGTTTTGTGAGAAAAACTGACATTTAGGGTGGTATCTCACTTCGACGAGACGTCTCCACGACGTCTCCGCGACATTTTTCAAAAATTGTGACAAAAGAATTTTAAATAACCGTCTCAAAGTTGTTTCCGCGACTCATGAAACGTCTCCGCGACAAATTTTTGAAACTTGTCGCGAAAACGTCTCCGGGACGTCTCAGAGACATCTCCGCGACGTTTCATGAGTCGCGGAAACAACTTTGAGACGGTTCTTTGAAATTGCTTTGTCACAGTTTTTGAAAAATGTCCCGGAGACGTCACGTCTCCGCGACAGAATAGAAATTTCGTCTCCGCGACGGATACATAGTATTAGAGACGTCTACGAGACGTCGCGACGACGTCAGGAGACGATGCGTCGTCTCCTGAATTTCGGAGACGGATTTTTTCCCCATAAATTGTCGCGGAGACGTCTCGGAGATGTCTCGGAGACGTCTCAGAGACGTCTCTAATACTATTTATCCGTCGCTGAGACGAAATTTCTATTCTGTCGCGGAGACGTCTCCGCGAAGTGAGATACCACCCTTCGTTTGTATAAGCATTTACATCGTCGTGTAAATTAACATTAATAATAAAATTTTGGTGTGTTACCATGGAAATTAGGGTTGAACGGAGGCTCATTGGTCCAATTTCAGGGAGAGTGACCTGACATGCCGATTTAATTGGTCAAATCATATTAATCCTTATAATTATGTCGAGCCAAACCAGCGTACGCAGTCTCGTTCCAAGCTCAATTCATTGCACTTACCTAGAAAAATAATAGTGTATCAGCACTGTGCACAAATCAGTCTCCACATGTTTTCCATGTTCTTATGCATTATGCGGCGGTCACAACTCGCCGTACCGTCGACGTGCAACTCCCTACGATGGATTTCGTAGAAAATTCGTGCAGCGGAGGTACCTCGCAGGTACGATTGCATGTACGGACGTGCAGAAAGTTTTTACAATACCCAAATGCTACAGTCACACAGACACTTACTTGAGTTACGTCCGATTGCGTCCAAAAAATCATTTCTTTTCTGCGTATCCCCACGGATGTCTACCCGTCATAATCAGCAGTGGAAATATTGAAAATTTCGTTCATCCAGTAAAACAAAGAAATACATAAGAAAATTATAGAATAGAAGATGAAATAAGATTTAAACAACACAACGTATCTTTACGTAAGTCTGTGTGACTGATGCATTACTATTAGAATTGCAGGAATCGCAGAAGTTGAAATTAAGACCTGTGCGTGCATTGCACATGCAACGCAGGCTACGTCGATGGCACGTGCCCCGTAGCCTACGACGAGTTGTGACCGCTGCATACTTGATTATCATTCCAAAGAAATCCAATGGACCATATCAGGTGGGCGTAATAATCTCAACTTTGCATCGTGTCTCATCCTTTGTGTCTACTCCAAAATGGTGATTATACTTTAATGGAGGCAAAGTACGAATTACGTATTTATTCATATTCATCATAATATGATCATGTACAATAATATTTGTCAAGATCTCCCCCTTGTTTGATATGGAAAGGGCTTGTAGTACATGAGGTTTGTTTAATTGGTTGCTTATTCAGGCCCGTAAGTAGAGGGGGGGGTTCGGGGGATTCGATTAAACCCCCCACCCCCCTGGCGGACCAGGGTCAGGGGTTCAATAAAAAAAATAAAAAAAGATTAAAAAAATATGAAATATGGTAAGCCTTCTTGATGGCCGTAGGCCGAAATTTTTTGAACGTCTGCCTCCCCCCCCCCCCCCCCGCTTATCGCGCGGCAAGCGTGACGTGAGAAAAAAAAATGAGATGTACCTTCTTTGCTCTCCCGACGTAACGTAAAAAAATTGTTATGTACCTTTTTGTCCACTTTAGCAGATTTCGAACCTCCCGCAAAAATCTTAGTTATCTCTGGAGTTTTGTTCATTACATATTACAGGTTTCTCTTATTTGGCAAATTGGTGACCTGCTTTTGAAGGACACCAAACGCAATTTGCATAGATCATGAAATAAGTTGAGCTAAAGAGTTGGTACCATCTAGGCTCTAAACACTGTTTAAAAAATAATAAAGGGGGTCAAATTGACCCCATTATTATTGGTATGGCCATTCTAAATATCCATAGATATAATCAATATTAGTGTGTTATCAATGGGGTTCTTCTTTAACTTTCTTCATTGAATGAAATAACATTTCCAACCTGAATACCACTCTTATGCTTATGGTTTTGTTACTTTTCAATTAAAAAATGGCGCTAAAAAAAATAAATATTATAGAAAAAATCGAAATATCAATTTGTTCACTTATTTTTTTAAATTTGAAATGAGTTTATCCCTTAAAATTCTCAGAATGTAATTATTGATTATTTCACAATCACTTTACCTAAACGGTGAAAATTTAGACCAAAACGATTAGAATTTAATCATTTTAGTCAACTACCCGAAACGCCCTCTTGTGGTGAAATTGCGTTTTTTTTTTTTTGTATTTAAGAGTATAAAGCGCGGCGTTTGGCAACCTTGAATAATTGAAATAGATGGATGAACAATTAATGAATCATAAAACATATTTGTAACAGTCTCCGTCTTCTATCTGTGATTTTGGAGAGTTGAAATGATCTAATTAATTTTTTTTTTTGTATTTTGCTATATATATATATATATATATATATATATATATATATATATATATTATTATATATATATATATATATATATATTTTTTATTTGACTGCAAATATCGCTCCCATAAGTTTGACATCGAGAAATTTTAGTTGTACCAGTTGTTGAGCTGGAGTTGCTCTACCATCATGCCAAATATGAAAGTGATCATTTAAATAATGACAATATAACAGAGGGGACAATGTGCCCCCGGACCTATGATCGATCTATATACTTGGTCTCGATAGGGTTAAACCACACCCCCTGAGAGGACCTTCTCCTTTGACTAAAGCTTTTTTCGGGTCTACCATAATAAATCCAGGTAAATAAAGAGCGGACAGCAAATTTATGATGTATACTCCAAATATTCGGGATTATAACGTGTGTTGTTTTGATAAATATTGCCAACTGTCCTTGGTAATCTATTTGTACCTTACAAACAAGCTTTTATGCCCAGGGGATTGACACGTGAAACAAACATTTATCATTGTGAATGAATATTGCAAAGATATTCAATTAACTAATGAATACCGTTGATGTCGCACCAATTCCGTGTCATGCTTAGGAAGTATGGTGCTGGTTATTGCTATGTATTCATATTCGGATCGGCAGTAATCATAATAATGACTATACAAGAATTTGAATGAGTCTGAGTTGGTTGTGTATTGAAGAGCCAGAAGGGCCTAATTTACAATTATATTATAATGGCCTTTTAGTTCGCAGTAGACCCTAGTAGGCCCTCACTATATAATGTAATGATAATAGTAATCCTGTTGATAGCAATAAAAATTTAATGAATTTTGAAACAATATTGAAACCCTTATATCTTTATTGAAAAAATCAAATAACAACACTCTTAAACTTCTGACGTGCAACCAATACCATTATGTCGGTCTGTCGCTAACTTCCTGTTGTATTTAATTTGTTTAAATCATTTGCCACTCTCTTGCATTCTTGTATTTTCTTGTTTTTTGTTGAAATACATGTAGCAGTGGAATCCAAAATTTTCTGTAACTATATTTACAAAGGACCTAATAAAAATTTTGTATCATGTATTTACGATTTGTAACCATTGGTGGCGATCCCCGGGGGAGGGGAACGTCCCCTCCTCGATCTTTAAGCTTAACATATTTTTATGTAGTGATTAGCTTGTGAAGCTAATAAAGAGGTAAATCGTATGTCAAATACAATGCTAAATGTTTTATAGGGCAATTTTTTTGGCTCGCGCTTCGCGCTCGCAAACATTTTCATTAGTGTCCTGCATAATGTGCGAAGTATGCGAATTTTTGAGTGTATTATTTTTCACTTTCGGGTGTTTCCGTCCCCCAGTCGTGACATGAAATCGCCGACTTGAAACATAATAGAATGGGAGATCACAACGTTAAATAACTTTCTATAAAACTGGAAACACAAAACAGGACAAATATTCAGATGAAATTATTGAAGATTCATGAAAGGAAGGAAAAGCAAAAAGAAAGCAAAATATATATATATTTTTTAAATTAGAGTCCTTGAAGAGAATCAATGGAAACCTTCGATCAGAAATTTTTGATAATTATAAGCCCTCCCCCTCCATAATATGTGATATTTTGTTTAGCGACTAGTTTTACAAAATCCACAAATTGCCGATGGCCTTGTTGTTTGTTTGTTTCTTTTGTTTGTTCGTTTGTTTCGTTTTGTTTGTTTTCTGTTATTAATAATAATGAAGAAATGAGATATTTGAGGTTGGCAAAGTAACAAGGTTGGGAGAGTCATTCGGGGGGGGGGCAGGAGGAAATTGACATTTGATGACGTTTCTCAGAAGCACTTGTACATGTGAGGACAAGATTGGTGATAACCCAGGTTGCTCAGAAAAGCTGTGGAATTATATATTTTATTTTCTTTGCTCCTGGTCTGTAGTTGCTGTAATTCCTGGGATTTTCTTTGAGATATTTGTTGAATAAGAAAGTGATCAAATTGAAAATGTTTATGTTGTTAAAAATGAAAATTTAGTATTTCTCCCACGCAAGATAAAGGTTTATGACAAAAAAAGAGAAAATATGCAACAAAATATATATTTACCATTTTCATTTCGTACATAATCTTCATCAGTGGTTAAAGTGGGGTGTTTCTGGGAGGCATTTCATCAATGGACTTGTCGGACATTTTATTCGACAAATTTGCTCTCAGCCAATCAGATGCAAGCATTAAGTAGCTTATAACAGTTTGTCGGATAAAACGTCTGACATGTCCTTTGATGAAATGCCCCTAGTATATTTAGTTTTTAGTAGTCCCCAGATGTCGAAATATATACATCTAGCTCAATTACTCAATAACCTATCCCGTTTTGCAATTAGAGTAGTTTAGTATATATTTCATTGACGATTCATGTGACTCTCTGCAAAGAAAGCAATTTGTAAAGGTGTGTCCATGGATACTGTAATGACTGAAGTGGATGCTGTCATCTATTCCGTGTCATGATTAAATAGCCCTTTGTGTTGTCAGTTTTTCTATGATTTTTGATAAGCATAATTGTTCTTTTTTGCAAGCAATTTTAAAGATGATCATAACAGTTAAAATGCATATACAGTGCTCACAACTTACTTCATTTTAATCGTGTCAACTATTCACCCTACTTTGGCAAAAGTAAGCAAGTGACATAACATTCCAATTTGATTTTTTATTTTTTTTATGTTTTCATATTTTCTTTTAGTGTAAACTTTCCTGTCTAAATTAATATGTGAACCTATATTCTGCTTAAAGATACTTTTAAAGGCAAGACGATCTTATATTAATTATGGATCGATAATTGGTGGACACATTTTGCTCTTTTACAGAAAATAATTCACTTCTTTATATACAGGCGCGGATCCAGGGTGACGTAAAAAAAAATTGAGTGTACCTTTTGGCTCGCCCGGTGTAACGGAAAAAAAATTTGGTCTACCAAAATCTGAAATTCCGATTTTGGCCCCCCCCCCCCTGTAATGAAATCCTGAATCCGCCACTGTTATCAGTGTAGTTTGAGAGTTTCCCCAATCACTGCACCTGACGAAAACGACAGAACTCTAAATCAAATTCTATTGGCTAGACTTTCGTATCCTGTGTACTGTTGTTCTTCTACTTTCGAACAGAAAATAGATGTTTGTAATTGCAAAGACTGGGGATGGAACCCTGTTTATAACAAAATACTCACCGATATTTCTGATCCTGCCCACGATTAACAGATTCAACACCACCCCGCAAAAACAATTTCGTCTTTGTCAAATTCGCCAACACTGACACAAACAACCTCAAAAGGTTTCCCAGAACACATAAATACACACAGACCAGTTTTGATATATATTATTATTGGGTTTTCTCTCCTTCTTATAGGCCTACTGGTTTCAAGCACAATAATATATTTAGGTCGATCTAAAATAATCTGCTTCCATTCAAGAGAAGAGAATATGTACCAGCCTGTATCGCTAGGAATGCAAGAAGAACACACAATTGCTGTCACCAGCACTACAAAATACATTACAAAACAGTTCGGCGTCATTGCCTATTTCGAACAGGATGAAGATGTTCAACCTTTTCCCGAAAAATCATGGTTATAATGATGGAGAGTTAACAGATTTATTTACGCCAGCTGAGAGATTCCTGATATCTTGGACATGAAAAGGCACTTTGCATCCCAAGCAACCTCACTTTACCATGGCCTTTATGTGGTTCAGCTTGAACAATACAGCAGTAATTTTCTGCCACCCTTCTCTGCCCAGTTTTGCCCTTTCCCCATTTGGAGCCCCTTTTTGTTGACCCGGGGGCCGAGGCCCTCCCAGTCCTAACCAGAGTAAAAACACGTCTGATATGTATAGAAGCAAAATTTTCTGTAAGGTAGACGTGGGTTTTAGGATGTAAGACCAAACATCCAATAGGGTTCATAAGACTTAAAAATTCTGTTTCATTTTTGGAATAACGAATCCTATTTAATTTTCGAACTTATGAACCTTACTTGATTTTTTAATGAGTGAAACTTCGGACAGAAAAATACCTTCTGAATAATGCAATTCATAAATCTTATGAAACCTGTTCCATTTTTGGAGCAACAAACCATTGAACTATTGCCTAAAATGTTCAAAGCTTATTTCGTTCTAGGACAAACGAACATTTAGGTATAAGAAATATGCGTGTTCTCACAAATGATCATTTAGAATAACGAACTCTATTTCAGTTTCTTACAATTGAAACTAACCCTCAGAACAACGAATTATCGTACATAATCAAATATTTACTATCGTTTCACGATGTATCCCAAATGTTTAATCAATGATTTTATTGATAATGAATTAGATAAGAAAATGCAAAATCAAAATCAAGGTATTTAAAATATTGTTCATCACTAACTAGGCCTGTAATCGACAATTATATATCATCACTATTATCATCATTTCAATCGCTTTTTTGTTATTATTATTATTATTATTGACATTATATTGAACATTATATTATTATATTATTATAGTAAATAGTGGTTATATTTTACGAGCTGTGATTGGTTGAAAGGATGTCACGTGTCGTGCAACATTCTGGTATGTTGCACACTTTTTTGTTATGTTGCAAGGTTTTTTGTTATGTTGCAAGGTTTTTTGTTATGTTGAACGGTTTAAATCCTGTGTTAAAATGAATGGTGAAAATATGGTGCGCACAAAAGTTAACAACAATGGATACGCGGAGCAACAATATACGTCACAATAGCTTAATTAGCACCAAAAGTTTGGCAAACTTAAGATAAAACCAGATTAGACAAGGTTTAAGATCTAAGGGTCTATTTACTATAATAAATAGTGCATGCTCTATTAATGCAACATTACTGACTATGTGAACTCCAAATACTAAATTATCCCTCGTGCACATTTATTTCAACTCGGCCTACGGCCTCAGTGAAATAAATGTGCCCTCGGGATAATTTAGTATTTGTCGTGCACATAATCTAGTCTGTTGCATGGTAGAGCATGCACTATTTATATAATATTGAACCAATAACACGGCCGTCGTATAGTGAACCCTAGGAATTGTGAGTTGTATGGGCAATTCCATGAATTATTGGACATTTTTCAAATAAAGAAGTCTCTCTCCTAAGTTGATTATTCAATTTATGACTAATCTAATGTCATGGATGATCGGGAATAGCAAAGGATTTTCATATTCAGTTTTTAAAAAAGTCAATTTCGTTAACATCTTCAAGATATCAAACCATCATTATAATTGTACATGTGGGACTGGGGACAATAAATTTCACTAAAATGCAATTTACACAATGTTCGTTTAATATTTCTCCAAACAAATTTCGCTAAAAGGGAAAGGATGAACACATTTCCATATTTCAGAGGCTATTGTGATATTTGATCGATTACAAGGGGGTGAAATGACCTCTAGAAGTTCACTGGACAAAATGTAACGTAACTAACTGTAACGTAACTAACCATATTTTTGTTATTTCTATAGAACAATATCAAGCTATTCATGAAATATAGTATATCACATGACTAGCCAACTCATCAGCAATAACATAAATGTCGCAGTTTGTTTTAGTTGAACGTAGTTTCCAGGAAATTTAGGGTCAAAGTCAGTCCTCAAAAAACCGGCCATGTCCACCTTTGGTAACGTAACTAACCAAAGTTTAAGTACCTGTTATACTTATTGAAATATGCCTCATTATTCTGTTTGATGATGTGAAGTAGGGTTGGTCTATAGGTATTGACACGACAAAAATTGAAAAATAATATTAAAGCATCTTCACGTAGAAGCCATCCTTAGAGAAAAATGTACCATAAAGTGTAACGGAACTAATCATGGAATTGCCCGTATACATTTTATACTACAAAAATACATACTGACGTAAATTTCAGGAATCGCCATTTACAGTTGTCCGCAAAATTGTTCATACCCCTGACATTTTAAAAGTTTTTTGAATTTTGCTTTTAAATGAATGAGTTTCGTCAAACATTTTGGTGATATGTATGTCAAAGAACTCTAATTGTATTATCATTTATGTATTTTGTTATTAGTTTGAACTATTCATTTGGCTTGTTTTCAATTGTATGTTTGTATACTTGTAGTTTTGTTCATGTCTTACAACGATATTTTAAATCAATTCGCATTGGATGATATTGATTTAGATTCTCTAATGAATTATTTGTCCCCTGTGTACCCGATAATAGCTACAAATTTTGTCCAATCCTATTAGAATACCTGATGAATTATCAATACTTATGTTCGTAATGAATATATCACAGAAAGATCTACAAAATAAATTTTTCATGTATACACCTAAATGTAAGAAGTCTATGTTGTAACTTTGAAAAAATGTCAATTATTGTTGTCCTCCTTGGCAATACATACATCTGTGATTGGTATCACTGAAACATGGCTTACTGAAAATTCTCCTAAATCTCATGCAATCTTCGAAAAAATATGTATTTTGTTAATATAAATCGTACTTCCAAAAGAGGCGGTGGTGTTGGTATTTATGTGAAAGATGATTTAAATTTTAAACGACGCCTTGATTTAGATGTAAATACCTCCTATGTTTAAAGTAATTTTTTTGAAATTGTAAATATCGAATCGGTATATTAACTTGGGTGTAATTTATCGACCACTGACCAATCACTTGAAGAATTTTATGAATGTATGAATAATTTTTAATATTGTAAAATAATGAAAAGAAAATATTATATCTTATTGGTGATTTTAATATTAATCTTCTTGATGTGGGAAAAGTGCAATCAGTTAATGAATTTTTTAGAAAATACTATTACTCAATTCAATGTATCCTCTAGTGCAATATCCAACACGTGTGACTGAACATTCAGCTACTCTAAATAGGTAACATTATTACTAATGATTCTTGCAATATTAGATCAGGTGTCATTTTACCGATGTAAGTGTCATCTCCCTATTATATTGATTTGTGAAAATAATATTAAAACTTTGAAATAGAATGAAAACTGTGAAAAAAAGAGAGATAAATGATACAAATATTTGCAAATTTTATACGATCCTTGGAAATCTACTATATTTTTAAATTGATGAAAATGATGGTAATAATAGTTACAATAATTTCATTGAATCTTTCTCAGATGTATATAATGTAACCTTTCCACTGAAAAGAATATCTCCAAAATCAAAACGTGAAAATAAACCTTGGTTTACAAATGACATTCGCAAGTTGAAGTAAGAAGAAAAATAGATTGTACAAATTATATTGCAGAAATTGACTTCTTTCTCATAGAAAAGATGTGTATAAAAGTGTTGTAATAAAACTCACAAATATGATGAAAATTGCTAAAAGGGAATATTATGCAAATCAATTTCAGAATAGTAAAGGTAACATGAAGAAAGAATTGGAAACGTCATTAAATCGTGCTCTGGTAAACAGGGCTTGTAAATCAGATATTTCGTCTATTCAAGTTGACAATGATCGGTTCACTGATAAGGAAAAAATATGTGCACTTTTTAAACGAACATTTTTATCAAACATTGGTTATGACTTAAATCGCTCTGTTCCCTCCCATGCCTCCATCGCAAATGAAAATTTTAACAAATATATTTCTATTAACGATAAAACTGCCTACTTCACAGCCCATAAGGTAGTAAAGAAATAATTGAAATAGTTAATAAATTGAAGGTCAACATCAAGTGCTGGTTATGATGGAATAGAAATCAGTTAATAAAAAAAGTTATTCATGTCATTAGTAAAACACCTAAGTGCAATATTTAATATATGTCTTGTACATGGGACTTTCGGATAAATTAAAAATAGCAAGAAGTAATTCCAATTTTTAAAACGGACCAAGTGAAATAATGTCTAACTACAGGCCTATCTCAGTTTTACCTATCCTTTCGAAGATATTTGAAAATGTATATATATTCCAGATTATTAGATTTTATTTTTCCACAGTGCAAATAATTATTTAATGACAATCATATGGATTCGAGCAGGGCATCCACTATAAAGCCTTTTGGACCTTTGTTAATAAAGTGGGCCAGTGCAAATAGATAAAAAGAACAACAATTGGTTTATTTTCTCGACTTAAGTAAAGCCTTTGATTCCCTTGATCATAACATCCTATTAGAAAAAATTACAACTTTTTGGAATTAGAGGAGTCACATTAAAGCCTTTTTAAAAAGTTATTTATCTAACCGGAAACAATTTGTTGTACTTGGTGATTTTAAATCTCAATGTCAACTTTTAAAATGTGGAAGTCCCCAAAGGTAGTATTCTTGGTCCGCTTTTATTTTTACTTTACATTAATGACATAACTAATGCTTCACATAAATTAAAATGTATATTATTTGCAGATGACACTAGTGTTTTCATGTCCCATACAGATTTGCACAAACTCCAAACAGAATTTAATCATGAATCTGAATTATTGTCACAATGGCTTCTTGCCAATAAATTGAGTGTTAACAAAAAAGAAAACAAAATTCATGTTATTTACGAATAGAAAAATTAATTTTGAGTTACTAACAATTAAAATGGGGAACGAACTTGCGCTATCGCTCGGGTCAGTGTCAATAACTTTCCCTCCTTGGTATCAACATTGAGTGAGTGATAAATTAACATGGAATAATCACATTGTGCGTGTCCACTATTGTAATAAAAACTCCTCATAAATATTGGTGTACTAATGTAATAAAGCTTAACACACAACTCTTTTCACATATATATAAATATTCTTAAAAATGCATTTTTACACATTCAATTATCATGCCATATTTAACGTAATGGTATCATTGTGTGGGGTAATACTGCATTAGTTCATGTTAGATTATCAATTAAAACTTCAATAAACGATGCAAATAAAGAATTATAAGCAACTCATCATATTTATCTCATATACTGCACCTCTGTTTTTATTCCATTAAATATTTAATTTTCAAAAACTGTACATATACCAAAATTTTGTATTTTTATGTATTTATGTATAATTCGCCTACTCGCCGCACACACCATTTCTAATATTCACTTTAAAGTTGTAAAATACACCAGCTGACAGGTACTAGGAATGCCTATAATTTTCATTTGCCATCCCGTGCGTACACAGTACTTGATTACACGGAACAATTTTATTTTGGGGTTAGCACTTCGGTAATTCCGAAGGTTCGTTATTCCCGAAGGTCCATTATTCCGGAAATAAGGTTGCGTCCATTACCGAAACACGTAAAATGCCTAATACCTTGATGTTCGTTTAATCCCGAAAAAATAAAAAAAGGGTATACGTTATATATTCCGAACATTTGTGGCGTTATTTCCGAAGGTTGTGAGTTCGAAAAGGTTCGTCATTTCACCGAAAACGAAACAAGGGATGCGTTCATTCCCTGTGTAAGGTTTCGTGTCAATTCCGAAAAGCGAAATAGGGTTCGGTCCCATTCCACGAAGGTATACGATAATTCCAAGAGATATATAAAACGAAAAAGAGTAGAGGTTCGTCATTCCGAGAGGGTCGTATATGTACGAACACAGAAAAATAGGGCTCGTCATTTCCGAGGTTTTCGTTATTTTTTACCCGAAAATATAAAATAAGTTTTTTGTAATTAGTGCCAAAACTGAAATACTATGTGGGCGAAGCCCGGGAAAACTGGAGGCAGGCGTGTTTGGAAGGGGGAAAGGGGTATCACCTTTAAGAGTTCAATTATTTGTTGAATGAGGGTGGGAAAGGGGTTGATCTCTGCGAGTATACCGAAAAGGGGCGGTTTAAAGAAATTCTTTCAAACGGGTGATCAATAGGCTTCAGGCCCGTAACTAGGCATTTTTCCGCGGGGGATTTTCGAAAATTGAAAAGTGACCCCCCCTTTTTCCTTCTAAACCCAGCAAAAAAAACCCTTTTGGGGCCGAGCCCGAAAATTTTGGCTCGATAACTTACCCGAAGGCAGTTTAGTTTAAAGTCAATGAATTTCTGTTAATCCTCTAACGAGGTGATGATAACATCCCTTTTAGCACAAACAATAATGTTGTGGAAACACGAAATGGCGTGAGCGGAAATTTAATCATATATTACTTCAACTTTGGAGTCACGAATCGTCAATGGGACTTTTTACGAAAACTCTACGAGGCGCGAAGCGCAAGGCCGAAATTTGGCCTTATAATGACCTTAAGTAGTCGTCTTTTTTACTTTTTATCCCCTTATTTTTAAGATACCGTAATAAGGGATTTTTATAAGGGTTTAAATGTGAAAGCAGACTTTTCCGCAGGATTGAACCTTAAGCAGACGCGAGCATCGAGCAACGGAATTTGCTGTTATGGCCGAATGTGGATGTATATGACACGTTTTACTTCTTTCATAATCTTTCTTTTTCTTGCATCTTTCATTTTCTTTTATTCCCTTAACAATTAATGTCACTAACCCATTCCTAAAAAACCGTAACTTGCATCTCGTACTATTCAGGCCATATTGACCTATCTCTTTCAAGTATTCATCCACACACAGATGACCAAATTCCAAAGATGCGGGGCAAAAAACCAACTACAAAATCATAATGAATGCTGTGAATTTGTAGCACATTTCCTTTTTAACCTATAATCGCCTATCGAACGGAGGTCAAGTGGACATGGCGAGCGCGAAGCGACGCGAGCACGAAAAATTTTGCTTACATTTTTTTTAAATTACATGGAGGCTGGCATCGTTAAAGCACATTGCTTTTTTTTATTATATCCTAACTAACAAGAATGATTCACCTCCCTTGAACTTATATCAGCAATGAAGCCGACAGGAAAAGCTTTTATTAAATGACTATAATTTTCATCATTAATTTTTAATTGTAATCTCTCTTGAAAAACCTAGGGAATGAAGGTACGCTCGGGGGGGGGGGCTGTAAGCCCCCAACCTTCTAATCTGTGACACTTGACAAAATGCGAACACAAGATTACTATAGTTTCCGTGTTTCAGCGAATAATTTTGTACCCATCCCCCCCCCCCGCCCATTCTGCCCCACATTCTTTAAAACGCACCGCGGTCTATAAAATATATGAGAGCGCAGCGAAAATAATTGCACACACCTATCTGAAAATGCGGATTTTCTGCACTTCATAATTTAGCTCAGGAACATTTTCGTCCATCAGGTAGAATAGGCATCATTTAAGAATCCGCAGAGATATTTTATGCCATAAAAGTCGGGGGTTTCAAACTTTTGGGTTAACAGCCACCTGGTATCGACCTTCACAATACCTTGTACAGCGCAGACGCTCTATCCACTGAGCAACACATTCAGTACAATAACTTATATAATGTGTGAGGCATTAGTCCCGCTACCCACCGAATATACCAACGAAAAATAATGAGACGCCTGCCTCGGGCGCAATGACAAGACTGCGCCTAGAAACGCCTTTTTCGGTTTTCGGAATGGACGGAACCTTACAGTAACGAACCTTATTTCGTTTCGGAATGAACGGACTCGGTCAAATAATCGAAAAACCTTATTATTACACGTTTGCACGGAACTGGAACGAAACCTTCGGAATGAACGAACCTATTTCGTTTCAGGAACAACGACCTTCGGAATAATAGCAACCTCTGAATATGACGAAGACTTCAGGAAAACGAATCTTCGGAATAAAGATCTTCGAATTCAAACGAACCTTCGGAATAACGGGTGGTTACCCAAATTTTTTCAAGGGGACCCAGTTCAGATGGAAGCTTTAACAAAATGTACATTAAATCTCCCCCCATTAAGTTCAATTTAAGTCGAAATTGAAATCATTTTTAATTAATTTAAATGTTAAGAAAAGCAATGATAACCCTTTTTAATTTGTATCAATAAACCAGTGGATTTGTTATGTTTTGATTGATGTTTTACTGTTTTGTTATGTTATTATTGTTTTGTCTTCTTTTATTGAATATTTATATGTTTTGGGGTCAGCCTCACATAAGGGCCCAATTCCTTTTTGGCTGCTGCCCACTCTTGCATAATTTATTTAATTGTATTCGATTGTATCTTATTTTTACCTTGTATTCTTATAATCTTATGTTCATGTTTTTCATGTTTTTTATGCTTGAGAGAAATAAATTGAATTGAATTGAATGTTACCATCATCTATTAGAAAAGTTTGTCATTTTGAATAATTTGGTATTCCAGGGGTATTTTATTAGAAAAACGCCTTGTTATGTTAATACCCTATAGGGATGCCAAATCTTATTTATTATCTAATCATCTCGGTTACAATTATTTATTTAAATTTCCGCATAAAATAGTTCTTACGAGTGTCAAGAACAATCATTCATGTCTTCAATGGGTTTTCACCAATGCGTCCTCTGGAAAACGTCCAGGGTGTGTAAGGTTGCATGGTCTTCGAGCCATTTTGTGAGTCTTCAACTTCCCAGACACATTTCTTAAGGGATTCTTGTCATATCATCGAATATTCCTCTAAAGATCATTCATTATGATTGTCCTTGAACTACTACATGACTAACTTGGCCGTATGCTTCTGAATTTCGTCCTGTTGACAGGTCCAATGCTGTCCCAGGCAACATTTACAAGCATACTTCTGCAAGTTTTCATCCAGGATCTTTATGAAAATGTCTTCACCGGGATGCCACCTGCTCTGAACAGATTTCCAGTGCTACCAGCAATGATAATCCCCCAAAGTAGTTCTATGTGAATAACATGTGCCAAAATCAGGACATTGTTGTTTAGATTGAAGGATTCATCTTTCTTCTGCCAAATTGAAGAAAGTTCATATCACCCGTTAATTCTAAATTTCTCAAATCAACTCATTTATATAATTATGGTCCAAAAGTTAAAATTCTGGTTTAAATGAGCTCAGGAACTGTCCATAGTCCTCCCGGTGGGTCTGCCTGCAAACCTGGAGCGCGTATTACGAAGTGTCTGTATAGATATCCTCTATGTAGTATTCGCTCTTTGGCACCTTCGTCTCTGGCTGGTCAGTGGTATCCATTCCGACATTGATTGTGATCTGTGGGTTGTTGTAGGCCTCTCAGTATACTTATTTGACAATTCAAGGAGACACCTTGCACTTTTAGTCATGCCCATGGTAGCTTTTTCCCAAGTGTCTTACATCTGGTGCTCATGAAAGAAGCAATTGAGTTTTGAATCAGGGACTAAAAAGTGTGGGTAGAGCGGTTTTTCTATAACAGTGAAATGAATGTTCCTGAGTGAAAATTTCAAAGTCCTGACAAGAAACCAATAATAAAGGGTTTGGGAAGCTGAAGAATCACACGTTGGCTCCAAGACCATGCAACCTGACTCAGCCTGGAGGTTTTCCACATGAAACATGGGCCAGACCCCACAGAAGCCATAAAGAAAGACTATAGACTTTTGCAAAAACTATTTCAGATGGTTATTGAAGTAAATAATATGTGCCCCTGGTTATTTGATAAGAAATTCGACTGGGTACACTGAAAACCTAATCGGGTAGACCGACTAGCTTTAAAGCTAGTCGTAGTGATGCCCAGACTGACTAGCTTTAAAGCTAGTCGTTCAAGACGGACTAGCTTTCCTTCAACACAACCCGTTTATTACGGACTAGCTTTAAAGCTCGCCCGTCTCTACAGACTAGCTTGAAAGCTAGTCCGTCAAGTTAGTCGGTTAAGACGGACTAGTTCTAATGCTAGTCGGTCACGATGGACTAGCTTTCCAGAAAGCTAGTCGGTCATGACAGACTAGCTTTAAAGCTAGTCGGTCACGACAGACTAATTTTAAAGCTCGTCCGTCCTGACCGACTAGTTTGACGGACTAGCATAAAAGCTAGTCGTAGTGATGCCCAGACTGACGAGCTTTTGAGCAAGACTAGCTTTACAGCTAGTCGGTCATGGTGTAAAAGCTAGTCCGTCTCGCTTTTCTGCCGCGATGTTCTTGCTTCTGTCTTGACTGACTAGCATAACGGCTAGCTTAATATGGCTCCACCAGCTTGTCAGAGACGTCAAATCTGAGATATTAGAAGACATTTGAAAGATAACGATTAAAAAAAAAACATGTATTTTGTCACAAGAATTCGAGCCAAAAAACCACAACAAACAAACAAACATTTTATTAGGATGATATAAGTCAGAAGACAGGAATAAACACAGGAGGCACAATCAGTTAAAGATGCACGTTCCTCATAGTGTAGAGGGAGTTCAAAATACGCACGCGGTAACGGACTTTGCAAGCTGCCCATTCATACCAACGATATGCGACTCTTACGTAGTGGTCCAAAAACCGAAAGCTAGAACGCCCGAACGATGCCGAAGTCATGAGCCAATTTGCTATCGGCCTTGATTCGACTGCTCGCATGCTCGGATGCATGAAAAGAACAGGTAGCTATACATATACATCTCGAGCTCCGAACACTGATACAGTGCTTTTTACACACACACACACACACACACACACATGCTTGTACGCTAATCGCACTCACATGCAGCGCGATCGCGATTGCCTGGCATGTTTTTGCATAAAACCATATGCAAATTAAGCCATGCTCTTCGCGAATAATTCGTGGAACAACGGCGGCTTGCACACAGATCGCATCTTCAGTCCTCGTTTTAGCTCAGCGATTCTCGTGCAGGATCACCTTTAACATCATTATGGCAATTATCAAATAATGGGGGCAGGGGCCCAGGGGTCGCCGCCAATGGCTTGCATCATCATTACTTTTTGTTGTAGGCCTACCTGCTTTTGCATTTTCGGCCTATACACTTATCCTTGAGGGCGACTTCAGAAATCCCAAAGTCGTGCCTCTAATCCAATATTCTTTTCTTTCAGATACAAGTAATCTAAAAGAAAAGTGGCGCCTATATTTATTATTAGAATTAAAATTTAATTTTCATAAGTTAATGGATTGTTATTATCGTTGTAAAATTCACAAAATTTATAAATTGATTTAGCAAGACATAGTTTTTCGCGTTGGTGATTATAGCATTAATCTATGTGAAAAATAACGCTATCTGTGAACTGCAAAATAAGGAATTCAAAAATAGTACTCACACAATCATGTCACACACGAAGGAGATCGCCATTATAAATTTTAAGCTTTACGGGGTATCGAGACTGCGTGTGTACAGTTTGCTCATAAAATGGAATATACATACAGATAATGCAACTAATAGTAATGTCCTTTTCGCAATGCGCATGTTATTCAATCAATTGTCCACCTTCTATTCACAGCTGTTGCGAAGCCGGGCATTCACCAGCAATCTGTAATAATAGACGGTTCTTGGGTTCCATAGTAACGAGGTATTCAATTAGCCTGTAATTAATGAATGGACAATATTTTGAGCCTACTTGTAAATTGCATACTTGTCGTGATTGATGTGATGTACCTATCGTAAGCTTTCATTCAAGCTAATTGAATACCTTGGTACTATGGAACTCAAGAACCCGGTATTTTCTTACAGATTGCTGATGAATGCCCGGCTAAGCAACAACAGTGAATAGAAGTTGGATACAATCAACATTCTCAAACAAAGGTTGTTTTGGCTGGACAATCTGAGAGCAATACGATAGCCGAAATAACATCAATCGTGACAAGTATGCCATTCACGAGTAGGTTAGAAATATTGTTCCATTCTTTAATTACAGGCTAATAGAATACTTCGTTACTATAGAACCCATGAACCGTCTATTCTTATAGATTGCTGGTGAATGCCAGGCTTAGCAAGAGCAGTCAATAGAAGGTGGTACAATTGATTGAATAACATGCGCGTTGCGAAAAGGACATCACTATTAGTTGCATTATCTGTATGTGAATTCCATTTAATAAGCAAACTGTACAGACGCACACTTGATATACCCCCGTAAAGCTTAAGATTTTGATTATAATGGCGATCTCCTTCATTGTTGACATGACTGTGTGAGTTACTCTTTTTAATTCCTTATGTTCAGTTCACAGTAGCGTTATTTTCACATAGATTAATGCTATAATTACCAACGCGAAATTTATGTCTTGCCAAATAAATTTAATAAATTGTGTGTATTTACAACTCGATAAGTAACAATCACTTACATATGAAAATGAAATTTAACTCTAATAAATAAATTTAGGGTCACTTTTCTTTTAGATTACTTGTATCTGAAAGAAAGAATTATATATTAGAGGCACGACTTTGGGATTCTGAAGTGGCTCTCAAGGACAAGTGTTATACGCCGAAAATGCAAAAGCCAGGTAGGCGGAGGCCTACAAACAAAAGTCATGATGCAAGCCATGGCGGCGACCGCCTGGGCCCCGTGCCCGCTCCCCCCCATTTATTTGAAAATTGCCATAATTTTAATTAATTGTGCCTCCTGTTTTAATTCCTGTCTTCTGATTAATATCATCATAATAAGATGTGTTTTTTTTTTGTTGGTTTGTTTTTTTTTTGCTCAAATTCTTGTGACAAAATGCATGTTTTTAATCGTATCTTTATAATGTCTTCTGATATTTCAGATTTGACATCTCTGACAAGCTGGTGAAGCCATATTGAAGGTAACCAATACCCAAGAAAATAATCACTTTCATAGGAAAGAGCATAATGAGAGGAGCAATTTCAAAAAAGTTTCATCAAAATCGGTTATAAAATAAGATAGTTATGGAAGTTTGAAAAGTCTCGTTTTACTTCTATGGGGATCCTCAAATTGGCAACATTGACTTTAAAATGGCCGATTTTATGGACAACTCTCCATTGGTTTTGTACACAATTTTTCAGATTTTCCCCATTTTCTTTCAAAATATGTCTTATTTACTTCTGAGCTCAACATATGTTGTGTGAAATATATTTTTCCATGACATATTTTAAGCTCAGAAGTAAATAAGACATATTTTGAAAGAAAATGGGGAAAATCTGAAAAATTGTGTACAAAACCAATGGAGAGTTGTCCATAAAATCGGCCATTTTGAAGCCGATGTTGCCAGTTTGAGGATCCCCATAGAAGGTAAAACAAGACTTTTCAAACTTCCATAACTTTCTTATTTTATAACCGATTTTGATGAAACTTTTTTTAAATTGCTCCTCTGAATGTGCTCTTTCTTATAAAAATTATTATTTTCTTCGGTATTAGTCCCCTTTAACCTCGTCCGTCGTGTTAGTCTGCCAAGACAGCAGCAAGAACATCGCGGCAGAAAAGCGCGACGGACTAGCTTTAACACCATGACCGACTAGCTGTAAAGCTAGTCCTGCTCAAAAGCTCGTCAATCTGGGCATCACTACGACTAGCTTTTTTGCTAGTCCGTCAAACTTGTCGGTCACGACGGACGAGCTTTAAAATTAGTCTGTCGTGACCGACTAGGTTTAAAGCTTGTCTGTCTTGACCGACTAGCTTTCTGGAAAGCTAGTCTGTCGTGACCGACGAGCATTAAAACTAGTCAGTCTTGACGGACTAACTTGACGGACTAGCTTTCAAGCTAGTCCGTAGAGACGGACGAGTTTTAAAGCTAGTCCGTAATAACCGGGTTGTGTTGAAGGAAAGCTCGTCCGTCGTGACCGACTAGTTTTAAAGCTATTCAGTCTGGGCATCACTAGGACTAGCTTTAAAGCTAGTCGGTCTACCCGTTTAGGTTTTCAGTGTATATATTATGTTTGAGACTATAATGTCTTATATAATCTATACCAAATCGGTTTGAGCGCTGTTGGGGGGGGGGGGGCTGCCAGCATACGAAAAAAGAAATATATATATATATACATAAGTGCAAACATACGTGACCTGGCTCATTACAAAGCCCATTTGGAAGCCCCTGGCTTCCATTTAACAATATTGCAAACTACTATTCCAGAGGTCTTGTAAACGCTAGTAAATTTATTCTGTATTCCTCACTAACAATTTCTTCCGTCTCTCTTGTTGTTTTATATTGTATATTGCATTGGTGTAGGAAAAATTTAGTCCCGTATTGCAAAGACGATTTATTCAACCGAATTCCCGAACTACAGTTAAGTTCCTGTAGTAAATATAATGTAGTTTTCAATAGAAATCAAAATGTGCACCCTTCTATTATGGATATTCACGACCTCTGATTTTTGCACGCATCCTCCTTAGCAACGGCGTACAAGATTTCTTTCTTCTCTGTGTGATGTTTTTTTCATTAGCCTTTGTGATGTTTTCTTATGACTATTTTTAATTTGCCATAAGGATAATGGAAACATGTAAACAGTGTGAAGAGAAACTTGACTCCTCAAATTTTTAATCACTGATAATCCCCACCTCTTAAAATTTCATTTTTAGGGGCCTTCGTTCATTTGTCGCCCCTTTGTTTAAAAGCGCGGCTTGATTCCAACATCAATTGCCGGTGGAGTGCGGGTAATTGTCTGGGGTAACTGTTCGGGGGTAAATGTCCTGGGGGTAGTTGTTGTCCGGGGGGGTTTTGTCCTCAGGGGGTAATTGTCCCGGTGGTAATTGTCCTGGGGGTAATTGTCGGTTGGGGTAATTCTGTCCTGGGGGTAAGTTGTCGGAGTGGTAATTGTCGGCGGGGGGGGGGGTAAATTGTCCTGAGCGAAAATTTCATCCAGTTGTAGAAAACGAATTGTAGTTTAACGGGTGTAAAGATGTAAACAACATAATTTTGAATTTAATATATCTCATCTAAAGTGTCATTAGCATTTTTTGTGGACACATGTAATGTTGAAAACCATTGCTAAGGAGTGTACAAATAGGCTAATGTTGTAAACATATTTGAACTAGACTGAAACCCAACTCGTCCGTCGATCAATGGACGACTAGATTAACGCTGTCGGTCAAGAAGGACTAGTTTTAGCTAGTCTGTCATGTTAGTACCTGTCGACGGACTAGCATACAACTGAATCTACATCTCTCAACTTGACGGACGAGCTTTAAAGCTCGTCCGTCAAGCGGTAAAACACCTATTGGTCTACAACCTATTGGTACACTACCCAATCGTCTACCTCCATTCAGTCAAACCCTATCGTCGCACAACATTTGGTCTACACCCATACGCCACCCACCACTCGATATACATGACAACTGGTCCTCATCAGTTGGTCTACAGCCATTGGTCACTACCACGGTTGGTCTACATCCAATTGGTCCACTCACCAGTTTGGTT
>CALNVZ010003434.1:27622028-27638425 GCA_940671915.1 Paracentrotus lividus | reverse complement strand
GTGTTGTATCAATTCTTCAATAGGGGAGGGGCAGACAAAATATTTTATTGAAGTTCCCTCGATCAGTAACAGGTCAATTTTAAAATGGGGCTATCTGAGGGGGTGTGGGAGTTGGTGCAATTTTTTTTTCGGAACTCCGGCCGTCATACATCAGCCGTAGGGGTCAATCGCGGTATAAAAATGTATTTTATTCCTTTTACTCTTTACTCAATTTGTTAATGTTAATTTGGCGGGCACCGAGCCCCCCCCCCCCCCCCCCCCCCAGAATACGTGCATGTTTGTTTATTTACAGTTTTTACCTCTAATAAGATAATTTTGCATCCTTCAAAAAGTCATAGTACAGTGAAGATAGGCAGGCGTTTTTTATCGATTAACCTGAAAACGGTGCATTTTAAAGCGAGAGCGAACTGAACAACACTCTCATTGACTGTGTGTTATAAATAGCTAGTCTTAAAGTATACCTTTTGAGATAACTATTAACAAAACGGTTTAAAAATTAACCTACAATTTTATTTGTATTTGGAATCTACAATTTTGAGGGGAAAAGTATGTGTTTTGTTGCTTGGCTACATAAATATCATGGTGTGAATTCATTGAGTAGTGGAAAAGTGTGTTTTTATTCAAATGGGCCTGAATTATAAGACTACACTATTCAGGATGTTGCATTATGGGTTAGAATCAGGCAGAATCAAGTAGTTGAGGACTTGAGGTGGTGGTATACAAGGCTGCTAGTTCATACCAGTCCTTGGAGGAGTCTTCCTCCAAGTTCATACTGGCTTTAAAGAAAAATAAGTGCGAAGCACGAGCAACTTCTTTATGATTTAAGGTGAAAACGAAACATTGTTAGGGTTTCTTCATCCTCATCAAAATGAAACAAATTTTCAACACCACCACTCCACCCCAAGAAGGTCACCATATATGAGAGCAATAGAGGGTAGGGTGAGGTCACTCGATCGGCCCGTAGATATATATATCTTGTAGACCAAAAGATAAGAAGACCACCAATACTTTTTTTTTTTTTTTTTGTTGTTGCAGGCCTATACCAGATACAATTAGTAGTCCAATTAGAAGACCAATTGCTAAGAAAACAAGGATGCTTAGTACATGCATCCAATTGGTTGTGGACCAAACGCCTAGTAGACCAATTGGATGTGGACCAAACGCCTAGTAGACCTATTAGTCAATGGACCAAATGGTTAGTAGACTAAAAGGTCATTGGACCAAATGGCTGTAGACCAAATGGAAGTAGACCAACTAGTAGTAGACCAATAGGTTGTAGACCAATAGGTTACAAACCCGTCAAGCTTGATGCTAGTCCGTCGACCTGACCGACTAGGTCAATAAAAGTAGCTGGGTTGACCCAGTTTACCCATTAAAATGACTGACTAGCTTTTGATACAAATCGTTGCAATGTCGTTTCAATGTACATAACTGTTCCACTTCAGTAATTTTCTTTGATGGATTTCCACTATGTAATAATTCATTTATAGTATTCCATGTTTTTCCAGTATTGCCTATATTTTCTATATTTATCCTCATACTCTGGTCCAAAATCTGAGGCCTTATATTTGCTGTACAATCCATGTTTAAGAATACCTTTAGTTATCCATGGTTTTCTACCTATATTTATTTTTTTCTTTGACATATTTACTGAGATCATAGGAGCATGTTTTTCACAGACGTTCTGAAACTGATCATAAAAAGCAGAATATGACTTATTGATATCTCTTTCTGTATAAACTTTGTTCCACTCCGTATTTGCCAGGTCCTCTTGAAAACTGTTAAAGTTATAATT
The DNA here is from genome assembly GCA_940671915.1 of Paracentrotus lividus. NCBI lineage: Eukaryota > Metazoa > Echinodermata > Echinoidea > Camarodonta > Echinidae > Paracentrotus > Paracentrotus lividus. Next base: position 27,636,630 of record CALNVZ010003434.1, on the reverse strand, counting down.
TCTAAAGCTGCGAAAGGTATGATTCCTTTTGCAAGAGGCCTTATTTGTCCAAGAATCACCCTCAAAAGCTACAAAAATTGGAAAATGGTCTGACACATCCGTTTCTATGACCCCTGCATGTATTTCAGAGGCTATCAAATTTGTGTATATGTGATCAATTAGAGAGGAAGAATATTTTGTTACCCTTGTAGGGGATATAATTAATTGTTGCATTCCCATACATTGTAAACCCGATTGAAATTGTTCAACCTTGTTATCGGAGACTAACACATTGATATTGAAGTCTCCCAATAAAATACATTGTAACTTGTCTATTTTTATACTCTGAAAAACTTTAAACAAACTGTCTTGAAACTCAGAAATATCTGTATTTGGTTTTCGATAGATAATTCCTACTATAAGCCTACAACCATTAATATTCATATCAAACCAGAGGCATTCTGCATGCAGTACATCATAATCTAAAGTCGAATATTTCATTGATGATCGAATATATGCTCCTACTCCTCCTCCCCTGTGTTCACCCTGCCGACATTTGACCTCTAGATTAAATTATGTCAATCCAAGTGCATCTGTATAGGGCACCTTCCAAACTTCAGAGAGACAGATGATATCAAATTTGGATTTAAATTATGTTCGTATAATAAATGAATTTCGTTTACATTTTTTTTGGAGAGATCTAATATTAACATGGGTCAAGCTTGGTGAGTTGAGCATTTGTTTTTGCATTACTTTATCAAATATGTCAGGAGTTAAACTATAAGATGTAATTTCTAAGTGGTTATAATCATCAATATTCACGTCATCATTTTCAGTCATTGGAATTGATTATCAAAATAGAGGAGACAGTTATCACATGATAAAAGTTTATAAAATGTGAAGTCCGAAGTTTTCATATTTCACATCTGCGAGTCCAACATCGAAGAGGTCATCTACAGTGTGAAGAGTTTTGTATGTGTCATCGTTCATTTTGCATATAACATTTCCATGTTTTGAAGTTGCGTATTTAACGTCAGGGGCCTTCTTCGCTGACATGAGAAGCCTGTATCGCAGGGTGGTCAAATCTTCATTGATGAAGACTCCATTGCATGCATCTTTACCCTTCAGCTGAAATCTACTGTCGTAGAACCCATCCCTCTTTTTTTTAGCAAATTGCCTTGGGTTGGGTGTGGCCAACTCCTGCCTCCCATCTGCCAGTTTGATCATCAATGGTTTCGGTGATGCACCCAGTCTGTGACAAGTGTCAATCTCGCTTGGAGAGAGGTCGACTCCAGCCTCCTTTTCAACCTTCAACACCTTCCCAACCAGTGCCTCCTCGCTCTCCTCTGCTGCATCAGGGAGCCCAGTCAACCTGATATTTTTCATTTTAATCTCTTGTCCCAGCTTGTCTTGTTTAAACTGAGATTGAAGAACAATAGGGTTGATCTCCTCACTCACTGTGCCTAGGCACACATCTTTCACAGCTTCAATGATTGCCGGAACAGCTGCCTCCACAGCAGCCTTCACAACCTTCTCCACCAGAGTCCACAGCTTCTCCCTTTCACCTCCCTTAAAATCTTGCAGGTGTTTGTCCATGTTCAGATCAATAAACATGCCCCTTCTTTTATTGGGGCTGAAGATGCCATTCCTTGCATCTCCACTACCTTGTGGTCAAGGTTCTTATCAACCAGAAATGGGCGACGAGGGGATGGTGGCTGCTGTTTATGCTGGGTCGCTCCTCCAGATAAGGGTAGGAATTTCCCTGCTTGCCTCGCTTTCACTTTTGATGGCTTGCTGTATTGACATTTTCTTTTTCTTTTAGGCATGCCGATACACACAAATACACACACACACACACACACACACACACACACACACACACACACACACCCTCAGACACACAAAAACAAAAAGAAGAAGAAAAAAGAAACGTCATATCAATATTTACGAACGGAGTAGGCTAGACTCCGTATAACCTTTCTGAACAACCAGCTTTAACCAAATATCAACTGTAGAAATTCATTAAGTTAATATAGATTTAACATTTATTGTTATGTTTAATATCACTATAAATACCGGTCCTCATTTCAATCTGAAAAATATTTCCATAGTCACAACGAATATTCAATTCATATCTGCGAAAGTGTAGCATCAAACCCACCATGAAAGGTCGTCGCGATATAGTGAAGCCTGGAGATAAGAGTTGTGTAACCTGGAGACTTCTAAGGATGTGTTTTACAAAAATGATACTCAGATAATATTATTTATGCTATTATTATTACTTCTGATTCTAAAATACTGATTTCTAAAATCAGTTTGACAGAGTCGATTTGATGGCGACGAAAGAGGAAAAAACTCTCATGGTGCCAATACGTGTGTTTGTATAATGACTGCACTTTAAGTGCTTATATCAGCATCTTAAGTGTTTTATTTAATACTTGCACGAGTTCCAATTTATTAGCCAAAAATGTGCATTATAGTATAGATTTTTCTCGGCCAATTTCATAAATTCATTATCCATTTTCATTTAATGTGCATTCAAATTCGTGTGTTTGAAGCGGCAGGCTGACTTTGGTCAATCAATTTTAGGAAAACTGAATAAACATCGCATAGGGTAACAAACTTTATAAATATAATGATAATAAAATAATGCGAGTGCGACATCCATAAAAAAATTGAAATGATAATAATGATAATTAAAAAAAAAACCCCAAAGAATTCAAAGGTACTTAACTACAGCTAGGAAATGTGTACATCATCCCTTAAACATAGGGATGATTGTACATTTCATCCTCACACTTTTAAGTTGTGGGATGCATCCCTCATGCCCACATTGTCTACGCCCCTGTGCATACAATGACTCACACATAATACACAGATGAATCATACATTATTTTAGCGTTTGTGTTGTATTCCTATTTATACAATAACCATATTGATATAATACATAAGGAGCCTTTTAAATGACTTCTTTCGTCATGTGTTCGTCGCAATTAAATCGACTCCGAAGTCAAAGTGGTGTATGATTAATACGTAAATACGATACCTTTAATAAAGTACCAATTTTGTAGTTAACATGATAAACTGGTTCAATAATTATAAGGAATATCTATCATAGTCATAATCATAACAATACAATTTATTTCATGAGAGCATACATGTATCTACAGACGCTTACAAACAGCTAGTGCATTATGTTGTGTGTCAGTATGGAAAACAACTTTCTTTTCCTTTGAACATATAATGTATTCTATAGAATGTGTGGATAATTCAGAACTTAAATAATAAAATAGTAGTAATAATAAAGTAATATATATAATAAAATTGGGCCCCTTGAAGAACGTGTTGTGCATGATTCATCTTTGTATAATGACCATATATATATATATATATATATATATATATATATATATATATATATATATATATATATATATATATATATATATATATATATATATATATATATATATATGTATATATATATATATAGTGAAGTTTCGTCCTAGTTTGTAGGCCTGATGAAGGCCATACTGGCCGGAAGCTTAAATGAGTAATAAAAGGAATAAGAAAGCTACGTTTCGATTTGGCTATCGTCCTTTATTTTGCCTATATATATACAGACTTTTTATTTGTAACACATGTATATATATGTGATTGATTTGAAGTAAAATCATTATCTGCAGGCGCGGATCCATTGCTCGTTCTTAAAAAAAATAAAGATAAAATAAAAAAATGTGCAAGCCCAATTGCCTGGGGACAATAACGGGTCTTTTATGTTTGGGCATGGGCCGATATTTTCAATTGTATGTCCTAAGGCTGGATCTGCTAATGATCTTTACCGAATAATAGGCTCGACATGAAGGCGACTAGACGTGCTGTTTTAAGCTGAGGATCCTTTTTCTACAAATCCCACCCAATCCAGCTACAAACTAACAAGAACATGAACCTACAATAGAATGAGTAAGAAACAGAAGAAACCAATTGATAATGAAGAGCCGTATTTGTTACGAGGAAATCCAAGTTTGGTAAAGAAGAAACTCATCTGAAAAATCGAATCGTGGTCGTACATTGGACACATACACAAATATGGCGACCACGATACAGAACCGGGGAGTGATCATGTTACTAGCAAAGAGTTTGCTGACCTCTCCAAGACGATAATAGACAAGCTGGATGGGGTTTGTGCAAATATCCAGAGCAATAACTAAAGATATTACGAATATTCATTCAGCCCTAGCTGATCTTGAAGCTGCCACGAAGGACACATCAGCTCGACTTAGGAAGCTTGAAGATGAAACTCTTCCAACATGAGAAAGGAAAGAAGGAGGCTGAAATGAAATTAAAGGAATCAATGCTAGCTTTGGAAATCCACGACAGGAAACAAAACTTGCTACTACTCTACGGTTATAGAAGGATATAGGTGAGAACGTGGTTAAAAAAGTGAAAGATTGCGTACAGAAGCTAGGCTTCTCGAGGAGCAGACCGGGAGATTCTACTAGTAATGCACATCGTTTACCACGCCGACCAGTCCGGAGATGTCAGGAGAAGGTGGAGAACAACGTAAGCGGGGACCCGATCCAAATTGCCCCGATTTGTCACACAGATTGTCGAGACGCGTCTTCGAAGCTTTCCAGCGCTAGCGATACCAACAAGTAAAGAACGCGTTGGAGGGCCGCCAAGTTCAACGCATACCTTTCAACGTCATGTCGGATCTCCCTCCTGAGCTAAAGAAGCGTAGATATGAGCTCAGCAAAACGCGTACAAGCTGAGGAAAACGCAGAATAAATCAACCAGAATCAAATTAGTGGGTGTTCGTTTGCAACTGGAATGCCGAGAAAAAACACAACATCATCATCGAGCTTGGAAAGTGATCGAGAATGAGTATCCATCATATCAAAGAAATTGGTGAGCGAATTTATGGTGATTTATTTCTTAAGCGAAACAACAATGATGAAGTTTATCACCATCTATTCAAGGTTGATTGAAAGTTGATTTTCTAGTTTTAATTTCTACGTTGCATGTGATTTAGCGATTTCCTTTGCAACTGGAATGCCGAGAGAAAAACAACGACATCATCATCAGCTTGGAAAGTGAGTCAGAGAATGGATATCCATCATATCAAGAAATTGGTGAGCGAATTATCGTGATTTATTCCTTAAGCGAACAAACAAATGATGAAGTTTATCATATCTATTCAGGTTGATTGAAAAGTTGATTTTCTAGTCTTAATTTCTACGTTGCATGATTTAGCGATTTCAAGAAAATTGGAGAACAAGCTGACCAGAATCAAATTAGTGCGTGTACATGTGCAAATGGTTCGTTGAGGAAAACACGACATCAGCCTGAAAAGTGATTGAAAAATGAGATTTCATCATTCTGCTTTTTGAAATGGTAATGTTTGCCATATACAGATGACTGAAAGTAGATAATAAGTCTACATTTGACGTGAAGTTGTAATTGTAAAAGTGAAATTCCATCTTAAGAAATTCAGTACATTGTACTACTGCGTTTGGTCTGCTTTGTAAAGATGTTGTTGGCTAAATATGGATAATCGAAATGTGATGTCTAGTCATATATTCATCATGTGGGAAAGTTGTGCATTCATCTATTATTTCCACTGAAAGATTTTCAAGTTTTCTTGTATAAGTACTCATCATCTGATTATAAAAAAGTTTCATACGTTAAAAAAAAAAAAAAAAATTATAAAATAATTGGAGATGACAGAAAGTTAAAAAAAAAATATTGTCTATATGAGATGGACAAAGGGGTGAAAGGTGAAACAGCAAAACATTCTAGTTCTTTAGACCTTTGGGAAAAGAATAACTTAAAAGGAAAGCATTTCTTCATCATTGTTTAATCTTAGTGGTGGAATGGTTTTCATGTTACTAAAATGTGATGAAAAGGGTAATTTTATAAAAGAAAGGGGAAATAGAGTCTTTGATTATTTAAACCATCAGGCAAATGCAAGGGGATTATATGAGGAGCAGAAAGTGTACAACCTCCCTAACAAATGGGCGAATGTTTGATTTATAGGAAGATTCAATTTAGAAAAAAAAAAAAATCTTTTGGAAGATGGTTTGCTATTTTTTTCCCTTTTTTTTCATTCTTCTTTCAATTCTTTCAATTTAGTTGTATTTGATTAAGTTATTCGTAAAAGCATTGAGAAACTTTGGTGCCTTATATTATTCAGATATTAAAGTAAAAAATGAAATAAGGGAAGAGAGAAAAAAAGAAGAAAGTTGATGACACTTCGAAATGAGAGAGAATATGATATTATATTTGTATTGTTGTATATTTTATGTTTTTGTCTTTATATGAACATGATGAATGTGCTTAAAAAATGATCAGAGTTGAATGTCATACTGATAAAAATGAAAAGAGAAACACATTGAGTATTCTATCTAAGATTTTAATTTTATTTTCTTTTTTTTTTTTTATTGTGGATGAGGACAGAAAGAAAAGCCTTTATGCTAAGAAAAAAAGAGTTTATAATTTTTAAAATGTATTGAAAGAATGTATGTATCAATTTAGAGTCCTCTTGTTCACAAATTGTGGTTATGATGACGACTGAGGACAATTTCAGTTTGAATTCATCTTTTTTTATCTCCTCTTCTTTTCTTTCTTCTTTCTTTTTTTTCCTTTATCCAAATTCATACATGTAATATATAAAAAAAAAAAAAAAGGGAAGAGGCAGAAGGGAAAGAGAGGATAAAGAAAGGACGAATGTATAATGATAAAGGAGATCAGAATTTGATTGGTAACATGAAACAGTTCGATATTTTGTTAGACTAGAAAGGGAAAAATAAAGAAAGAAAGCTTGGACTATAAGGAAAAGAGGAAAATGAGAAGATACATACTACATGTAATTTATGGAATGAAGTTAAAATTATAGTATTCTTTGTGCCTTTATTTTTGGATGGTATCATGCCTCAGATAATGTTGTGAATAGTGCTGGATATATTTACATTTAAAAGGGCTAGGTACCACTATTTTTTGTTGTATTCAGCATGGTCTGAATATGGTATTATCACTGAACAGTGTTTTTTTTTTTTTTTGTTTTTTTTTTTGTTTTTTTGTTTTTTTTTTTCTCTTAGAGAAATATTCATATTGAGAAGCTAGGAATAGAAAATAATACAAGTGAGCTGAAAGGAAGAGGGGATCAAGATGGCAATAGATGATATAGCCTGTCATAGTACTAGAATGCTGTCCTATTACTGTTTACAATTACTACATGTACTTAATCTTGTTTGCATGAAAGGATGGTCATTACTTGTGAACTTAACATTCCTTTGTACAAAAGACATTGCACAAAGAAAATGTAGGTGCAAATACACATGCTTAACCATTCTGTGTTCGTTATATTTAGATCACAAGCAAGAATGACAAACATTATATCGATTGCTATAAATTTGTTTTCTTTATTTTTTTTTTCCATGGACGGTTCAGGTCCGGGCTTGTGCTATGTATTAGGACAATTCTCTATCCAAACCCTGCTTTACAGCGAAAAAGAAAAATAAACACCTGTCTGTCAGTACATTGTTATATAAAAAATTCCTCTTCTGGGTGGACCAGATGTGTGTCCTAGACGAAGCGTGGTGGCGCTCTGTTGGTGTGGGGCCTTCGTGGTTGGTTCGAGAGGGTGTGATCTGCTTGGGGCGTGGGCGGGTCCTTCGGGGTTGACCTCTGTCGAGTGACTTTTTTCCCCTTTCTCTTTCTTTGTTTTAAATAGAATGGTTCTGGGTTTTATTTATTTTTGGATGTTCGTCACCCAGTTCATATGACGAGTCATTTCGGGACGAGGAAGTCAATTGAGGCGTAAAACTGTTTTTGATGGGATATACAATATATGCATCGGCACAGGGGTTGATTTGAGGGGTCTCCTTCACTTGTTGTGACGCTGCCTCGCGCCAAGCGGTGGGGGCTTTACACATATTCGGGGTGCGCTTTCGCGGCGTTCTTGGTATGCTGTACCTGTGTATATACATACCGTTTCCCGGCCGCGGTTGGTTTTGAATTGCTATTTGGGTACAAATACATGACAGGAGGAGGAGCGTTGACAACGAGAGTTGAGGATAATTTTTGTAATGCATACCAAGGGCAGAAGTAAATAATTGCGGCTTTGTTCCATTTAAAGTTTATTAAAAGAAAGACAGATATTTTATAATACAATAAGGTGATATTTGGGAAGGGGCGGGATTGGGTTGGGGGGACTTGGGACGCTAAGCGTAAGGTGCGGGTGTGCCATTTTAATGGGGGCGTCGTAGCTCTCATTTCGTGTGTTTTGTCGTTTGTCAAGTTCAATGCAAGTGTGGTGGTGTGTGGTATGTATCGTTGTTCTGTTTGTCTTGTTGTTCATATGCTGTGTTGTTCCGTGCTACATTGGTAGATGTATCTGTAGATGCATGAATATAAACTCCCTCGACTGTGAGTCGCTTGTGGTATAAATTAATTATTTGTTGTCATCTGCACACGTTAAATAGATTGAAGATGTATTTGCCATGAATTAGAAGGGTTGGTGCAAGTCTCCGACCAGGGAAAAGATAAAGATGTACTAAGATCATTTACTCATGGTGAAACATCGCCTCGTGAACTTTATGTGTTTTACCGCCACCGCAGCAAGCAGCATAGCGGGCCCGACTTCGTGGCCGAATAGATCTGTTGGTTGCGGAACATCGAAGGGGGTGGGAGCTCTGTTCTTGTGTTGGCAGAACAATAATGCTTGGTTCGAGAGGGAGACGGGTGATCGGGGGGCTGTAGGTAGGCGGCGCGCGCTGGTCTGGGGGCGGGGGTGGCGGATACTGGTTGTGTAGTCGGAGTACAAGATGGATTTACAAGCGGAAGTTGAAATGAGAGCGCAAATGATGTAACAAAAAAGTGGATATAATGCATGTACGAGATTGGCCTTTTAGAAGGCTGTGCTGCTTCTGATATGGAGGTGTCGTGCAGCGTAGTGGAGTGTTGAGTTTATCGTTTATTTGGTCAGGGGGATCTGCTTCGAGTTTGTTACCGGTTGGTCGGGTGACCTCGGCTGGGCGATAGACGTGATGAGCACGTCGGTGGGTTGATGCTAGTCTGGTGATCCGAGCTCGACTGTTGGTTGTGCGCAGCAGAATGTAGTGGCGTGGAGGGAAGTGAGGTCTTGGATAGGTTGAGAAATAATATGAGTTGGCCTTGGGCTTGTTTGTACCATGCAGCGGGCTGTGTCGAGGTGGGCGTCCTGGGAGATGTAGCGTGTGTACGGTCTGGGGACGGCTTTGGTAGTTCGTCGCAGCAGGGGGTGGTCGGAGTACTATATAGTTGCGGGCGTGCGGTGCGGGGGAAGCTAGTATCTTTAGGCTCATGATGTCTCTACCTTGTATATTGAGTAGGTGTGAGAAATGTAAGAAATAGATGAATGAGATGATAGTGGGCCGAACAGGGCGTAGCAACAGGTATTTATAGCGATAAATCGTGAGATGAAATTAGTTTAGGTTAATACCATGTGTGTTGGCGGCGTTGGAGTGACATCCAGGACGTAAAACAGTTTACCTGGAGACAACCTAGAGCCCTTTAAGAACAAGGGCGGACTAGATTATTTTTTAATTCAAAACCCCAGTGTTGTTCTGCTGATACGAGGATGCGGGTGAGTGCTGAGATATGTCCCAGAATTGTGAGATTACACATATAGCTATAGATCCTGACATGCATGGATAAGTTTAAGACCTTTATGTTAAGGACGGATCAAAAGAGACAAATCATTATTGGAAGTTTCTAAGTAATTCGTTCTTAAGAGGATGATGGTATATGTACAAACATAAAAAGGAAAAAATAGAAAAGGAAATTATTTTAAATTTTATATGGGAGCAATTGAAACATAGTGGATACGCAGGATGAGGATATTGAATAACGAATTGTGTAAATTCATTCAGTGACAAGTGGTTTTTTTAAGAAATTCTTTTATTGGGAATTGAGAGCATGCAACAATTATTCATGAAGCTAGCAAGAAAAAAGTAATTGATAAAAAATAAGAAAAAACAACTTTGAAGATAACATCAGACAGTTGGAATTGAAGTTAAAATTTGGGGCGGCTAAATAACGATTGTATAATAGAACAAATTTGGATCCTTAAAAGAAGATCTGGGAAATAAAAAGAAAGGAAAAGCTTAAAAGAAAGGAGGAAGTTATTTTATTACAAAGAATTAGCAATAATGGTTGAAAAACCCTCTAAATATTTTTAATAATCTTGATGAAAAAGAGGAGTGTAAGAAAGAGAATAATTCAATCTTATTGATAGAAACGATAAAATGTTGAATACGGATGAGGAAATTAGAAGGAAGGAGGTTGAAATATTTTACGCAAGACCTCTATGGATTTTCGAAGGGGAGAGTGTGGATTTTTCGGATAGTAGTGTTTTACAACAATGAGTTTACGAATAAGAATGGATAGTAATTTAGTGAGGGAGTAGATTTTCGAGGATTTCAGTAGATGAAAAAAGATGGAGAGGGTCGCGTGCTGGATAGAGAGTCTTTGCACAGTTTGGCAGAAGTATGCATAAAAGTTGTTCCGTCAGGTAATACCATTGGTTGAAGACTGGGTAAAGTCACGTGTGGAGACAATCGTCGGACAGGTATGCGATATTGTACTGTGAGCATGGGAGGATTTTTTCAGACGTCATTACGTTTGAAGAGATAGTATGGAATCGTTTTATGGTTCTATGAGGAAGTTGAGTGATGCGATCGAGAGTGGCATCTGAGCATATGTTCTGTTGGAGGAAAGTTTTCAGTCGATGTTTCAGAAAATGATGTATAGGGATATTTGGAAAGTCAGTTGGGGCAGGCTTGTACGACGTAAGAGGTAGACTGAATGCCGTAGAGACTTAGTACGTGTACAACTGGGGGCGACTCCAGTGCTGGGTGTGTCGTAGTATCGTTTGCGTGTTTGGAAGGTGATCCAGACGGTAGTGACTAATTCTTTCCTAATTGCATTGCGAAAGCAGAGATAAGAAGAGCGGCACGTGTGTGAGGAGAAAATCACTACTATGAAAGATCCAGAAAGAGTCAGGCCTATTCTTTGTCTGGGTGGAGAATATATATTGAGAGGAGCAATATGCAGGAATAATTTATGACGGTTATTAGATATCTCATAAATGGCAGGATTAACAAAGAATATTGCGTCCCCGGATAATTGCTTTAATTTATTGATCGTTCGAAAAGACGGCGTTTGTTGTGTTTCACACGGTTATGATTATTTTATTGGAATGTTTACTTCTTTTTAATTATGGTTGGATTATTATTTTAAAGATATTCAAATGGAATCAAAAGTTATTATATGCAGAATTCTGCTTCAAGGGGGTGTGCTATTACGGTTGTTTAAACGCTCTCGTTTTAAATAATTTAAAAGGGGTTGTCGGACAAGGAGATTCCGGCATCTCTCCATATTTTGTTTTTATTGTGTGGAGAAATTTTGGTAATGTTAGTTAGAGAATCTCCATAAGTAAGGGTATGTGATAGAAAAAAGAATATAGAATATCTCAATTGCTGATGACAACAAGTGTTGTTTCTCGATAGTAGAAATGAAAGTTTCATAATGCTATAAACTTCGTAGCTGTTGATATTTTTGCATAAGTTTACAGGTTACTAATATTATGTCAAGCAAGACATCGATATTGTGTAGTGGGATCGCTAGAAAAAAACAGTTAAAATTATGATTGACAGTTATCTACATGGGGAACTCGACATTCGTTGGTATTGAAGAAATTTGTAAGGTATTCTGGGAATATTTTGTATTGACTTTAGAAAAGCTGTCGGATTTCAATTATGATAGGAATATGATGACTTGATAACACTGCAAAAAGACAATAGATGCATCCTGGTGCAAAACGTAACATTTCTGTGTCTTCTGGTCGCTATGGTGGTTTCTTGTAAAATCTTTACTTGTTCGACAATTACCCCTTTGTAATGTCGTTAATCATCTAAATCGTTCTAAAGCAAGTTTTTTTTATGTCGAAAAATCCTGAAAAAATACTCAGAATGTCCTTTAAATAATATTGGGAACGCTATTAAGCACAAGAGCAATTTTTACTTATGATAATGGTGGACTTAAAATGGTTGTGATTGTACTTTTTCTAGAGCCTTTGAAACTGACATGGATTTGAGAATATTGTGAATTCATGTGGAAGTACATGGTTGAGCTGTTGTATGTTTTGATCCGCTTACGTGAACTTGGATCAACTATCATAGATGGAATGGGGTAGTAGGGTGATATTTATTTCACTAGATTATATGCAGTTATGATTAGAATTGGTTTTTGTGGAAGGAATTTTTACATAACTGTTGCTTTTTTTTTGTTCCGCGCCGTTTCAGTGCCGTTCTCGTTTTTTGGCAAGCCTACTTCCTATATGGTGCAATTCGGATATTAAATTTGAGGCGAAATGGGTATATGATTTTTGAGAAGGAGGAGTCGGTTTGATAAAGGCAAATCCGTGTTAGAAATTTGTTAGATGACAAGGGAAATTTTAGTAAGAGAAGAGTGTGAAAAGTTAAGTTCAATCAAAATTGCCAATTATTTCTTGTCATTATTTGCACTTTGTCAAGCATAAGAAAGTAAATAAATCTCAGATTAGCAAGAGTTGTAATTTGAAAGTAAGCGAACGCGATTAGTCCATGCGTATGTTTCAAAACATTGTTGAAAAGAAAAAAAGGATGTAGACATATTATATCATATCATTTAAAAGAAGGGATGATCACTTGAATATATTATGTAAAGATGGTATGCAGATGGTGTATTATTTGATGATACAACTATATGCAATATTATTTCAGAGGGTGTTGTTTCGGGCTGTACAAAATGCCATACAAACGGTAAGAATTTTCAAATTAGAACCTATACAGGATTATTGTTTTTGAATAAGGGATGTAAAATTAATATAACTTAGACAGACTGTTCTTTTTTTTGTGGAAAGGAAGGAAGATATGGGCATTTCTTTTATTATTGTAAACGTGACCAAATTGAACTGAGTCGTTTGACGAACTGGTTATATACTTATACACGTGGTAGAATAGAGTTTCAATGAAACATGTTATCTGTTAGGTTTTAAGAAAAAAAGAATGATGCTTGGATGTGTTATATTGGACATAGACAACAATTTAATTTTTGCTGCGAATATACAAACATATTATACGCGACTTCATACAAATTAAGCATTGATCGGAACTGTTATCCTTAAATGAGAGGCAGTTAGTATCTTGCCTAGAAAACTGACAATTTGATAAAAATGGTTAAAATTTGATAAATTTTGATGGTTTGTATATAATCATTATTTCAAATCCCAAACCGTCTCAACGCTTTATAGTTAATTAAAATGGTGTTATTATATTTATCATGTATGCTCGTGTAATAAGCAAATCCCTTTTTTGGTCTGTATTTCTTTCTCTACTTGCTATAAATTGTTCAGGAAAACGGCATTATCACTGTAGGAAATTCATATATGTAATTTTATTTTGCTGAATAATTCTTCTTACATTGTATTATATTATGGTTGTTGTTTCTAATAACGATCGGCCTATCGGAGGGTCAAACAAAAAAAGAAAAAAAAAAAAAAAAAAAAAAAAAAAAAAAAAAAAAAAAAAAAATCTTTTACCGTTTTTTAAAATCAACATACGTGGGTAATCGATGCTGATGATGAATAAAAGTATGAAAACTTTAGATGTTACGTGCTCCCACACATCCTCCTTCAAACCCACCAACAAAACATATAGGGGAGACTGGGGTAATTATGGCCCTGGGGTAATTATGACCCTTTTGTCTTTGAGAGCTTATAATTATTTGCTGCATTACGCAATCATAATAAAATTTTTACATGTGCCTAGCTAAACTCTTCTTACTATCATATGACAAAAATAAGCCATTTACTTTAAATTTTGGGCTTAGAGGAGCCTGAAATGTACGGCAATCACAATTCTGTTCATTGGAAAGTGGCAAGTCTGCTTTTTTTTATTTGGGTGTGATATAATTGATTAAATTCATTTAAGATAATCTTTTCTATTTAAACAGAAACAATAGGAACTAACAAACACAACATAAAAACTTCCACCTGAATATCTTCAATAGTAGAGCTGTAAAGAGGGATCAAATTAAAAATGTCACTCGTGGTAATTATGGCCCCAAATGCATTAACAGAAAAAAAAAAGAATTATCTGATAGTACCTTGATTTAGGAGTTGTTTTGTTGGATATGAAATAAAGGGGAGGGTCCACGAGTCCTTGGCCCACGAGGGCGAGTATTTTCCCACGAGTCCTCGGTCCCACGAGTACTCGGTCCCACGAGTCCTCGGTCCCACGAGTCCTCGATCCCACGAGTCAACGGTCCCACGAGGTCTCGATCCCACGAATCCTCGGTCCCACGAGGCCGAGTATTTTCTCATACCATATTTTCTCCAATCAGGATGTTTTTCAACATCGATGAAACATTTGAAAGTGTACGTCATTGTAGCTGAATTAACCTACATAAATTATTTAGTTACGGTTAAACGATAAGGCATCTAGCAGGCGATAATGCATATTATTGCGGAGACGGGTTTGAGACTGAATTGGGCTACGTCTAAGTTCGTCCTAATCTTCTCAGCGTGGAAGGGGGGGGGGCG
>CALNVZ010003434.1:27597920-27608178 GCA_940671915.1 Paracentrotus lividus | reverse complement strand
CTCCCCCCCCCCCGGCCAGGCAAACATAGGCCTACGGCTTAAATGTATGTTGAAGGATTTTGAATAATAATTATTTGAACTTTTTTTTTTTTTTTTTTTTTTTTTTAAATACTTGCCAATGGTGAGTTCATGGAAAAGAATTTCTAGGTATATGAGGTATTACCGCTATAGATGAAAATACGAATATTCTAAATACGACGCGCAAGCGCGATCAGATTTTTTTCCCTCTACTTTACGATCAGAAAGCAAAGAATTCTAACCAATTAGGGATCAATTTTGTTTAGCTCTTCTCCAGAATATCATATGAACGGGAGCTGTAATTTGTCCATCAAAACGATTGAAAGCAAGCCATATAAATCATGTGAAATTTGTCCTTCAAGTAATGTGAAATCAATAAATCTATATTGATGTTTTGTTGTTCAGAATCCTCTAAATCTGGTTACAAGAAAGAAAAAATAGGCGAGCCTGAATCGCGAGCAGAAATTTGGTGTATCGGAATGATCTCTGAAAACGTGACATTTTATGCATTTCTCAGGAACACAATGTAATAACTCTTTGGAAAATGAAGTGAGCGCGAGGCGGCATCGAAATTTTGCTCTATGTAATAGAGACCTGAAGTTTAGGATCATTTGGCCTCCATAATTTAAAGACCGTTGTTGCCCAGTAATTTACATGATTATGAAAGAGAGATAATATCTATCTATCTAGCTGCTTATCTATCCTTCTGCTTCCATCCCTAAGTTTAAGATAAATTTGGCGCCCCTAAGTTTAAGCTCAATTTGGCGCCAACTAATCATTTGGCGCCCCCTAAATGTTAGTTTGAATTGGCGCCATACATGTACGATTTAGGTGATTTGATGCCCTGGGGAAAATGCAAAAATAAATGTAACGTGTATTCAAATAAATTTAAATGTCTTGATGATTAGTATCCTATAATGCAATTATGGTCAGAGGAAAAACACAGGCGAGAGCGGAATTTTGATGACTTGAATGATGAGAAAAGATGGCATTGCATGCGTTCCTCAGGAACACAATGTAATAACTCATTGGGAAAAGAAATGATGCGAGTGCGTATATAGCGCGAGCCAAAATTTTGCTATGTATATACAGTCCAGGAGGAATTAAAAATTTTAGAGACCATATTTCAAATACCAAGTTGTTGCCCTTAGTTTCAGTAAATTCGGCACACCTCCCTAAGTTCAAAATAAAGTTGGAGCCCCTAAGTTAAGATAAATTTGGCATCCCTAAGGCTCAGGTCAATTTGATGCCCCTACGTTTAAGCTCAATTGGCGCCCCCTAAGATTTATGTCAATTGAAATGCAAAAATGAATGTAACGTGAAATCAATAAATTGAAATGTTTGATGGTTAGAATCCCATAATGTAAATTTTGGTAAGAGGAAAACACAGGCGAGCGAGAAGCATGAACGGAAGTTTGATGTATTCAAATGATTAGAAAACATGACATTTCATGCGTTCCTCAGGAACACAATTCATTGGGGGGGGGGGGGGAATGATGCGAGCGCGACCCGGATGCATGAACTTTGAATTTTGCTCTATCTAAATATATATTATAGAGACCATATTTTAAAAAACCCTATTTGTTGCCCCTTAGTTTCAGGTAAATTCGGCGCCCCTTAGTTTCAAATCATTGGGCGCCCTAAATAAATTTAAAAATGTAACGTGAAACAAGTAAGTTTAAATGTTTGACGGTTAGAATCCCATGATGTAAAATCTGGTAAGGAGGAAAAACAGAGCGTGTGCCAATAGGGAACGGAAATTTTGATGCATTCGAATGATCAAAAAACATATCATTTTACGCGTTCCTCGACACAATGTAATAAATCAATGGGAAAAGATGATGCGAGCGCGACGCGAGCGAAAATTTTGCTATGTATGTACAAACCAGGAGGCATGGAATTTAAAATTTTGCTATTCTAGATAGAGACCATTTTAAAGACCCCTTCTGTTTTTTTTTGTGTGTGTTTTTTGGGGCCCCTTAGTTTCAGGTAAATAGGATATAGTTGGAGCCACTATGTTAAGGTCAATTCGGCGCCCCTACATTTGAGCTCAATCGGCGTCCTTTAATTTAAGATCGATTTGGCACCCTTAACTTCAGGTTAAATCCGCGCCCTTAGTCTCAGGTCAATTAAGCGCCCCTTAGTTTCAGATCATTTTTTGCGCCCTACATTTGATCTAAATTTGGCGCCCTTACGTTTAAGATCATTTTGGCGCCCTCTAGGTTTAAGTTCGATTTGGCGCCCCCTAAATTTAAGGTCGATTTGCGCCCCTAAGTTTAAGGTCGATTTTGCGCCCCTCTAAATCTAAGGTCGATTTAGCACCCTTAAGTTTAGGTCGATTTGGCGCCCCCATCTAAGTTTCGGGTCAATTTGGCGCCCCACGTACGGTAAGCTCAGTTTGGCGCCCCTCTTATTTTAAGTTGATTTGGCGCCCCCTAAATTTAAGGTCGATTTAGAGCGCTAAGTTAAGGTCATTTGGCGTCCCACCTATGTTGAAGTTCAATTTGGCGCCCCTATGTTTAAGCTCAATTTGGCGGCCTTAGTTTAAGGTCCATTCGGCACCCCTAAGTTTATTGGCGTTGCCTTATTTTACTGTCGATTTGGTGCCCCTACGTTTAAGCTCAATTTGGCTCCCCCGTAGTTTAATGTCGATTTGGCGTCCCCCCCTAATTTAAGGTCGATTTGGCGCCCCTATAAGTTTACGGTCAATTTGCGCCCCTAGTTTACTGTCGATTTGGCGCCCCACCTATGTTGAAGGTCATTTGGCGCCTTTTTCTTCCTCTTTTCGGCGCCCCCCTGCGCGCCCCCCGGGGGGCCCGGGCCCGTAAAGCCCCCCCCAGAATACGCGCATGCCATTGGACTAGTGCCCAAAAAGGTGCCGGGCGAATATCGTTTAGATAACCACTTGTCATACCCACCCGGGTATTCAATAAACGATTTTATTCCGGATAAAGTTTGCAGGGTTGAATACACGAGTTTTGATAAAGCAACAGAATTAATTGTTGAAGCAGGCATAGGTGCCGAGCTAGCAAAAGAGGACATCAAATCGGCATTCAGGTTACTTCCGATTCATCCAAATTATTTTGAACTGCTCGGGGTCAAGTTTGACGGCAAATATTATATTGACAAATGCTTACCCATGGGTATCAGATGTGCCCCAGCATATTTTGAATCTTTTTCTACTTTTATTTAAAATTGTGTTAGGGAAAGAATTGGCTCCAACAAAATAGTGCACTATGTGGATGACTTCTTATGCGTGGGTTCAATACAAAATGAAGAATTAACATGTAAACAAGTTGTTGATACATTAATATTAGTGTGCAAAGAACTAGATGTCCCCCTAGCCAAAGAAAAATCAGAAGGGCCTACCACTAGATTGACATTTCTTGGCTTAGAGCTTGACTCAGTACTAATGCAAGTACGTGTACCACAAGAAAAACTGGTGGAAATAAGACGGAAAATCGGTAGGGCGCTAGCTCATATATCAGCAACCGTCAAAGAGATTCAATCTTTGATTGGCTCCTTGAATTTCATTTGCAGAGCTATACGACCGGGCAGAGCATTTCTACGACGGTTAATAGACTTAACAAAAGGAAAAAATGTGAAAAGTACCAGTATACTGTTGAATGAGGGGGCCCAAGCTGACCTAACCACATGGCTCAAATTCCTGAACCACTATAATGGCATATCAGTCATCCCCCAGGAAGGGTGGGGAGGAGATAACGACCACGTTCTGTACACTGATGCTAGTGGGGAAATTGGTTTCGGAGCCTATTTTGAAGGCAAGTGGTTTAATAACAAGTGGTCGTCGCGCGAAATTATCGAGGGTACGTCAATAGCATGGAAAGAAATGAGACCCATTCTACTCTCCGTCGCTGCATGGGGGGAGGAACTCCAGAATAGGAGAATAGTCCTGTACACAGACAACATGTCAGTGAAGTTTGCAATAAACAAGCAGACATCATCATGTCCGAAAATAATGGAGTTATTACGTAAATTTGTGTTGATTTGCTTAAAGAAAAACATTGTCTATAAAGCAGTTTACGTACATTTATTTATTTATTTATCTATTAGAACATATTTATACAGGATAAAAAGACATGATCAGCAACAGCTGTTTTCCATCGTGGTCCTGATATGGACATAAAAAACATCAAAATAGCAATATGACATGAATTAATTTATACATATATAAAATAGGGGCTGCATAGAAATTAGAAGAGAAGGAGAATAGAGAAGATGCAAAATTTTGAAGAAAAGGCAGAGTAAGAAAAGGAGGAGAGAGACAAGAGAGAGAGTGTGTAGTCAAGTAATATATAGAAGTAGAGAGAGAGAAGGAGAGAGAGAGAGAGATAGAAGGGGAGAGAGAGAGAGAAGGAGAGAGAGAGGGAGGGAGAACAGAGGATAGAGTGCAACACCATTATACAAAGTATACTGCAATTACAAGATAAGATATTACATAAAAAATCAATCTACTGTTTATGGATAAAATACATATTCTTGTATGAACGCTTAAAGGATACGAGGTATGGAGTATTTTGGAGTTCATTTGGCAAGGAGTTCCATGTCTTAATTGCACTATATTTAAAAGATTGCTTAAAACATTCAATATTAGGCTTAGGTAACACAGCATTAAGTGAATCTGCATTTCTTGTATTCATTCCATGCCTATCTATAAATAATTCAATATCATTACAAAGTCTAATAGGTGCAAGACCATGTATACATTGGTATGCTAAAATACATAAAAACTAATCCCTCCTTGTATCAAAAGATTGCCATTTCAGATTCTTCATTAAATCGGTACAACTTTTAGAAAAATCATATTCCTTCAATACAATACGTGCTGCTCGTCGTTGTAATCTTCTAATAAGTTCCCTGTTTTTAAGTGAGCAATTTCCCCAAACTGAACAAGCATAATCAATACATGGCTGAATAGTTGTTTTGTACAAAGTGTTAAGTAAATCTGTTTTAAGAGTTGAACTTAAGTGTCTAAGGGCATGTAACTTAAATGATATTGATCTACAAAGATTTTTAACATGAACATTCCATGAGAGATGACTATCAACTTCAACGCCTAAATATCTTACAGAATTAACTTGTTTGAGTTGTTCTCCATTAAGGTTTACCTCTAGCTTTCCTTTGTTTTTCGAATGACGAGTTGAAATAAGCATAACATTTGTTTTACTAGTATTAATCTTTAAACAATTTTCATTATACCAATAATTAATTTCATTTATTTACTTGTAAATTGTTTTTAATGTTACTTTATAATTTAGTGTAAATAAATAATAAATTTAAATAATAACATTTCATGATTAATTGTGTCAAAGCATTTCGATATGTCTAAAAAACAAGCGCCTACCATTTCATGATTATTTAGTGATTCATACCAGTCATCTACAACACGATGGAGACAAGTTACTGTAGAATGATGTTTTAAAAAAGCAGATTGATCAGAGGTTATCAAAACATCAATTAAGTAAGAGTGAAAACATTTTTGAACTAATTTCTCCATAATTTTGGCAAGATGGCATACAATTGAAATTGGTCTATAATTCGACTATAATAGTAACAAGAATCCTTTTGTTCCCTTTCCTTTATAAATAGGAATGTTACTCTTGAATACTATCCAATCATGAAATACTATCCATTTTTTAAAGAGATAATTAGAAAATTAAAAGTCAAACGACTTTCAATATGAGAGATGATGATATTTTAAGCAGTTTACTATCAATCTAATAATGTCGTAATTACTATCGGCAACTAAGATTAGATAACAGTTTGATATACCCTATCTTCGAATAAACTTTCATATTAAAAGTAATACAACATTTTAGGGTTTTTCCCAATTTTGGTTGTTTGCATATAGTGGAAAGAATTATGATATTTCGTCAACTTAGCAAAATGTTCGATTAAGTTTTCAGGACTTAGGTCATTATGAACAGAATATAGAATATTCATATTACCAGTAGCCATATTTGAGTTCTTTCGAGAGTTTTTGGGTCATTTTTAAACTTGGGAATATCTCAATATATTCTTTTTTGCTTCTCGGATAGAAGAGATATATTATTCTTGCTTACGGTTAATTATCTTTCGATTTTTCATTATTAAGCTTTCCTTTAAGGTAGTCCGTTGATATAAGTTAGATATATCAATTGTCTCCATGATTATATCTATTTTTTTCCCGTACTCTTATAGGGAATTGTTGTTACATAAAGATAATATCTTCCGCTTCCCATTCCACCTATGATTATTGATATTTGAATATCTAACATTACCATTACTATTGGATATTACATTTTTATATCATGAGGAAGTTCATTAAATTTAAATCTCTGCCTAACTGTTTAGTTGCGCTTCGTGAACACACAATTAATACAGATATAAATTGAAGTAATGGTCACCTCAACCGCAATTTTAGTCGACATCGCATAAAACATGTTGGTCCGTATTGTTGTAAAGAATCAGATCAATACATTTTGAAGAAATGAGATGTAGTACGTGTTGGCTGAGTTATTATTTGTGTGAGAGAAATAATAACATCAACAGTATATAGGATTATCAAAAAGTGCGTCACCTAAACTGATACAATATATTGAAAAACACCTAGGATATAATTCTTTGGTCTTCCATTGTCATATTAGCAGAATGTCTGAGAATGATTATAAAAATAACATTCCGCATTCAGGGGGACGATAGATACAACAAATGAATGCTTTGTGTTTCTTAAAAGTCAATTCAAGTAATTATAGTTTCGAGCTCAAATAAATAGACAGCAAGAATATTTCGTTCAGTAACATGCAAAAAAGTTTTTGACAAAAATACAAACACCAACCTCGTCTGGCCTTCTCGATAACAATCTAAAAACTGTATACTCTTGGATAAGGATTTCATTATTGCAATGTTTGTGTTTAAACGCAAGACTCAGATATACCAAAGAACACCAAATTTAACTTGAGTACTAAGAATCGTATTTCTTTCTATTTAAGGAAAGAGGCTCCTGCGATTTATGTGAGCACATTTAAAAAACCCGTTGAAATTGCTTGCAAACGAAGTGCTACAAATGTTCATATTCATTAACAACTAGGAGGACGATTATCAGTTGTTTGGGTTCATTTTACATCTGTATAATGTCATTAGAGGCACTGGCACTCCTCTTCTGGCCGATTTCCTAGAAGTGGGGACAATATTCTAAGTTTATGGCGTCCAATCTGAAAGCAACGACGACATTGCAGCTCAGCGCCATGTCGACAGTGTTGATGATCGATGGTTTTGGTTCGGGCCGCAAAACCTCACATCCTTGTATAAAAAAACATGCGAATAAGAATCCGATGGAGCACTAGCTAACGAAGCGTAGGACGGGGGATTGTAGTACGATATGCGGCTGTGTGGATAATTATTCAGTGGAGGTACAGTTGTATTGTGATCTGGGTGGGAGCGGTTGGGTGTGTGCGGTCACGTGACTGGTTTAACGTAAAGTGGCATCTGTTGGTAAGAAACCGATCTCGTTTGCTGAATACGATGCTGATCTGTTGGGTAGTGGTGCGAGGCTGGGAAACTGGTGGGCGCTTGTGGAGAGGTCGCTTAGGAGGTTGGTGTATGGTGGACAGCGGGGAGGATTTTGTGAGGTACCAGGAGGGGAGGTTGACTTCGAAGTGGAGGAAACGCGGATGTTGAAGATGATCGCTGATTGATGGTTCATAATTCGATGATTGGGTAGATGTATTGGGAGGGAAATTCTGCGGTCTGCTATCTGTTGTCGGTTTAATCAAGCAGGGGCTTCGGATGGCATGCTGACTTTGTCCTACTCATGTAAAAAGTTGATCAACCCTTTGGTGAGGACCCTACATTTCATGCAAATTCCATTTCTTACATTACACTTCATGGGTTACACAATCGACACAAATCCTCCGTAGTTTTCAAAGATCGTAGAATGGACACTGTTACTATGCAAAGATTCATGTAATATGATCAGGATCGGTTCAGTGGAGTCGGCAGATTCATGGCGTATTAACCAAAACAAAATACGAACAGATTTCAGGTTTAAATCAGGATAAACATTGTTAAATTCACCAAGAATAGAATTCAATTAGTAGATAGTCCATAGCAGCACAGTATCCATGCACCTTAAGATTAAATTCAGGTATATTGAGACTTTTGGTAGCCCATTTCGGCAATTTGTATTAAGTTCGATGAACCTGGAAAACTCCGTTGTATTTGTTACTACGCGGGGGTGCGGTTTAACCATGTAGACTGAAGATGAGAAAACTGTTACATGGAAGCCCAGTAATGGGACGCAGAGAAAGTGTTTGAGAGTGAAGGCAAACTTTCAACTATCAGTGTAGAATAGACTAAATCATCAAATAAAGAGCTAGGAAGGCTATAAGTAGGTAGTCTGTTTGCTTACCGAGTCCAGAAGAATATCAATGTAATATCACAAAATATATATTCCATAAAATAGATGAAATCCAAGCAAAAAGCAACTTGGTTCGTGACTGTTCGTTCGTTCGTTCGTTTGGGATACGCTTGACAATGGTGTTGACGACTCCCTTTCACGATTTCAGATGGGGCGATTCCGCAAACTAGCACCAGGAGCACGAGACCGACCAAGTCGTATACCTACGGGAATAGTGCTGACCTAGCAACAGAAACACATAGACTACTAGGGCAGTCCTTAGCAGAGGGATCACAGCGGGCATACCAGAGTGCTGTAGACTCATTTCAAGAGTTTCGATTGAAGAGACAACTGAATACATCATGGCCTGCAACAACTACACAGGTTATGGCATTCATTGCACACCTCTCCATTAATGGGAAATCATCATCAACCATCACAAAGCATGTCTCAGCGTTATCATATTCACACAATATGTACAGCTGGGCGGACCCAACTAAACATTTCTTAATTAAGAAAATGCAGGAAGGGAGCAGGCGCGACAGATATATGGTAGACAGTAGAAGACCCATAGCTTGGGAACTTTTAAAGACAATCATACCAACATTATACCTTGTATGCTACTCTAACTACGAATCAATGATGTTTCACGCATCATATTTATTAGCATTTTTTGGGTTTTTGAGAGTGGGAGAATTCACGATTCAAAGGAAGGGCGATGACTTAAACAAGGTCATAGCGAGGGATGACATCAAATTTTGCAGTGGCCCTAAGGGAAGCCTGCTAGTACGTATTAGGTTCTCAAAAACCGACCAACACGGGCAAGGAACCGCGATCAATATCGGTGGCAATGGGACAGATGAAAAGTGCCCTGTGAAAGCCATGAAAGCATACCTCCGTGTAAGACCTGATATAGATGGTCCGTTATTCTTTTATTGTGATGGGCCCCCTGTAACTAGGTATCAATTTAGTTCAGTTCTGAAGAAAACCCTACAGCACAACGGGTACAGTGGTAGCCAGTATGGCACACAATCCTTTCGAATCGGAGCGGCAACCACAGCGGCCCTAAAAGGCGTTCCCCCAGAACAGATAATGGCAATGGGAAGGTGGTGCAGCTCTGTATACATGCGTTATATCCGCTAAATATCAGGTGCATCTTAAAATTGATAGGAATAAACGTTATCATAAACATAATAATAATAATAATAAGGATAATAATAATTATAACTTTATATAAAGCAATATGTTACGATATCAACGCGCTCCACATAAATTATACAATATTAATTCCCAACAAGGCAACAACATTACATTAATATAGATCACTATGACAAATTGGAATTAAATTACTAACGAGCAAACGGGAAGGTAGTAATAATTCTACACAATTATTTAACCTAATTCGTTATAATACAATTAAAGTTGAACACGACACAAAGCATACAATGTGCAGATCAATTATGTGAAGTGCTATTCATGTTAATAACCAGAATGGGGCTGGAGGATCAACCAGGAGTTACTATCCTGATTAGACTCCCCCAATCATTAATATTGTCGTAACCCCCATCGCTGCTAGGTTTTACATGTAACACAGAGGAACGATCATTCCTTCCTTTTTCTTTTAATGGAAACCTACTATAACATACTTTTATAGTAAATTACAAGTGGGAGGATAAGTAGCCCACGTGTATGATGATATGAATAGGAATATAGAACACATTACTTTGGGGAGTTCTTTTTCCATCCTATTTGAGAGACAACCAGCGACAGGATTTGGATCGTAGGCGACAGCTTGGTCAGACGTGCCAAGCAGAGGGCGAGCATGCTCAACCACCAAGACCT
>CALNVZ010003434.1:27580523-27595604 GCA_940671915.1 Paracentrotus lividus | reverse complement strand
CTTTACATGTTTTGAGGAAAAGGACTCCTAGTTTCGGAGCGGAATAAATGTCGAGCAAACTGCAAATCAGTCTAAAGTTGTCTTCTTCCTTGAAAGTTCTTTTCATCTATAAAATTGAGATGGCAGTAATGTATGTTATATAAAGTAAATTACAAGTGAATGAAAGTTCTTTTCATCTGTATAATTGAGATGATACTAATGTATATTATCAAAAGTAAATTGAAAGTGATTGAAAGCTCTCCTCTTCTGTATGGTCGGGATGAAAGTAATATATGTTGTCTAAAGTAGATTACAAGTGAGTGAAAGTGCCTTTTCTGTATGGTGAAAATGATAGTAACGTATATATTTTTTTTAAAAAGTTGATTACAAGTAAATGAAAGTGCTTTTCTTTGTGTAATTAAAGTTGATAGAAATGTATGTTATATAAAGTAGATTACAAGTGGTAAAAGTGCTTCTTCTCTGTATGATTAAGATTGTAGTAATGTATGTTATATAAAGTAGATTACAAGTGGATGAAAGTTCTTTTCATCTGTATAATTGAGATGAGAGTGATATATCTTATATAAAGTAGATTACAAGTGAATGAAAGTTCTTTTCATCTGTACAATTGAGATGGCAGTAATGTATGATATATAAAGTAAATTACAAGTGAATGAAAGTGTAAAATTGAGATGTTAATGTATGTTATATAAATTAAATTACAAGGGAACGAAAGTTCTTTTCAGCTGTATAATTGAAATGATAGTAATGTATGTTATACAAAGTAGATAATAATAATAGTAATATATGTAATTATCTAATGTAGATTGCAAGTGGTAAAAGTGCTTTTCTTCTGTATAATCGAGATTGCAGTAGTGTATGTTATATGAAGGAAATTACAAGTGGTAAAAGTGCCTCTCTTCTATATGATTGAGATGATATTAATGTATGTTATTTATAGTAGATTGCAAGTGAATGAAAGTTCTTTACTTTTGTAAAGTAAAGTGAATGAAAGTTTTTTCTTTTGTATGATTGAGATGGCAGGAATGCATGTTATATAAAGTAGATTTTAAGAGAGTGAAAAACTGAAAACCTAAACGGGTAGACTGACTAGCTTTAAAGCTAGTCGTAGTGAAGCCCAGACTGACTAGCTTTAAAACTAGTCGGTCACGACGGACTAGCTTTCCTTCAACACAACCCGGTTATTACTGAGTAGCTTTAAAAACTCGTCCGTCTCTACGGAAGCTAGTCCGTAAAGACGGACTAGTTTTAATGCCCGTCGGTCACGACGGACTAGCTTTCCAGAAAGCTAGTCGGTCGTAACAGACTAGCTTTAAAGTTAGTCGGTCACGACAGACTAATTTTAAAGCTCGTCCGTCGTGACCGACTAGTTTGACGGACTAGCATAAAAGCTAGTCGTAGTGATGCCCAGACTGACGAGCTTTTTTTAGCAGGACTAGCTTTACAGCTAGTCGGTCATGGTGTAAAAGCTAGTCCGTCGCGCTTTTCTGCCGCGATGTTCTTGCTGCTGTCTTGACAGACTAGCATGTCGGATGATGTTAATATGGCTTCACCGGCTTGTCAGAGATGTCAAATCTGAAACATTAGAAGACATTATAAAGATACGATTAAAAACATGCATTTTGTCACAAGAATTTGAGCAAAAAAAAAATTTAAAAAAAAATATGATGATATAATTCAGAAGACAGGAATCAAAACAGGAGGCACAAATAGTTAACATTATGGCAATTATCAAATAATGGGGGCACGGGGCCCAGGGGTCGCCGCCATGGCTTGCATCATCATGACTTTTTGTTGTAGGCCTACCTGCTTTTGCATTTCGGCGTATACACTTGTCCTTGAGAGCCACTTCAGAATCCCAAAGTCGTGCCTCTATTCCAATATTCTTTTCTTTCAGATACAAGTAATCTAAAAGAAAAGTTGCGCCTATATTTATTATTAGAATTAAATTTCAATTTTCATAATTTAATATGATTGTTACTATCGTTGTTAATACACACAATTTATAAATTGATTATAGCATTAATCTATGTGAAAAAAATAACAACATCTGTGAACTTAAACATAAGGAATTAATAAAGAGTACACACACAGTAATTTCACAGGAAGGAGATCGCCATTATAAAAATCTTAAGCTTTATGTGGTATATCAAGTGTGCGTTTGCTCATTAAATGGAATTCACATACAGATAATGCAACTAATAGCGATGTCCTTTTCGCAATGCGCATGTTATTCAATCAATTGTACCACCTTCTTTTCACTGTTGTTGCTAAGCCGGGCATCCACCAGCGATCTATAAGAATAGACGGTTCATTGGTTCTATAGTAACGAAGTATTCAATTAGCCTGTAATTAAAGAATGGAACAATATTTCTATATAAACTTACTCGTGAATGGCATACTTGTCACGAATGATGTTATTTCGGCTATCGTATTGCTCTTAGATTGTCAAGCCAAAACAACCTTTGTTTGAGAATGTTGATTGTATCCAACTTCTATTCACTGTTGTTGCTAAGCCGGGCATTCACCAGCAATCTGTAAGAAAATACCGGGTTCTTGAGTTCTATAGTAACAAGGTATTCAATTAGCCTGTAATTGAAGAATTGAGAACAATATTTGGAATCTACCGGTACTCGTTAATTGCATACTTGTCATTATAGATGTTATGTCTCGTAAGCTTTCAGATTGTCAAGCCAAAACAACCTTTGCTTCAGAATGTATCAACTTGATTATGCTCGGAAACAGAATAAATAGAGAAGGTACATTGTAACGACATTGCAACTATTTGTATCAAAAGCTAGTCATTTTAATGGGTAAACTGGGTCAACCCAGCTACTTTTATTGACCTAGTCTGTCGCGTCGACGGACTAGCATCAAGCTTGACGGACGAGGCTTTAAAGCTCGTCCGTTAAGTTGTGAGATGTAGATTCAATTGTATGCTAGTCCGTCTCGACGGACTAACACGACAGACTAGCTTTAAAACTAGTCCGTCTTGACCGACTAACATAAAAGCTAATCGGTCCGTTGACGGACGAGGTTAGGTTTTCAATGTATTATTAAGATGAAAGTAATGTATGTTATCTTAAGTAGATTTATTTGTGTATTTATTTATTCACAATATTTTAGCAGGACACCTAATCAACAGAAGCTGCTCTCCCTTGGGGCCCTGCAATATATACATATACAAATATAAAAATCATACATTAAAGATCGTTATGTTATCAACATAAACAAAAATATACATATTCATACACTGAAAACCTAAACGGGTAGACCGACTAGCTTTAAAGCTAGTCGTAGTGATGCCCAGACTGACTAGCTTTAAAGCTAGTCAGTCACGACGGACTAGTTTTCCTTCAACACAACCCGGTTATTACGGACTACCTTTAAAGCTCGTCCGTCTCTACGGACAAGCTTGAAAGCTAGTCCGTCAAGTTAGTCGGTCACGACGGACTAGTTTTAATGCTAGTTGGTTACGACGGACTAACTTTCCAGAAAGCTAGTCGGTCATGACAGACTAGCTTTAGAGCTAGTCGGTCACGACGGACTAGTTTTAAAGCTAGTCCGTTGTGACCGACTAGTTTCACGGACTAGCATAAAAGCTAGTCGTAGTGATGCCCAGACTGACGAGCTTTTGAGCAGGACTAGCTTTACAGCTAGTCCGTTAAGGTGTCAAAACTATTCCGTCTGGATTGTCTGTCGCGATTTTCTTGCTTCTGTCTTGACCGACTAGCATTAAGGACTAGCTTAATATGGCTTCATCAGCTTGTCAGAGACGTCAAACCTGAAATGTTAGAAAACATTTTAAAGATACGATTAAAAAAAAATTAAAAAAATCGAGAATTCAAGCCAAAATCATTTTATTATGATGATATCAGAATACAGGAATTAATACAGGGGGCACAATATTATCAGTTAACATTATGGCAATTATCAAATAATGTGATGTTCAGTTTTAATTTGGAAAATCAAATGTGAAATAATTACACTGAAAAGCCCGGCCAAACAAACAAATGAGTTAGATCAAGATAATAATATGCGTTTTGAATTTATACTTATGCTTGCTTCTAGTGCAGCGATTTCATGTCACGACTGGGGGGAGGGGGGGGGGGGGGGGGGGGGGGGGGGGGGCTTAAAATAGCATTTAGCATTATATTCAACATACATTTTTATTATATAATATTTATTAGCTTCACTAGCTGATCACTTTAAAAATCAAGGGAAACGAACCTCCCAGAAAAAAAAATCGAGGGTGAAACGGTCCCCACTGTCCCCCGGGCGTCCCCGCCAATGGCTTGCATCATCATTGTCTTGTTTGTTGTAGGCCTGCCTATTTTTGCATTTTCTTTCTACGCTTATCTTTCTTAAAAGCCACCTCAGAAATCCCGAAATCTCGCCTCTAATCCAATATTCTGTTCTTTCAGATAGTAATCTAAAAGAAATAGTGGCACATATAATTCTTAATACACTGTCCGTCATAAAGGTGGAATATTATTTTGCCGCTATAGCGACATGATTGTGCTCTGACTTTAATTTCTTGAATATGTTTGTCCCTGCTTTTACTTTTTTGGACCCTGGCTATATCGTGGACATTCTCCCAACCCTTCACGTGGACCTTTTTCCAAAAAAGATTTGTCAAACCCCGTGATGCCCATTTTTGTCATTTTTTCTCATTCTGGGGCCCCTTTTTGTTTTCCCGGCCAATCAAGTCCCCCTCAGTCCTACCCCCAGGAAACGCGACTGAGGTGTACTGTTTTATATTGTTCTTTAAGTTAAATCTATATTTCTGGGGACAGGCTAAGGTCTCTTGTCTAGGGGAGGGGTTGAAGTAAAAAACGAGATTGGTGAAAATTCAGAATATTTTATTCCATCTTTATGCTGAAAACAAAGAAATGAAAAACCACCTTTAACCCTTAAATATCATCATTTTCCCCTTAAATTTTGTTTAGCCTTGATAACAAGGCTGTAAATAATCATTATTGATCATATTTAATTTTGATATATGTTTGGTTGAGATTTTACAATACAATTAAGGGAAGATAAAAATGAATAAAATGAATGTTGAACCCAAATCAAAATAAATTTTGACCCCTCCCCTAGACAAAAGAGTCGAGCCTGTAACCATAAATCTAGATTTAGTTTAAAGAACAATAACAAATTCCCATCTCAGACGTGTTTCCTTGGGGTATTACTGAGGGGGCCCTTGGTGGGTCGCGTGAACAATAAAAGGGCCCCAAAAATAAGAAAAAATGACAAAAATGGCCATTTTCTGGGGGTGACAAACTTTTTTGAAGAAAAATCCCCGGGAAGGGTTGAGGGAACGTCCAAGATATACCCAGGATCCCAGAAAGTGAAAGCGGTGACAAACACATTCAAGAAATTAATAACGGAGCAACATAATGTCGCTTGAGCCAGAAAAAAATATTCCACCTTTATGACGAACAGTGTATAATTAGAATTTCATTCATTATTTAATGTTGCTATTATCGTTGTCAGTAACACACACGCAATTTATAAATTAATTTGGCAAGACAGAATTTGTTTCGCGTTGATGATTATAGCATTAATCCATGTGAAAAAATAACGCTATCTATGAACTGAAAAATAAGGAATTTAAAAAGAGTACTCACACATATCACATGAAGGAGATCGCCATTATCATCAAAATCTTTAGCTTTACGGGGTATATCGGATCTGCTTCCTTACAGTTTGCTCATTAAATATAATTCACATACAGATAATACAAATAATAGATAATGTCCTTTTCGCAATGCGCATGTTATTTACTCGATGCTATTCACCTTGTATTCACTGCTGTTGCTTAGCCGGGCATTCACCAGCAATCTATAAGAATAGACCAGATTCTTGGGTTCTATAGTAACGAGGTATTCAATTAGCCTGTAATTAAAGAATGGAGAACAATAGTTTGAACTTACTCGTGAATTGCATACTAGTAGTGATTGATGTTATGTATCGTAAGCTTTAAGATTATCAAGTCAAAACAACGGTACCTTTGTTTGAGAATCTTGATTATGTTCGCAAACATGCCGCTCTAAATTTACAATGGAGATAATAATTGACAATGCATCAGTGTATATCAAAAGCTAGTCAGTCATTTTAATTGTAAGCGACATTGCAGCTATGTGTATCAAATCCTAGTCGGTCATTTTAATGGGTAAACTGAGGCTACTTATCTACATTTCTTCTTCTTGACGTTCATCATGTCTCAAAATGGTAACAGGTTTGCTGCACTAGAGGTGGAAGGTGAGGATCAAGAAATTACTTTAAAAATTGATGATGTTGTTAACAGCGCCATGGGTCTCATCCCAGATCGTAAGGGAGATGATGGGAATCGTCGACTTGTCGGCGATATAGTGAAAGCTGTGGTGGCGGCTTTGCTGCCTATGGTCCAGGATTTGGCTTCGAAGATGGATCGTGGGGTGGCAGTTTCGGCAGTAAAAGCCCAGACTGTTGCCCAGAAGCATGACGACAGGCTGGATGACTTGGAGCAGTACTCCAGACGGGACAATATTGTCTTCAGGGGGGTACCTGAGAGCGAGGGAGAGGTAACGAACTCTCTCGTTATCAATGTCGCCAAGTCAATTGGTGTGGAGGTCACTGACAATGACCTCAGCACTAGTCACAGAATGGGGAGGCCACAGCCCAACAAGATCAGGCCTATTGTTGCGCGATTCGTTCGTCGTGACCATCGCACTCAGCTGCTAAGAAACAAAAGGAGACTGAAGGATGCCAAAGATGACATCACGAAAAACATCATGATTGGGGAGCACCTGTCCCCTGGACGTGCAAAGCTGCTGCAGGTAGTAAAAAAGGACGAGACTATCGACAAAGTGTGGACAATTGACGGCAACATCCACTGTACAACCAAAGAAGATGGCAAGAAGTATGTTGTCAGTAATCCGAACGACCTCTTCAAGCGCCTTGATTGGAGTGAAGAGAAACTAAAGAAATGTGGACTTTTTGTGGACATTACAGAGTAGGATAAACCCGGCCCCCTTTCAGTTGATCTAACCATCGTGAGTTTGAATGTAAATGGACTGAATAGTAAACTAAACCTAGGTATTTTAGATCTATATCTGAAGAATTTTGATGTTATTTGTCTTTCGGAAACTAAAAATGATACTCCTGACCTATCTCAATCTAGTCTGCATGGCTATGAATGTTATAGTATGAAAAAAAGTAATCACGCCCAATCTAAATATGGTGGATTTCATGGTATGTGTATCCTTATGAAAAAAGAGATTTTTTATATTATCTGAAAGAATCCAAGGTACAGTGTCTGAATCAATAATATGGATTAAAATCGATAGTAGTCTTTTAGGTTACGAATTTGTTTTGGCTGCAGTTTATTGCATTGACGCTACAGCGACAATGCCATGTTATCGTTCAATATTCCTATTCCTAGGGATGTCCACACAAAAGCAAAAAGCCACTAGAACGGTTTCCACTTCACTGTATGGATGTAGTCACCCATGCATTTACAATGCAAACAATAACCCATGCACTGCCTACTCAATAATACACAGGCAGAGAAATAGCCAAATTTTCAACAAAAAACAGCTTTCGAAATTGTCATTTGGCCAGTGGTAAATATCAATCATTTTTATTCCTAATTGGTCAGTTTCTTCCTTAGAAAATACCTCAGCAGGTGATCAACTTTTCCTGTTGAAAAAATTGATATGAAAAAATCTACAGCGTGTTCAAAGTGATGCTTCTGTGTGATGTGTTTTATAACTGGAATTTCTCATGATTGGAATAGATTCAGAAAAGGAAAAGTGGATATCTATAAAATTTAACTATTTTTTAACAAAAAATGTATTGGGGTGAAAAACAAAGAACAATGTTTACCACTGGCCATTTAAGTTTTGAAATTACTCTACCCTCTCCAACACTCAGCTCTGAGCCACACCTACCATGAAAAAGCTATTGTCTAGGGGTTCCTATTGAAACATCCCCTATGGATATTTTTCCACGGTGGTCATTTATGGATCAGCAATACGGAACATACCTGTCAAACATCTGCAGTTTGTGTACTGCCATAACTTTTTGTATAATCTACATACGCCTTCAATTAATGTTACTATTAATCTACATTCATGTCGATCCACAAAGAAAAGTTCGTGGTATATATTGGTTGATATAAATCAAAGACAAAAGCGACCATAGACTTAGCTTTATTGCATTTTCTGGCTTTGTCTGAAGACTTGAAAAGGTTCTAGCAGCTCATTGGTAATCTGAGGACATCTTTGGGTCATACTTTGAATGGAACATCCAATTGGTGATATCAAGTACCAAAATCTTTCTTTTAAAATGGCCACTATTCAATAAGCCTAGAAACCCAACTTAAAAATAACTTAAAATTTTATGTGGGACATCGCTACTATTTCGCCATCTTCTTCTTTCGGCACAAAAAGCCATTCATTAAGCACATGATCTTGTTATTACCTGTTCAAGGTTCAAACTACTCGTCAAGATTCGTTCAAACTTCCTGAAACATGTCATCCATGTCCACTACTTGATCCCGACATTTCAATTCCAAATCACTCATACCAGTGACCGATCCATCGAGCCATTTTGTCAAATTTTCGGCCATATGAAGCCATTTTTCCAGCCCCAATATCTATGTCAATATAGATGCTAACAGACTTCTAAACAACATTGAATAGGCAATGCATATGCCTTCATATTTGCATCCAACAACTTTTTATTCCAAAACCATCTTCATATTTTAATAAATTTTAAAAAATCGGATATCCCGTTATGGGGAAAATAAAACATGTGACTAAAAGCACAAAAAATGGCTATAAACTTTCATAAAATCAATCTCCATTTTTGCTTCCAATTTTAAGGGCATGTTATTCCAATAAATGTGCACACACTCCCCATGTTTCACGCTCCAGCAAAATACGCAAAATGAAAATAGCGCCCTCTAAAGTTTCAAAATTTCGCTAAAATCCAAGAGGCTGCATCTGCGTTGTGCCTCGTTAAAACCGTACCCTTTTTTCGATTTAGGTAGTTCAGACTATGTCCTTTCCAGCTATGTAAAGAAAAATATATCGATTCATTGACCAAATTGCTCAAAAATGTTGTACAAAATGAAAAATTATCAATACCAGGAAAACAAGTTGAAATTCCCCTAAAAGAGCGAATATTCAATCTAGGGACTTGAAACTTGGCAGACATATGTATCTATACATTTCACAACTATCTGCTAATTTTTGTAAAATTTAATGACGTCATCAAAAAGTTACGGACAAAAAATGGCGAATTTTCAATGGATTACGTAACAAGGCATTACGTCATTGTCGTTCAATATTTGCTTCTGAAATTGACATCACAATGACTGCATTGAAATTGCCTTTTCATTGATACCAAATATAATATAGGTTGTCATAAAAAATTTCGAGTAAATCCAGTTTTTGTAGAAACCATTTTAATCAGCTTGCTTCATAATCGCGAAATCGAGAAAGCCACGAGTGCTCAGATTACTATGGAATGCCGGGGAGGAAAAAAGGTTTTTTTTTTTTTTTTTTTGTAGGAGACATTATACCCGCTTGCCTAATAATTGCAAATTTGACAGAACAATGTGTACGGCGGATAGAATGGAAAGCGAAGTTTTCAAATTTGCACTGTAGTACACAAACCGTATTCGTTTAACACACAGATCTTGTATAGTTATGTAAAGCCTACTTCCGTTTCCCAATATATTTCAAAATATACATTTAAATTTTAATAGTCCGTGACATCTTTTAGTCTAGGTGTCAATCCACGCACATCGTTCATGTCAACGATTGCAGTTCTAGTTTACCATGTGAAGGTTCTATTCATCACTCTAATGATGTTTTTGATAATTTCGTCCATGATATAATTGACATTAGAAGTAGATTTGATTTGCCGTTTTGTTTCTTGGGTGATTTTAATGCAAGAACTGCTACACTGAATGATTTTTTAGAGTCAAAAGACAGGGTATTGGACATGAGTGGACATAATTTCTTTGATGATGATGATGATGACACTGATATTCTTAAGGCATTGCAGGAATCCGGAATCACTACCAATCGATATAATCATGATAAACAAGTAAAAAATAATGGCAACATTCTAATTGATATATGTCAGAGTTTTGATTTCAAAATAGTAAATGGAAGATTTGGCGATGATAATAATATGGGGAACTACACATGCTTTAATAAAAATGGTGGTTGCAGTACAATTGATTATGCTTTGGTATCCTACCCGCTCCTTTACCACCTAACAGATTTTAAAATGGATACTTTTGATAAATGTTTGTCTGATGTGCATTGTCCTATTATGATGACACTACAGTCATCACGTTTGCAGGCTCATTCTGCTAACATTTCATCTGGGTGTGAAGCAGAGTCTGTTCATGTAAGGGATGATGGGGCAAGTATGCCTGCAATGTCTTTCAATTGGTCAAATGATGTCATAAAGGATTTTTCACGAAATATTAGTAATTCAGTTGATTCTATTCAGGATGATTTGGAGTGCTTTACAAAAAATGTCAACCAAGAAGAGCTTGACACTTTTTACTCGCAAATTTGTAAAGTGTTTATAGATGCTGCCCAAGATGTAGGAGTATCTAAATGGAAGCATTCTAAAAATAAGAATCAAAGAAAGAAATGTGTTGAGAACAAATCATGGTTTGAAGCAGAATGTAAAGCAGCAAGAAGTGAATACTTGAATATTAAGAATCGTATGAGAAGGAGAATGAAAACAAATTCTGAAACACACATGTCTGCTGATCTTGATGAAGCTAGTAAACATTATAAAAGGTTCTTAAGGGGTAAGAAAAGAAAATACAAGAAGAAGTTAAATATTTCCCTTCGTTCTTTGAAGACAGATGACCCAAAGCCATACTGGAAAGAGTTGAATGCTAGTGAGAATAAGAACAAATCTTGTGATAAAGTTCTGTTGTCTGATTTTGCAAATCATTTTAGCTCCTTAGGTAATACTTTAACTTAAAAAGATACACATGAATTAGAACTTGTAACTCATTTTGGCGATACTAATGACGTATTGAATGCACCGATCACAATAAAAGAAATTGAAAAAACGATAAGGAACTTGAAGAATGCGAAAGCCTGTGGAAAAGATTTGATACGAAATGAATTTTTGAAAAACTGTCCACTAAGCATGCTTAAAGTTTTAGTAAAATTGTTCAATATTGTACTGGATAGTGGATTTGTTCCCACAGAGTGGTGTATTGGAATGATTGTCCCTATGATTAATAAAATAAGGGTCTCAGATACCAACCAGATAATTATAGGGGATCACACTGTTAGTTGTTGGTAAGCTATTTTACATCTATCTGAATCAAAGGATTACACATTCGTTATGAGGGTAAAAATAATTGATAGCAAGAGGCAGGCTGGTTTCCGTTCAGGTATTCAACACAACTTGATCACGTGTTTGTCTTGAAGTCTATAATTGAATTTTTATGTTTCAAAAAAAAGAAACGTCTGTCTGTGCTTTTATTTGACTATAAAAAGCATTTGATCACTGACTTGATAGAAGCCAAGTTTATGCGCTGCAAACTTTTAAAACTTGTGTTAATGCCAAAATAATTTGATATTGTCAAACAATATTTACAAATATGCAAACTCTCTGATGTCACTGCTCAAGGGTAAATGTTCAGAGTTCTTTACATGTAACGTTGGTGCGGCCAAGGAGAAAACCTTTCCCCTTCTCATTATTTGCAGGTATACTTAAATGATTTTCAAGAACATCTTAGCCAGTTTCTATAGGAGACATAAGTTGCTGACGTGAACGAATCCATGGCTATCTAAGATAAAGAAATAGAAACCTCATGCAAATTACATTGTCTTCTTGTATGCAGATGCTACTATAATCTTGCAGAGGTTGCGGAAGAACTCCAAGAAGATTAAAAGGCGTAGAAAATTATTGGTAATACATTGGCATTTGGCCTGTAATACAGCAAAACAAGAAATTGTTATCTTCTCAAAGTGTGAAAAGTTAGGAAGGTGCCTCGTTTACATCTTTAGTGCGGATGTGATTGATTGTTCGTTGAGATTTTGTTATCTTGGATCCGATTCAATTATAATGGTAGTTCAAAAAAGCAATATCAAAGCAAGTACACAAGCAAGAAAGGCTTATAAGGTATGCTGGTGAAAAGCAAAAAGATCACAACTCTCCAAGAAGGTTAGGAAAGGGGATACAAAAACATTTGCCCATTTTTAAATTGAATTCAATATTGGTATTGCCGTATCTGTATTACGAGTGAAGTTTGGGTTATGAGTGCATTAAGCAAATTGAATTTTTTATAGAATGTTCTAGAGGACATTGCTTTGCATGTGAATAAATGCTACACCAGACTGAATGGTGCTATGGCTGAAACGGGAACGTGGGTCTGTATGATAATGTAAAATGCAGAATGGTTGGATATTGGTTAAGAAGAATTAAGGGAAAGAATAAGTATTCAAATGTTTTTTATAACTTGCTTGGTCACTGCACGCTGACAATGATCATCCATCTTACATCCTATCGGCTGAAATGTATTAAGTATTTTTCAAAATGCCAGGCTTAGGTAATATTTGGTTGTCTCAGGGAATGAGCATAGCAGCCAATGGATTCTAACTGTATTTAAAGATGCGGCTTCTCTACATGTTTTCAACAAGAGTGGAAATC
Source organism: Paracentrotus lividus (assembly GCA_940671915.1). NCBI lineage: Eukaryota > Metazoa > Echinodermata > Echinoidea > Camarodonta > Echinidae > Paracentrotus > Paracentrotus lividus. The sequence continues at coordinate 27,582,917 of CALNVZ010003434.1, read as the reverse complement.
TCAAACATGGTCTACATTCGTTTTGTACATAATTATAGATGTTTAAAAATGTTTCATATTAGAAAAATATAATACTAGCCAGAAGATATTGTTATACTCTGAGCAAATTTCGTTGTAGATCACATGCATTACCTGTAATAATAGTAGACATGATGCCCAGTTTGGTGAACGAAATTTAAATGCACACTTTTTTACCTCTGATTTAGGCGATGAATTTCATTACCTTTTTGAAATGTCCTTTCTTCAAAGGAGAGGCAATTTATATACCAGAAAAATGTTAATAAAATTAGGTCAACGGTGGACTAAATATCTAAAGTGTTTAAATTCTTGCTAAACTCTGCAAACTTAAAAATAGCGAAAATTTGCCAGACCATCATGCTGCAATTTGCTCGTTCTCCAAGACGAAACACAAGCAGACTGATCATGACTAGTTCCGCAAAATAATCAGAAATAACTGTTCGTCACGTGTGAGTAGATTAATAAAAGCCCAGACAGTTGGTCTGTAAATGTTCTTTTAAAACAAACTTCAAACAAAATTTAAGTAATCTGAAAAACAAAAAATTATAATTAAGTGTTGTATTGGTGTTTGCGCTAATATTGTACATTTACAATGTACATTATATTCTTGTATACTTCTGTATTCAGTAAGCTCTTGCTTTCACCAATACTGTCATGATCGCATTTAATTATGGTATGTATATCACTTTAGTAAATATGCTTCATCTTTGTTTGTACGTCTCATTACCACCGAGAGGGGTCGAATAGAGTCAATAAATCTTATCTTATCTTATCTGATCTGAATCAAATTTTATTGAGCTCGTCCGTCGCCTTCAATGACTAGCATCAGAGTGTGAGGAACTAGCTTTAAAGCTCTTCAGCGAAGATTGAGAGATTAGATTCAGTTGTACAGCATAGTCCGTCTCGACGGCACTAACATGACGACTAGCTTTAAAACTACGTCCCGACTCTTGACCTACTAGCTTTAAAAGCTAGTCCCGTCCACTGACAGGACGAGTTAGCGTTTCAGGTGTAGTCACAACATATAATCATCAGAAGTGAAACCTAAATACTACAAGCTTGGTAAAGATTGCAAGTGAGTGAAAACTCTCTTCTTATCTGTATAATCCAGTTGACAGTAACGTATGTTATATTAAAGTTAAGTTACAGCGTCGAAAGACCAAATAGCCAGAAAAGAGAACATAATAGCATTTTTAAAGCCCTTCGTATGTACACATACTAAAAACGGTAAGGCCCTTTTGGCCATGAGGCCGAGCGTGAATGAAGTTTCTCTCTTTCTGTGTCCGTGAACATGATAGTAAGTATAGGTATATAAAAGTGAAAGTGATTGAAAGTTCTTCTTCGATGTATTGGTCGCGGATGACAAGCTAGTGAGAGTTCTTAGTTTCTTAACCATATAAATGAATGAAGTTATTCTGTTTGAATGGATAGAGAGCTATTCATAATCAATTGCTACTCTAATGTAAAATGTAAAGGTTAACGGTACCAACATGCAGGTTTAAATCGTAAATTAAACAAGGCGCGTTCATTAGTCTAAGAGGCCAGACGCAACAAAGTGACGTTGGAAAATACGGCTGAGAAGCGCAGAAATCTAAACAGCTGCTTGCATTACTAATTAAGCTCACAAAAACTCGCGTAAAGAGACTCCCTGCAGTGGACAATGGTATGTGTCCGTTCGGTGAGCAATCTACCCATGGGTGAAAGAAATTGAATGACTTTTATCATGTTGTTAGTTTAAAAGATATCTTCCAGAACCAGATGAGAATACACAATTTGGGCAGCTCATATTATTTATGCTGAAGTTGTTAATCGGCAATAGCAATTCATTAAACTGATGCTCAAAACAATGACATAGAATTGAACTGTCACAGTTCTAATGTTGAAGACGCCGTTCACATAGTTCTATGCGATCATGATGTGAATAAAGCGTAATATTGACTAGTCGAGGAAAGAACTCTTATGATTTGTTCAAATGTGACAGGACTTTTTTTAAAATCAATTACATGGAATTAGGGGAGACCGAGGTATGGAAGTTACACGGGTCAGTTGTTACAATTCTCAGTGCGCTAAGATGGAACAGGAGAGAATGTGCTAACTCGGCATCTATGTACAGCCATACACATAGCATGTGCATGAACTGCCGGTCGTGAGGTCTCCGTTGTTTTATAAAAAAGTAAATCAACAAAAACCATTTTTTTACAGGTTCAAACAGTAATTTTTGGACAAAAATTGATATTGTGTAATAGACTCTTAAACTGATAGGCACTGATTGATAGTCTAGGTATTGTAAAATATAGTACATGTATGTCACAAATATCCCCTAGCCATGCCTGTAATTTCTGGCTAAATGACTGTTGCTACAGTTGTTATTCTTCA
>CALNVZ010003434.1:27549527-27568367 GCA_940671915.1 Paracentrotus lividus | reverse complement strand
TCGCGATCACATTCCGGACGAAAGCGCTCGAAAGAAATGTCAAATTGATCGGAGATAGTTTAAACTTGACCGGGAAAACCTATATTAAAGATTATTAAATAAGTAACTGTAAAATAATGTTGCGGTCCTTTTCTTTACAAAGATGGCATTTTGCGGCTCCACTTTCATTTGAATCATGATCTACTTAGTTCAACGACTAATTACTCTTTTTGACGTGTGAAATGATCGTGTTTTCTTTTTGTTTTTTTTTTAGGAATGAATGAAAAGAAAGAAATAAAATAAAATGATCTACACAGACATATAATTAGATTTTTGAACTCTTCCTGGTTCAAAAATTATTGACATGTGAAAGAGGTGGAAATTACTGTTTGTGTTGTGTTTTCCCGGTCGATTTAAAACTCTTTTCAATCGAATTCGTTAATGTTCAGTCAATTTAAACGATACCTTCCCTGAGCGGGGCTATCGGTAATTTAAGTTAACGTTTAGAGCAATCGATTTCGTTTATGTTCTTTCATAATCGTTAATGATCATTCGTGTTCGTTTATGTGCGATCAAAAGTGTTTATGTGCAGTGAACTTCGTCAATGTGCATGAAATCAAATTCGTGCGATCAATTTAAAAAACTCCCAGCTGTAAAAAGAAAGTGGAGGTGAGCTTCCAGCAGTCAAATTCGTTTTTAGGCATGCAATTTGAAACGTTTTAGGCTTATCCGTGTGAACACACGAAGCAAGGGGGTGGCGCCCAAAGTAAACACAAAATAAATTTATAAGCAATAATTTGTATTCAGAGGCTGCGGAACGAATTTGAAAGTGGGGGGTGGGGCACCTTTTTCTGAAAAGGGAACCCTTTACCTCAGTGGCATAATCATATCAATTCTACTCTATGTAAAATGTAAAGTTAACGTATACCAATGTGTGGCATTAAATCGTAATTAAACAAGGCGCGTCCATAGGAGAGATGAGACTGAATACGACAATGAATGGATAATTGTTAAGTCAAAAGACAGGGTATTTGACATAGAGAGTGGACATAATTTTTTGATGATTGATGAGAATGACACAACTGATATTTTAAAGGCATGCATGGGAATCCCGGAACATTTACTTAACTACCAATCGCATATAATCATGATAAGCAAGTAAAAAATAATGGCAACATTCTAATTGATATATGTCGCACCGCAGATTTTGATTTCAAAATATTAAAAGTGGACAAGTAAGATTTTATGGGCGATGGGATAAAATAATACTTGGTGGGGGAACTACTCAACAATTGCCATGTTAATAAAATGGTGGTTGAAGTACAATTTGATTATGCTTTGGTATCCTACCCGCTCTTGTATACAAACTATTTACATTGGGATTTTAAAAATGGATACTTTTGATAAAATGGTTTTGTTGCATGATGTGCATTGTCCTATTATGGACATGACAGCTACAGTGAGTGGGACGTTGTGTTTGGACAGTGCAATCATTTTGTTGCTTATATACATTTTCAACAAATCATATAAACTGAGGTGTGATTAGCAGTATGTCTGTTCATGGTAAGGGACTCGAATGGGGGCAGTATTGCCTTGGCATTTTATGTCTTCTAATTAGGTTCAAATTGATGTATAGGGATTCAAGGAATTTCAAGAATATTAGTAATTCAGTTGATTCTATTCAGAGATGATTTGATGAGATTCTAAACAAAAAAAATATAACTATCACAGAAGAGCTTGACCTTTTTACTCGCAAAATGGTTGTTGGTAAATTTGTGTTTCTCAATTTATGATGCTGCCCAAGATGTAGGAGTATTCCTAAGGAGTAGATTATTTTTAGCATTCTAAAATAAGAATCAAAGAAAGATGTGTTGAGACAACAATCATAGGTTTGAAGCTAGAATGTTAAGCAGACAAGAAGTGAGATACTTGAATATTAAGAATCGTATGAGAAGGAAGAATGAAACAATTCTGAAACACACATGTCTGTGAATCTTGAATTGAAGCTAGTAACACCATTTATAAAAAAAGGTTTGCTATAAGGGGTAAGAAAAGAAAATATCCATGAAGAAGTTTAATTATTTCCCTAGTCGTTGCTTGGAAGACGGGGATGACCCAAAGCCATATGAAAGGTTGAATCTAGTTGAGTACATACAGAAACAAATTTGGATGAAAGTTCTGTATAAGTCTGATTATTGCAAATCATATTTCAGCTCCTAGGTAATCACGCTATTAACTTAAATAAGAATAACAGCATGACATTAGAACTTGTAACCTCAATTTTGGCCGATACTCTAAATAGACGTATTGAAATGCACGCGATCACTAAAAATTTACAAAGTGAAATGAAAAAAACGAATAAGGAACAATGAAAGAACTGCCGAAAGCCTGTGGAAAACTGATTTTGATACGATAATGAATTATTTGAAAACACTGTCCAAATAAGCATGCCTTATTAAAGTTTTTAAGCTAAATTGTTCAATATTGTGGACTGGATAGATGAATTTGTTCCCACAGAGTGTGTTTGGAATGATTGTCCCTATTTATAAAAATAGGTCAAGATACAACCCCAGATAATTATAGCTCGGAATCACAGCTGTTAAGGGCTTTTGTTCGGGTAAGCTTTTTATAATTATTCTGAATCAAAAGGATTACAGGCAATTCTTTTGAGGGGTAAACAAATAATTGGAGAAGAGAGGCTGGTTTTCGTCAGGCTATTCCAACTGATCAACGTGTTTCCTCGTCTTGAAGTCTATATTGATTTTTTTATGTTCAATAAAAAGAAACGTCTGTACTGTGCTTTTATTGACTATAAAAGCATTTGAATTGATTGATAGAGCAAGTTTATGGCTCAAATTTTAAACTTGGTGTTAATGGCAAAATATTTGATATTGTCAACAATATTTTACAAATTATGCTAAATCTTGTGTCACTGTCAAGGGTAAATGTTCAGATTTCTTTACAATGTTAAACGTTGGTGTGCGCCAAGGAGAAAACCTTTCCCTTATATTATTTCAGTATACTTATGATTTTCAGAACATCTTAGCAGTTTCTATGGAGGCTAAGTTCTTTGGTGAACGATATCCATGGCTATCTATGACATAAAGAAATAGAAACCTCTGCAAGATTACATTGTCTTTTGTATGCAGATGATACTATAATCTTTGCAGAAGGTGCGGAAGAACTCAAAGAAGCATTGAAAGGAGTAGAATAATTATTGTAATACATGGCAGTTGGCTGTATACAAGCAAAAACAAAATTGTTATCTTCTCAAGGGAAAAGTTAGGAAGGTGCCTCGTTTTTATTTACTTTTAGGTGTGATGTGATTGGATCGTTGTTGATGAATTTTGTTTATCTTGGATTGGTGATCAGTCGATTCAAGTTATGTAACATGTTAGTGTTCAAAAAAAGTCAATATTCAAGAAAGTTGACACAAGCAAGAAAGGTTTGAATATACGTATAGTGGTGAAAAGCTAAAAAAGATTACAACTCTCAGTTAGAGTACACCACAATGCCATTTATCGATCATTTGAGATATTAAGCTATACTGTTAATAAAGTGTCCGGTAGTGAAGTTTGGGTGGTTATGATGTCATTAAGCAAATTGAATTTTTTCATTATTAAAGTTTCTTGTTAGGACTTGTCTGCATGTGAAATAAATGTACAACCAGACTGTGCCATGGGTGATATGGTCGAAAACGGGACGTCGGTCTTGTTAGTTGAATAATGTAAATGCAGAATGGTTGGATTATTTGAAGTTAAGAATAATTAAAGAGGAAAGCAACATAAGTATTCAAAATTGCTTTTTTTTATAACTTGCTTGGTCACATGCACGCTGACCAATAATCATCCTTTACATCACTATGGCTGAAATGTATTAAAGATAATTTTTCAAATGCGGTTTGGTAATATTTGGTTGTCTGCAGGGCAATAGAATAGCAAGTCCTTTTAATGGACGTTCTAAATGTTTTAAAAATGCGTCTTTCTGACATGTTTCAACAAGAGTGGAAATCGTCCAACATGGTCTAATCGTTGTTGTACAAATTATGGATGTTTAAAATGGATCTTGGAGGTATAAGAAATTACTTTTGTACATACTTAGCAGAAATGATATTGTTACTTCGGTGGCAAATTTCGTTGTAGATCCACATGCATTACTGTAAATAAAGTAGACATGATGCCCAGGTTTTGGTGAACGAAATGCAAATGCCACACTTTTTATCCTCTGGAGGCTTTTAGGCGATGAATTTTCATTACCTTTTTTTTGAATGTCCTTTCTTCAAAAGTAGATGACGAGGCAATTGTATATATCCCCAGTTTAAGAAAATGTTTAATAAAATTAGGTCAAGTGGACTTAAAATATTAAGTTGTTTAATTCCTGGCTAGAAAAACTTGCCAATTAAACAGATAGCGAAATTTTGCCCAGACCATCATGCTAGCAATTTGCTCGTTCTCCAAAGACAAACAACAAGGATGATATACTAGTCGCATAAAATAATACAGAAATAATGTTCAACGTAGTGGTAGATTAATAAAACAGCCAGACAGGTTGGTCTTGTAAATGTTATCTTTTAAAACAAACTTTTCAAAACAAAATTTAGTAAGTCTGAAAAAAAAAATATAATTAGATGTGTTGTATATGGTTTTTGCGTAATATTGTAGCATAAAGTACACATGTACATTATTTTTTGGTATTTATTACTTTGGTATTCAGTAAGCTCATTGCTTTCACCAACTGTCAATGACGCATTTATTATGTATGTATATCTTGTAAATATGTTTCTTTGTTTGTATCTTCTCATACCCCGAGAGGGGGTCGATTGAGTTCAATAAATCTAATATCTTATTTTATCTATCTGAATCAAAATTTTATTGAGCTCGTCCGTCGCTTCAATGGACTAGCATCAAATGTGAGGGACAGCTTTAAAGATCTTCAGTCAAGTTGGAGAGATTAAGATTAGTTGTAAGCTAGTCCGTCTCGGACGGACTTAACATGACGGACTAGCTTTAAAAACTAGTCCGTCCTTGACCTACTTAGCTTTAAGCTGTCCGTCCACTGACGGACGAGGTTAGGTTTTTTCAGTGTAGTTCACAATATAAAATCATCAGAAGTGAACTAATACTACAAGCTTAGGTAAATTTATATTTGCAAGTGAGTGAAAATCTCTCTTCTTTTTCTGTCTATAATCAAGAATGACAGTAACGTATGTTATATAAAGTAGATACAGCGTCGGCACATGCAGCAAAGCCTTAGCATTTTTTAAAGCCATTCGTAATGTAAACATATAAAAAACGTAAAGGCCCTTTTTGGCCATGAGGCCGAAGTGAATGAAAAGTTTCTTCTTCTGTGTGGTTGGCAAATGTATAGTAATGTATGGTATATAAACAAGATTGAAAGTGATTTGAAAGTTCTTCTTCTGTATGGCGGGATGAAAAGTGAGGTGAGAGTTCTTTAGTTCTTAACACCGATTAATAGATGATGAAATGTTAATTCTGTTTGAATGTAGAGGAGTATTCTACAATTCTACTCTATGTAAAATGTAAAGTTAACGTATACCAACATGCGGTATTAAATCGTAATTAAACAAGGCGCGTTCATTATCTAAGAGGCCAGACGCAACAAGTGACGTTGGAAAATACGGCTGAGAACGCAGAAATTAATTAAGCTGGCTGCAATATCTAATAGCTCACAAAAACTCGCGTAAGAAGATTCCCTGCAGTGGAAATGTATTGTCCGTTCGGTTGAGCAATCTACCATGGAGATTGAAAGAAAATTGATGACTTTATCAATGTTGTTAGTTAAAAGATTCTCCAGACCAAGAATGGAAGGAAATACACATTTGGCAAGCTCATATTATTATGCTGAAGTTGTCATGCGGAATATGCAATTCAATATATAATTTGATGCTCAAAACAAGACATAGATTGTGGAACTTGTCACAAGTCTAATTGTGAAGACGCGTTCACATGTTTCTAATGCGATATGCAATTGATAAGCGTAAATATTGAACTAGTCGAGAAAGAACAATCTTTATGATTTTGTTCAAGAGTGACAGGACTTTTTTTAAAAAATCAATTACAATGATGTAGGGGAGACCGGGTATGATTACACGGGTCAGTTTGTTACAGTTCTCCAGTGCGCTAAGATGGAACAAGAGAGATGTGCTAACTGCATCTATGTACGCACCGCCTACACTAGCTGTGATGAAATGCCGGTGTGAGGTTTCCTTCTCCGTTGTTTTAATTAAAAAGTAAATCACAAAAACCATTTTTTTACAGTTCAATAGTAAATTTTTGAACAAAAATTGATATTTGTAATAGCTCTTACAACTGAGGCACATGATGAATAGTCCCTGGTAATTGCGGTAAATATATGTACTGTATTCACAAAATATACCCCTAGCCATGCCCTGGTAATTCTGCCTAATGACTGTGCTAGCAGTTGATTTCTGGTCTGTAAAATCACCCATGGGGTAGGTTGTTACAACACCTCCCCATTTGTTGAAATGTAACACTTACCCCAATTTACATTACATATGTAAATTACATTTTGTCTAATTTCAGGTGTTAATATTTTTTATTTTTCTATTATTAATTTTGTCTATTCTAGAGCTCTACTTGATCTACTGTAACGATGTCAAGAAACTGGAAAGTTGAAATTAAGTATGGTATAAGAGATTTACACATTGTCAATCTTACCCCGTATGGTTTACATATTGTAACAATTTACCCCATATGGTGTACAACCTAACCCGTATATGGGGTAGGTTGTTAACAAAATATGTCCTTTCACTAATTAAGCTGTAGTTAATTCGTTTTACATGCTTTTCAAGTTTTATATGCACTCAGGTTTAGCCAACATATAGGCTAACTACAGACCCCCCAATAAATGGGGGAGTGCGTGAGTTCTTTCATTAGAATTAATCTGGCCCAAAATGTGAATTTTGTTAAAACGTCCATACCCGGTCTCCCCTACCATCTTCCGGAATGCTGAGAAATTTAAGCTTTTAATTGCCTGTGATCAATAAGCTATACAGATATGCGGCTTGAGGATCAAAACTATGCAGCGCATGCTTTTTGGAGAGCAAAATATACCATATTGTAGCAGGAAATGTGATTGTTAGGCTTTCGAATTGACAACAAGTGACAGGAATTTTTTCCCTTTTGCAATAAGTTTTTTCCTATTTTTTGAAATATTCAGACTCTTAGCGTACTTATTCAAAGCTGATCATTTCTTTGGAAAAGGTAGTTGCTCGCCACCATAAAGAAAATTAAGTGAAAAACTGTCCCAAAAACAAAAAAAAAGAGCCAATGGCGCGCTCGCTTTGAGTAGAACTGGTAGCGCCCTATACCTCTCTTAAGTTTACAATAGAATTGATATGTATGCTTCCTACTAACAATAATAATAATTATAATAAAAGAAAAATCCCTAATATCTGATTTGGGCATGTGCTTCCTCCACTCTGATTTTTTTTTTTTGTGAATGGCTGAAACTGAATTTTTTATTTACACCCACGACCCTTTGCTTAATCATTTCGCTGACGTCACATGAAAGGAAATAGATTGTAATGTTTTTCTCTGCCGGCTTGACGTTAAAAATGGCTGTACAAGAAATCTAACATTCGAAATTTGCCCCCAATGATATACTGATCCGCCATAAATATAGGTAGATTGCAGCGTAAATGAAATTTATTCTTGTTCTTAATGCCGAGATGAAGAAAAGTTATTTATTATATTATTTATTTATTTATTTATGTTAATTTATTTATTTATTTTTTTTTTTTTTGGGGGGGGGGGGGGGGGTTTGTTCTTATTTAATGTCTTTGGCATGGAATTTTAATCGACATTGCTTAACACTCCACCAACAGGTGTAAATGAGTACCCGATCTGCTTGAGCCCAATTCTTGTGCTCAGCTAAGACCGGGTAATAATCGTGTAAAACATTAGCCACCATTATTATTATTATTATTTTATATAAACTTTTACCTTATAGAATTCGCATTGATAATAATGCCTTTATATATATATATATATATATATATGATATATATATATATATATATATATATTAATTATTAACACTTAATACATTGTTTTGAGAGCTTATTAGCTGACCAAAGAAATTGGGGGTGTTTTTTTGTATTTTCTAGATTCATGTCTTGTTGTCAAAAACATTGTGGAATAAACGGGATTTCGAACAACACACCTTTCGATTTAAGTAATGCGACGATTTGCGATAATTTTTCAGTCTTCATCGCATTTAATTCTACTCGCATTCGCATATCTTTATGTTGTTGTTGTAATTTTCATCATTTTTAGAAGAGATCACACACCAAAAAAATAAATAAATAAAAAATAAATAAATAAAAAAATCAAATTATTCTACGGTCTTTTTTTCAAACGCATTTTTGCACTCTCCCATCTAATTATTTCGTTAAAAAATTACTTATAATATGAATTTCAGAATTTAACTAATGAAATAAGAGGCAAACAATACTACCAATTAAACTGATCAGGTTCAAATAAGCAAATTTTCATACTTCCGCGCTTTTGCACTTACAAGGCTTATTATAAAGGTCCAACATTTCTAGTATGGAACCCCATAAAAGTTCATAGCTTATACTTAGAATTTATATCATAACACTCAAAAAGTGCAATTAAATTTTCCCGTGACTTTGTTAATAGGACCTTGGAGGGATTTTGGTAATTGTTTTTAGCTAGGAAAAATGACTGACCAGTGGACCAAAGCATCAGTGCATGTTATATTTTTCGAAATGAACCCCGAAAAAATTTTCATTAATGTTATGCTTTAACAACGTGTAAGGGACCGAAAAACCAAGGTTCCCCGTAATAACTAGTGTATTTAGATATAGTTTTGTAAATGGCAATATTCATAATACATTGTAATAAATATCTTCATAGCCTTTCAATCTTGTAATATATCTTGCCCTTTACACTTTTGTCATTCAATCCTTAAAACAAGAGTTGTAAAACGGTAACTATGATCTGATTTTAAGTTGTCATCAATTATCAAATGGAAAATTAAAATGATTAATCCGGTCCAGACACTAGACCCTTGAACCAAGACAACCGTACTGCCTGAACATTAATAAATAACAATAAGTAGTGATAATAACAATATAATAAAAAATAATAATATAGGTTTTCCCGGTCAAGTTTAAACTATCAATTTGACATTTCTTGGCACAGCACTTTCGTCGCGAATGTGGATTCGAGATTAGTTATCTCCAAAGTTATTCAGTTGGCCCGATAGCTCCGCTCCATGAGGTATCGTTTAAATTGAATGAACATAAACTAATTCGATTGCTGACGGGTGCAATCTCACTTCGCGGACAAAATTGAGACAGATTTGCCGCATGGCATTGTCACTATATCTGTCTCCCGAGACAGATTTGTGTGGCTACAAGGAGACAGATCAAGTAACATATGGCATGCTGACTAATCCGTCCTTTGTACATGTAACTTTTGTACGTGTTGATAAAGATTTCGGTCGCGGAAAGAGAGGAGACAATGCCACATGTTGGCAAATCTGTCTCATTTTGTATCCGCGAAGGGAGATACCCCAAAGAGCTTAAAATTGACCAGGAAACCTATGATAATAAAAAATAATAATAATGTATTGTTGTGTTTTTATGTATGTTATAATCCATTCTTTTGTCATATTACAGCGTTTGTAGCATGCCAGTCCTGTCCTCACATAACGAAACAGTCATGCCCTATGATGACCTTTGGGAAATGGTGATGTTGTACATCTGTCTTGAAAGTTGTAACGTCTCCCAGTGGATTTCGGTCTACCCCTGAGTTAATGAATAAAAAAATTACTACTAGTACAATTCCAGGTAAGAATAGGACAAGACATTAAAAAGGGTTTTTCTCAATAACAAAGTTTTGATTAACAACTTTTCAAAAATTAAACACAAATTCAAAAGAAGTGCATGAGACCCATTGAAAATTTAGCAAAATAGGTTTTCCTGGTCGATTTAAACTCTTTTCAATCGATTCGTTAATGTTCAGTCACTTTAAACGATACCTTCCCGAGCGGGGAGCTATCGGTAATTTAAGTTAACGTTTAGAGCAATCGATTTCGTTTAAGTTCTTTCATAATCGTTAATGACATTCGGTATTCGTTATGTGCGATCAAAAGTGTTTATGGTGCATGAACTTCGTCAATGTGCATGAAATCAAATTCTGCGATCAATTTAAAAATATTCCAGCTTAAAAAAAGGAAATGGAGGTGAGCTTCCAGCAGTCAAATTCGTTTTTAGGCATGCAATTAAACGCTTAAGGCCTATTAGTCTGTAAGATCAGGACCATAGATGTCACTTCCGGCAGAAAGTGTGAAATTTGGCACATAGGCGTATTTTTGGACGCTGATTTCAAAAATTGGCCGACCCCCAGCGATCCGACCACTCGATCGGCGGCCATGGCTTGAATCCAAGATGGCGCCAGAAACATTGAAACTGCCTAACTTGAGTTCTAAGTGGCATATGGCAGCTGAAATTTTGGTCAAGATGTATTTTGACATTCTGAATTCAAATATTGCCAGCCCCCATCGATTCGACCACTCAGTTCGCCGCCATCTTGAATTCGCAAGATGGCGCCATGAAATCATTTGATATGCCTATACTGTTGAGTTGTTAATTGACATGAGGTCCTGATTTGGTACACAGATTGTATTTTTTGACATCTGAATTCAATATTGGCCGGCCCCACCTGTCCGACCCTGCTCGCCGCACCATCTTGAATTCCAAATGGGCCGCCATGAAATCACTGAATATGCCTAACTGGGTTATAATGACATATTGGTACTGGAAATTTGGTACAAGATGTATTTTGACAATCTGAATTAAATATATCCAGTCATAGCGACTGATCAATCAGTCGCGCCAATCTTGAATTTCAAAATGGCCGCCATGGTATCATCGATGTGCTAAACTTTGAGTTCTATAATGACACGTGGTATTGAAATTTGGTATGCTGGTATTTTAACATCCTGAATTAAATATCGCCAGCCCCAATCGATTCAACTACTCAGTTGGCGCCATCTTGAATTCCAAGATGGCCGGCCATGAAAATCAATGATATGCCTAATTTGAGTTATGAATGACATAATGGTAACTGAAATTTGGGTACAAAGATGTATTTTGACATTCCTGAATTCAAATATTGCCAGTCCATTAGCGATCTGATCACTCAGTCGGCCGCCCATCTTGAATTCCAAGATGGCCGCCATGAAAATCAAATATATGCCTAATTTGAGTTATGAATGACATAGTGGCACTCAAATATGGGTACAATGGTATTTTTGAACGTTTCTGAGTTTCAAATTCCAGCCGGCCCTAGTCGAATTCGGCCACTCAGTCGGCGGCCATCTTGAATTCCAAGATGCGTCATGAAAATCAATGATATGGCCTAACTTGGTTATAATGACAATATGGGCACTTAATTTAAGTACACAATAGTATTTTAACATTCCTGAGTTCAAATATCGCCGGCACGCAATCACTGTACCATCAAGTCGGCCGCTACATTTTGAATTCCAAAATGGCCGCCATTGAAGTCATGGAATATGACTAACTTTGAGTTATAAATGACATGTTGTATTTGAAATTTGAAAACATTGTATTTTGACATCCTTAATTAAATATCTTGCGGCAACAGTCAATATTTTGACGCCTCGGCAGAACGCAAAGAAAATTGATATGCTAAGCTTGAGTTCCAAAATGACATGTGATACTGAAATGTTGTATTTTTACTCCTGAATTCAGAATGTTCGCTGTGGCCCATCCCATCCGAACCAGTCAGTCGGGTCGGCATTTTGAATTCCAAGATGGCCACATGAAAATCATGGAAAATGCCAGACTTGCATTCTAAATGTATGCGGCACGGAAAAAATGGTAATACAATTGGTATTTTTGACATTCTTTATTAAAAAATTGTTGATCCTTGTGATCTAACCACATGGTCATCATGCATCCCATCTAAAATTTGAAGACTGGTCGGCTTGACAAATATTGAAATTTGCTTATTGAGTTCTAATTGTCCATTGGAATTGATTTTGTAACTAATTGTACTTCTCTTTTGTTTATTTTAACCTTGTCGTACAAGAGTGACTTTCAGATGGCATCATTATTGAGACTTTCAAGGCCCCTTCTGACCTTTCCACTTGACTTTGTTAATTTTTCCCATAATTCCATGTATATGGAATCCTATCCTTTCTTTGGAATTTTCTGTGTTGTAAATTGCCAATAAACTGATCTTTTTGTTTTACTTTTTTAAATTCCAACCATGTTCCTCAATCCTACTATTATCTTAAACTAACTGTTGACCTAATTCGATGTGATTGCTAAACAGACGGATATAAGATACAAATTTGTAATTTCTAAACAAAGGCAAATGAGAAGTAATGGCGGCGAAGGATACCTTTTTAGGGGGTTGCACACCTCACTGCTTGCTTTGCCTTCAACCAGAAATTGGGTAATGAAGATCTTTTGGGTTATAATTTTACCCACTGCCAAGAGTTCAACTCCATAGTAAAAGGTTGTAATAGATAGTGCTTTAGTGGTAGCTACTTTAGTTTAAATGGTAGGAGGGCTAATACTTGGTACATGTGGGTAACTGACAAGCCTAATTTTTAGTATGAGCCTAACATATATCTTCATTTTATACATGACTGTGGAATATAATTATTGACCAGACATTTAAAGCAGCAATTTGCAATATTGAAAATCTGATAAGCCTGTCATGAGTTGTTAATGCGACGGTCTCCGTGACGTAAAAAGTCATAGACATGAACATGTTCTTTTTTCTCATGAACGTCGCAAAGAAACTCATGAGATGTCGCGGAGACTAATGAAACTTCTCTGAGACGTCCTCCGTCATATTGTCTTAATCTTTCTCAATCTCAAATCCATTTCATTGGCAGTTTGAGGTACCACCATTCAGTGTTTTAATTTTTCATGTACTAGGTATTTTCCATGATTTCCATGGCGATCAACTTGTGGTCAGATCGCTTTATGAGTTGGCAATATTTGAGTCAGGATTTCAAAATACTATTGTAATAATAATGATAATATTAAGCATTTATAATGGCGCGTCTAATCTAGTAAATATTCAGAGGCGCACGCTAATATTATTACACGGCTATAGCTAATAGCTGCCTAATAAAGGGGCTTTAGGCATTCGAGGGAATTTCTTCTACCGGTACCCATTTACCTCACTTGAGTACGACAAGTAGGCAAATTTGCAGTTGACACCTTGCCGAAGGATGCTAGTGGTATGACAGGATTCGAACCTGCGTACCTTGATCGTAAGTCCGCTGACTTATCCACTCGACCAAACAACACTCCCACTAATGTATACCAAATGTCAGTGTGACAGTCATTTAAGAACTCAAATTATGCATTTTCAATGATTTTCATGGCGCCATTTTGCGATTCACGATGGCCGCCGAACCAAGTGGTCCAGATTTCTACATGCGATAGTATCTAAATTCAAAGTATCAAAAATGCCATATGTCCAAAATTTCAATCCACATGTAATTCATAAACTCAAGTTAGGCATGTTCCAATCGTTTTCAAATGGCGGCCATTTTGGAATTCAAGATGGCGGCCAACCGAGTGGTCGATAAGCGGTTGGGCTGGTATCATTTGAATTCAGGATGTCACAAGTACCATTGTGTTAACAAATTTGAGTGCCATATGTCATTTATACTCAAGTTTGCATATCATTGATTTTCATGGCGGCGCATCTTGAATTCAAGATGGCGCGCGCGACTGAGTGGTTCGAATCGATTGGGGCTGGAATATTTGAACTCAGAAATGTCAAAATACTATTGTGGTACACAAATTTGAGTGCCATATTGTCATTTATTAACTCAAGTTAGGCAATATCAATGATTTTCACGTGGATGTTGGCGGCTCATCTTGGAATTCAAGATGGCCGCCGACTGAGTGTCCGAAGTCGATTGGACGGTAATATTGAACTCAGAATGTCAAAAATACCAATTATTGTACCATTTGAGTGCCACATTCATTTTATAACTCAAGTTTAGGCATTCCATTGATTTTCATTGGCGGCCATCCTTGGAATTCAAGATGGACCGCCGACTTGAGAGGTCGAATCGATTGGGCAGAAAAATATTTTGAGCTCAGAATGTCAAGAATACCTTTGAGTACCAAATTTGAGTGCATATGTCATTTAATAACTCAAGGTTAGGCATATTCCATGATTTCATGGCGCCATTTTGGAATTCAAGATGGCGGCCAACTGAGTGTCGGATCGGTTGGGGCCGCAATATTTGAATTCAGGATGTCAAAATACAATTGTGTACGCAAATTTCAGTGCCACA
This sequence comes from Paracentrotus lividus, assembly GCA_940671915.1. NCBI lineage: Eukaryota > Metazoa > Echinodermata > Echinoidea > Camarodonta > Echinidae > Paracentrotus > Paracentrotus lividus. Next base: position 27,554,018 of record CALNVZ010003434.1, on the reverse strand, counting down.
TGTCAATTAGAACTCAAGTTAGGCATATCACTAAATTCATGCGGCATCTTGGAATTCAAGATGGCGCCGACTAAGTAGGTTATATTGACTTGAGTGGCAATTTTTCGATTCAGGATGTCAAAATACCAATTGTGCACCAAATTTGGAAAGTTTTGGCCCATAATTGTCCCCATTTTAGAACTTAAGTAAGGCAATTCCATGGTTTTTCATGGCGGCCATAATTATTTCAAAAATGGCCGCCGTTCGAAGTGGTCGGATGCTTGGGCCAGCAATTTTGAAATCAGCGCCCGAAAATACCCCAACATGGCCAAATTTCATAACTTTCTGCGGAGTGACAACTGGCCATTTTTGGTCCTTATCTTACAGACTATATACGCGTGTGAACACAAGAAGCAAGGGTGGCGCCATGGTAAAACACAAAAAAAATTTATAAGGCAATAATTTGTATTTATGGAGGCGTGTGGAACGAAATTTGTAAAGTGGGGGGGGGGGGCACTTTTTTTCTGAAAAGGGGGCCCTTTACCTCAGTGGCATGATGAGCAAAATTTATGGATAGGAGGGGCTGGGTATAAAATGTATTTTAATTTACACATATGCTGTTCAATATATTGATTTTTGACAGATTAAAAGTGGCCCCTTTTTAAAGAAAAAATGTACAATTTTGGAGTTGAGCAACATTGAAGTTTTAAGCAACATTACAGTTTATCACACACTAAGAGCAAAGTATAAAATTTAATTTTGCCCCCATGAATAATGTTAAATACCATTGCATAGATTTACATGTTTTAAAATGTTATATTTAGAAACATAATGCTAGAAAGGGCATTAAAATACGTTTAGAGGGATGTATAGCCTATGTGCTTCTTAAAACACTTTTTTTTTTTAACAATAGTTCCAACCGGCAGCAGGGTAATTGGTCTCATGCGTATGCTTGGATTACCCTTTTTATGCAAAGGTCGCGTAAGCGACCGAGCGCAAAATTTGGGGTTAAAAAAAAAGAAACTGTGGAGGAAAAAGGGTTCTTTTAGGACAAAGTGCCCCCCTTTTTTTTTTGGCTGGGGAATGGGGCCGCGCTGTCTACTGCTAATTTGGTCTAATCTGAATTTTATGCAATACATACTTGATCTAATTGTCACTTGGTCTATTGACAATTTTAAGGCGTGGATCCAGGGCCCAGCGGGAAAGCCCCCCACCCTAGCCAAAAAAAAAAAAAAAAGAAGAGGAAAAATGGCAGAACAAAAAAAAAAAAATAGATTGCCGACGCGACTGACGCAATCTACCCCCCCCTTCCATGACCGTTACATGATGACTTGTTAATGGTCGAGAAATTTCAACACCCACCCTCATGTTATGCTAAGTTTCTAATGAATAGTGTGAGGATGGGGCTGCAGCCCCCTACTCTGTTTTATATACACATTAGTTTTGTTTTTAAATTGTTTTTTTATTTTTTTTGTAAACATTTCGTTTTCCGAGGAGCAGTTTTTGGAATTCATTCTGATAAAAACATTATAGTCAGCTCATGTGTGTTTTGTTTTTGTTTTGTTTTGTTTGTTTTGTTGTGTGTTTTGTGTGTGTGTGTGTGTGTTTTTTTTTTTTCCCCCGCTATCAGGCTCCCCTTCCCACCATATACAGCTCTTTCTGACAAAAACACTTCACGGCCCCTCCCAAATTTTATTTTCCTACCCGAACGGGCCATTTCTAATTTGTAATACAGTTAATTTTAAAGTGGATGCCAAAACGAATTTGAATTCACGCTAGAAGAGGAATTTTAACGAATGGACGAATTTGAGCGAACATTGACGAATGCGACTGTCACAACAGCAAATTCGTCGGCGCAATTTGCATTGGATTGAACGGTGTTTGATTTTTTGGCTACACATAAACGAATTTCATTGCAGATTTGTAAATCGCGAAATCACATTCTGGACGAAAGCGCTTCGAAAAGAAATGTCAAATATCGGAGATAGTTTAACTTGACCGGGAAAACCCTATATTAAAGATTATTAAAAAGTAAACTGTAATATAATGTTGCGGTCCTTTTTTTACAAAGATGGGCATTTTGCGGCTCCACTTTCATTTGGAATCATATCTATTAGTTCAAACGACGTAATTTACTCTTTTTTGACGTGTGAAATATCGGTGTTTTCTTTCTTTTGTTTTTTTTTAGGAATGAATGAAAAGAAAGAAATAAATAAATGATCTACAGCAGACATATAATTAGATTTTTGAAACTTTCCTGGTTAGAAATTATTGACATGTGAAAGAGGTGGAAATTACTGTTTTGTGTTGGTGTTTCCCGTCGATTTTAAAACTTTTTCAATCGAATTCGTTAAGTGTTCAGTCAATTTAAACCGATACCTTCCCTGAGTCGGGGCTATCGGTAATTTAAGTTTAACGTTTAGAGCAATCGATTTCGTTTATTGTTCTTTCATAATCGTTAATGATCATTCGTGTTTCGTTTAATGTGCGATCAAAAGTGTTTATGTGCAGTGAACTTCGTCAATGTGCATGAAATAAATTCGTGCGATCAATTTAAAAATACTCCCAGGCCTGTAAAAGAAAGTGGAGGTGAGCTTCCAGCAGTCAAATCGGTTTTTAGGCATGCAAATTTGAAACGTTTTAGGCCTTATCCGTGTGAACACGAAGCAAGGGGGTGGCGGCCAAAGTAAACACAAAATAATTTATAAGCAATAATTTGTATTCAGAGGCTGCGGACGAATTTGAAAAGTTGGGGGTGGGGCACCTTTTGAAAAGGGAACCTTTACCTCAGTGGCATAATATCATCAATTTACTCTAATGTAAAATGTAAAGTTAACGTATACAATGTGTGGCATTAAATCGGTATATTAAACAAGGCGCGTCCATTATCTAAGAGCCAGAACGCAACTAGTGACGTTGGAAATACGGCTGAGAAGCGCAGAAATCTATACAGCTGGCCTGCACATAAACAAAAACTGCGGTAAGAAAGACTTCCCTGCATTTCGAATGGAATCGCCCGTCCGGGTGATGGAGCAAATACTTGCGTTGAGGTGAAAGAAATTTATGAAACTTTTCTTCATTGGTTTTAATAGTGATGCTTCAGAACCAGATGGAGGAAAAAGACATTTTGGAAAGCCTAATCATTGATTGTTGCTGAAGTTGTATCAAACCTGTATTTTTACTATAGATTGATGCTCCAAACCAAGAGATCCGCCAAGACGGCCGTTCGGCATTATTTTCTATGCGATATGCATGTGATGCGTAAACATTGACATCGAGAAAAAATCTTTATAATAGTTCAAAGTGACAGGACTTTTTTTAACCAATTGATAATAAATATAAGCCATTAATGAAAGCTGAAATTCAACTTTTAAAAACCGGCGTGTGATCATTAAAGTGTAATATAATTATGCGTCATTGAGGAGCAGACTTTGGAAGCGCATGATGCTGTTCGGGCTCAAAATTGGCATATTGTAAGCAGAAAATATGTCTGACCAGGCTTTCGAATTGATTCCAAGGTGACAGGACTTTTTTTCCCTGTTGCAATAAGTTATCCCTATTTCTGAAAAATTCAGACTGTGTGTGAGACGTACTCAATCAAACTTGATTATGTTCTTTGAAAGGGTAGTTGCTCGCCACAATAAAGAAAATAAAGATGAAAAACTGTCCAAAAACAGAAAACGGATAAATGGGAGCGTTCGCGTTTGAGTAGAATGGTAGCGCCCTCTATCTCTTTAGTTTACAACTAGAATTGATATGGATCTGAATTTTATGTAAGACATACTTGATCTAATTGTCACTTGGTCTAATAACCATTTTTAGGCGTGGATCCAGGGGCCTGCGGGAAAGCCCCCGCCCCCAGCAAAAAAAAAAAAAAAAAGGGGGGGGGGGAAAGTAGAAATGGTACGAAAAAAATAGATTGCCCGACCCGACTGACGGCAATCTTACCCCGCCCCATAGCCGTTACATGATGCCTTGTTGATGGCCGAAGGCCGAGAAATTTTAACAACCCCTACCCCCTCATGTTAAGCAAGATTCTAATGAATAGAGTGGAGGATGGGAACTGGCAGCCCCTACTCTGTTTTATACACATTATTTTTGTTTTGTTAATTTGTGTTTTGTTTTCGAGCAGCATAGGATATAGTGTTTGAGATTCATTCTGTTAAAAGCAAAAACACGTATATCAGCTTAATGTTTTTTGTTTTTTGTTTTGTTTTGTGGTGCGTGTTGTGTTTCCAGCTCAGGCTCCCCTTTCCCCCAAGAATCAGCCTCTTTTCTGACAAAACACTTCAAGGCCCCCTCCAAATTTTTATTTCCTACCCGAACCTAAACAGCTTGCAACGATCGTCTGCGTTTCGCGGAGCGGGGTGGAGCGGGGAAGGGGGGGGGGGGGGGGGGTGGCCGCACCCTTTGTGAACACCGGGGGGGGGGGGGGGGGGGCTTTTCCTCGAAAGGGTGGTGTTGAGGGAGGGAGTAAAATAAACGCACCCTTCGGGAAACCGGGGGGGGGGC
>CALNVZ010003434.1:27523904-27537516 GCA_940671915.1 Paracentrotus lividus | reverse complement strand
GGGTAGGTGTCCGGGGGTAGGTGTCTCTTTGCACTCACTTTTATTTGTTCACTACCTTTGCATGTATCACATAATATAACATCATGAAATGTCAGAATATACACCTTTAACCAACTTTTGGGATGTATTTTGGAAAATGCTAAGTACCCGTATGTTTATAATACATAAAAACAATCAAAATAATATTTTTTTACTTGTAGATCATTTAATGTTATCAAATTTTACTGCAGAAACCGGTTGATTTGGGGTTTAAAAAGTCAAAGACATTTTATTTATAGAAGACACCATACCTTTTTCCATACGTCCGTGTACGGAGCTTTTAGAGATATTGACAGAATGTCGATTTTGGCGAAATCAAGATCACGACTTTAAGATGATATAAGTTTTTGTTAAAATAATACATGAACCTGCATTTCTCACAAGATGTCGTGCTCATATTGGAACAATTTTCTAAATAGTTACACTTGAATTTTCGTTATGCAGTTTTGACTAATGCGAAGTATAAATTTTGATTACATTCCATTTTTTGAAAAATATTTTATAAAATGAACTTCTTTGTGCTGAATATTCATTTTTACCCCTCTAAATTCCATCAATTTTGGTTTCAGCTTGTAGGCAATTTATTTCTCTTTTATATGATCTAAAATTCGAGGCGATGTGATAGTTCCTTCAAATGATATCCTCAAAATATTATTTGTCATAAAAAGGGCAACAATCTTGGACGCCCCATTAGATTAAGAGGTGATCGCAACAAATTTCGAAGAGCACACCTCTGAAATATTGTGTCCAAGGATATTTTCTTTCGAAAAAACAAGGTGTGCTTAGTTTGTACAGTAACAACATTTGAACTTTCAATTTACGGGTTGAATCTCCCCTTATTATGACACTTTGAACCTGAAAGGGGCAAGATTTTTAGATTTTTCAATTGTGGTGTAACATAAAAAAGGGCAACTTGGGGGCGAGTTCCCAACACATGGGTTTGTTAATTAGTTGTTAAAGCATAATGATGATATTCGGAGACATTCCAACCATTTTAAAGGTATTTAAATAGTTAACTGAGTGAAAATTACTGAAATCATTTAAAATATGCTTGGTGTTAATTTTGGCCACCACTGTACATATATATTTATATAAACCCCTCACAAAAAGTTCCGCAAATCGACTTTGAGCCATGATAACTTTTCATGACATTCATACCATTGGAAAGATAATTTATGCTCCTTTTCATTGATATCCTATTTGTAATGATTGAGTCATGCTTCAATGCACAGAATATTAGAATATGGAGAAAAGTAAATAGTGAAATGTTGCAAAAGGCATTTTTATTGATCAAAGTTCCTCAACTCGAATCTGGGCCCTGATAACTTTGGGAGTATTTTCTAATTTTCATTGAATATTTCACCATTGTCAAGTTGATTTATTCCTCTTGGAGATGATACACTAATTGCAACAATAGTGTTGTTCTTTCATGCACAGAACACCTGAATGTTAGGAAAAATCAGAAGTCAAATGCTGCAAATATAATGACTATTGTCTGTTGTGAGTTACTCTATTTCAGCAATAACAATGCATATATTACAATTGCAAATAGGGTATTAATAATAAAAAAGAATAAATGAACTTCTCAGTCCTTTGAAAAAATTGATAGTAATTAAAACCTACATTAAAATTTATCAAGGTTCAAATTTGTGTTACAAAACTTTAAAAGACTTTTAAACCGAACATTACTTTTCGCTTTGCCTTTCATTCAGGTGGTATACAGGGGTTCTCTGGACCCAGCATATGACATCACCATGACAAATTAGGTATCACTAAAAAGAGAAATACATGAACTTGACAATGGTATGAAAAAAAAAAACACGAAAATACCCCAAAAGTTATCCAGGCCTAAATACGAGTTGCGGAACCTCAGTGCGATCAATATAAGTGCATTTTACAACATTTGGTTTTTTACTTTTGCTATATTCTGACATTCTGCGCATTGAAACATGACACAATCATTACAAATAGGATATCAATAAAAGGGGAATAAATTATTTTTCCAATGGTATGAATATCAGGAATAAGTAAAGCGTACCTGAAAAGTTATCATGGACCAAAGTCGATTTGCGGAACTTTTTTTGAGGGGTTTATATATAATATGTATATATCCTACCCCCTGGATATCTACCCCCGGACAAGTCAGGTCAGGTATGTAAGTACCTACTACTGGTAACCATGTAAATCCAGTACTACTTGTTTCATGGTCGAGTTGTCGGCGAGGTGAGGTGGCCTGGGTGTGTGGACCCCCAGGAGGACCAAAAACTAATAGACCTGTCTAAAGACGGATGAGTTGCATGTCAACCAGAGGCCATCCACAGCAGAACGGAACTGGGGACCCTACTGCTTATTATCTCCAAGTCAAACACCACGAGGCACAACATATTACCAAATACGAGAAACAGGAATGGAAGCCTGAGTGCTGAAGGTGCTGTGCCCGGCAGGGTTAGGATTTTAACCGTGTAGTTGGAGAAGGACAAGACGGTAAAGAAATAGGTCCCTTCCGAGTTGGAAAACATTAGTGAAAGGGGATCCAAACTTGCAACCGAAACCATCTAAGAGAGTGCAACGGAGACCATCTGCTTTGTGAAAAGACAAGAAACCCGAAAGCCATGGGTTACCACGTCTATGCTGGTTAAGATGGAGGAAAGGAGTCGATGGAAAGGGCGTAACACCACTGAAGGCAAACATAATAACGAACTTGAAGGGAGACAGACAGAGCAAAAAGAACAGTGGCTTGAAGAACAATGTGAGGAGATCGAATCACTAGATAAAAGAGGGAGAATTAACATGATGTATACCAAAGTCAAAAAACTTATTGGAACAGATCAGAAAAAGTTAACAAGTCAAGAGATAGATACAAAAACTGGACAAAGATTGACAGATGAATCAAATATTCAACGGAGATGGATGGAACACATCGAAGAATTGTACGACAAGGATGAAAAAAAAAAACATGATGATACATACAAAGGAAGTGCAGATAGGGTAGACCAAGATGACATGGGTCCACACTTATTCAGCTCAGAAGTAGGCAAGGCCATTGATGAAATAAAGGGAAGGAGAGCATATGGTATAGATGAGCTGCCAATCGAACTTTTCAAGAACTTAGATAGAAAGATGAGGGAGGAGCTGGAAAGATTATGTGTAAATATGAAACTGGAAACTGGCCAAAAGACTTCCCCCAAAACAGTTATGATCCCAATACCAAAGAAAAATAACGCAACAACTTTCGCACAATAAGTTTGATATGCCATGCATCAAAAATTGTCCCTAAATTTGTTACAAGGAGACTGATCAACAAAGCTGAAAACTTTATATGATGTGATCAATTTGGATTTCGAAGTGGACTTGGCACTCGTGAGGCTAAAGCAGTTACGAGAACTCTATGTGAACGTACCGCCGCCTTGCCAGGAAGGGTGGCGTGAAGAGGATCTCTGGTCTTATCTACGAAGAGAAAGATCTTAACATTTTTTAATACGATAAAGCGTTTGATCGAGTGTACTGGGTCAAATTACTGGATGTGCTGAACATGCTGAAGTCTAGACGGGAAGGACAGACGCCTCATCGAAAACTTGTACCTTGGACAGACAGTGTGCATAAGAACAGCCCATATATCTTGGGAGTTCTGCCATGGAGCAGGTCCACACACCAGAGACATTTAGTCAGTTCATGTCCATCCCTCTCGATCTTTTGCTTTTCTCTTCGTTATTCCATATGTTGATTCACCTTTCATATCTGACACCACCCCACTTCTTGGTCTTCCTCTTCCCCTTTTTGCCAATCATTTTCCACTCCAGTACGTCTTGTAGCATATTCTGTCCTCTCAAAATGTGTCCCATCCAGTTCTTCTTGCTTTTTCGGATAATCTTTCCAACTGACTGCTTCCATTCATCTCCATATCCACATTTCTAGGCTTTCAAGCATCCTTCCTTTTGCTTTCCTAATAGTCTAGGTCTCGGAGCCATATACTACCACACTCCAAACCAAACATTTAGCAAGGGGCAAGTTCAAGCTATTTTGCGCGGTAACAAACGGGACATTCAGAGCCAAAAATAGGGCTTGTTTGAAAAATCTTAAATGAAATCTCAATCCTTTGGTATATTCCTGAAGGAACTAAGAATGTTCAACAAAAACATAAATAATAGTTGTAATAACTCAATTCATAATTAATTTATGATCATTTATTCGTCGGTAACAAACGGGACCGCAAAAAAATAGTGTTTTCAAATTTTGACTTTGTTCACATATAACTCTGAATTTAAAAAGTAGATCTAAGTTTGCAGAGTCATATCCTCTTAAACATGTAATAAACAGTGTAAGGACATATTTTAAATTGAATACAACTTCGAGTTTTCTGGCAAAGTTCAAGTTTTAAAAACTATGTCAGGTAACAAACGGGACAGTAACACAATGGACAATTATTCCCTGTAATATTTTTTATCAAACAATTGGTGTAGCCAAGGCGTAGCAACATCTTTTGTTTGAAAAAATCTCTCTGATAAACCAAAAGAAACATAATACAAAACACAAATGTAAGAAAAACTTATTTTGTTTCATTTCTAAAGGTGGGGGGATGGGTAATAAAAATGTATGATTTTACATCAGCTCAGTAACTTTTGTGAGACTATTTCTGAGACCTGAATATTTTAAGTCTAAAAATATGGAAAGCTATGTGCTAGGTTCGTGATATTTTCACCAGAGTTAGCCAAGAAAATATAAAAACAAAAAATACATATTTTTTGGTTGCACTCCTATGACAAACCTCTTTTTTAAATGGTCGAAAATAGCATTTTTAATGCATTTTACATTTTTTTTCATGAATATTGATGAGCCTTGTGACGTCATATGGCCTTGAAATGACCTTTTGACCTCATTTGCATTAAGTTCATTTCATACCCTTTATGGTGATATATGACACATTATGTATACCTTTACAAACCCACTGACACACTTGACACAAAAATGGTCAAAAAGTCGAAAAATCACCATCTCGGGAACAAATAGCGTGGACTTGCCCCAAGTCTCTTTCTTATGCTGCAGTCACACAGACATTTACGTATAGATACGTTTGTGTTGTTTTAATCTTATTTCATCTTCTATTCTATCATTTCTTATGTATTTCTTTGTTTTACTGGATGAATGAAGTTATCAATATTTCCACTGCTGACTATGACTGGTAGGCATCCGTGGGGATCCGCAGAAAAGAAAATAATTTTTAGACGCAACCGGACGTAACTCAACGTAAGTGTCTGTTTGACTGTAGCATTAGGTTTAGGTTGATTTGTTTCGCCACTAAAACCCTACTATGATTGATGAATGCCTTCTTGGCTAGTATTATGCGGGTTTTAATCTCTCTTGTGCTGTAGACATCACTAGAGATGACACTTCCAAGGTAAGTGAAATGATTGACATGTACAAGTTTCTTCCCATTGATTTTGATGGTCAGGTCAAACTCTTCTGATCTGGTCACCTTCATAACTGTTGTTTTAGCAATATTTATTCTCACTAGCAGGATACCCGCGCTTTGCGCGGGTTTCATTGCTGAATTCCCAATTTTGATCGATGATTGAAGTTCCATGATGATTTTTTATTTGTTGTACTATGCGTAGCTCTGAATTTCTTAAGAGTCATACAAAGATTTTATTTTATTAGAGACCCGTCCCAGACTTTTTTCGGTAAACGTGTGAGAACCCCCCTGTTGAGCCCTCAAATGTAAAAATCGCCCACTAATGTAAAAATGCCCTCAAATGTCACAACACGTCAACCACAAATGTAAAAATTGCCCTCAATGTCACAACACGTCAACCAGAAATGTTAAAATGCCCTCAAATGTCACACACGTCAACCACAAATGTAAAAGCCCTCAAATGTCACAACACGTCAACCACAAATGTAAAAATGACCACTAATGTCATAACATGTCGACCACAAATGTAAAAGTTTTCATTTTAACCACTAATGTCTGAACATGTCAACCGCAAAATGTAAAATTCATTCCATGTATCATAATAATGCGGAATGTTATTAAAGGAACAAAACATTTTCAATTAATATTACACACATGCATACTTCCAATAGATATTGCACACACATGCACACACTCCACACAGGCACATACATACACATCACTATACACACACATACACACCCACACGCATAACGTTTAAACGGGGAGTGTCCAGTAACAAGATTTACTGGTAATGTTTATCAACTATCTGGCCAGCTTGTGTGTAAAATCGGCATGATCCAATATGTATGCGTGATTGAACACACATAAAAAAGGCACATTTTGAAAGTCACATGAGTCCCTTTTTTAGGATATAAACTGAGCAAAAATGGGTAAATTCTTATTTGGAGGCATGTTATAAGCGTCTTTTTTGTGTTATGTTATTATATGAGCAGCCTCTATTCCATCAATCTGGACATGTTTTACGGAAAATTTTATGGAAAATGCCATTCCCAATATTTTCACAAAATCAAGCTGAGCCAAAATTATGGCATTAAACAAAGAAATTTTTCTTGAAAACTATGCCCATCTATGCAAATAACTGTCATGACTATGTGAGTAGGAGTCTGAAAATTCGTGCATGAAATCCCTATGAAGGGGGGGGGGGGGGCAGGGTCCATATCCCCGCTCGATTCTACACCTTTCTTCAAGAGCCTATGGGGGAGGGTCGTTTCGCATGAAATGGACGCTTATGCCACACAGGTTGGTTAGGCTATACGGCATCAAACAAATACTCCATAATAACGCAGTATTCGCTTGAGACTAACGAAAGTTACAATTTTGCACCCAAAAAGGAATAAAAGAATGCCCGAAAATGGTGCAATAATTTTTAGTTAATTCCATACCCCGTCTTTTTATCTAATCTCTTGTTTTATAAAACATAATGAATGAATGAAAAACATAATGAATGAACGAAACATAATACATAATATGGAAAGATTTTTAAAATCTTTCTATACTATGTATTATGCTTATAATCGTAATTGAAACATTTTTGTTCCATTTAGCAACATTCCTCATTGTTATAATACATGTGATGGGTTTTTACATTTGTGGGTGACATGTTAAGACATTAGTGGTTAAAATGAAAACTTTTTACATTTGTGGTCAACATGTTATGACATTAGTGGTCATTTTCACATTTATGGTTGACATGTTGTGACATTTCAGGGCATTTTTACATTTATGGTTGATGTGTTGTTACATTTGAGGGCATTTTTACATTCGTGGTTGACGTGTTGTGACATTTGAGGGCAATTTTTTACATTTGTGGTTGACGTGTTGAGACATTTGAGGGCGTTTTTACATTAGTGGGCGATTTTTACATTTGAGGGCTCAACACCCCCCCCCCCCCCCCCAAAAAAAAAGCAAACATAATCAAGCCTATTCTGCGGCCCGTCTAATACCCCCATCCAACTTTCGGCTCTTCCCCCCCCCCCCACTTTCAAAAGGTGCTCTGCGGCCCTTGTGATTCATGTTTAATGTCCGGTTTTCAGCTAAATCTCAACCATTTTAACAGAGTAAAGATTAAAAACCGGCATTGTATTAATCCCGTCTTTCTATCATAATTGGCGCAATTTGATCATTATAACAAAATTCATTGTTACGTCATAAAGGGGTTCCGCCCACCCATTGTTACGTCATAAAGAGATTCCGCTATGTTTACCTTGATGCGGCTTGCGCGCATTTTTATTTCTTGTAGTCTACAGACTTCACCCGTTTTTACACAATCGAAAGGCCACAAAAATCATGTTTTACGTCTGGTTCTCAGCCTAAACTGTTCCATTTTCAACCGAATATAGTTTAAAACCAGGCCACTGTTTGTATTAACCTCGTGTGTCAATTTGGTGGAATTAGAACAAGAGGGAGCCTTTTACTAACATACATACATACAACATTACGTTAATTATAGTAGAGATTCCAAAGCCCTCTTCCACTGTAACTAGTGAGTCCATAAAATGTTGAAGGCCCTTTTCAGTATCGCTTACAATAGCCTTATCATCAGCAAGCCGCACAGAGTTGACTTTTCTACCACCCACAAGGATTTCATCTTCCATATGTGTGAAAGCTTCCTTCACCATTGCTTCGGCATACACATTGAACTGGATGGGAGAAAGTGGGCAGCCTTGTCGAACCCCTCTGCCAATACTTCCTGGGACTGTCTCATGTAGAAATCAGTTGATGAGGCGTCTGTCCTTCCCGTCTTTCTTCCCGCTTTCGGTCAATATTGCCTTCATCAGGCCTACAAAATAAGACGAAACAAAAATTGGAACCACATAAGTAGTTGACAAAATAAAATTGTTATATAAATTTAACAGATATTTTTTTTATTTATTTATTATTATTATTTTTTAAAGGTCTATCACGTTTAATTAAATTAGTTAATATATAATACAGTTCATGGTAAGAGAGAGGCGGAGAGTGTGAGAGAAGGAGAGAGAGAGAGAAAAAAATGATAGAGAGAGAGAGAGAGAGAGAAAGAGACGAGAGTGACAATAAGAGGGAAAGAGATACGAACGTATGCAAGTTACATAATACCGGAGAGAAAGATCATTATGTACCAGTTGGATTTAAGTCATCTAAGAGGTCATCTTTTTCTCTCCCTCTCTCTCTTTCCTTCTCTCACCCTCCCCGCTTCTCTCTCTCTCTCCAGTTTCACCATGAACTGTATTATATATTAATTACTTTAATTAAACGTGGTAGACTTAAACAAGTCTTGCCGAAAGCTCGTGAATAAAAGGAATAAAGGAGAGGTACGTCTCGAATCGCCTATTTTATTTATTTCGCGTATATATATATATATATATATATAATAGAAATGAAGAATAAATAAAGTTCTGCATCGGATCAGAGTCAAGTAATAATAAACAAATGGTAAATAAAGCAATCCGTGACAAATTGAAATTATTATTATTAAATAATAATAATAATGTATCTCTTAAATAAATTATTATTGTCATATTAATGTAACGTGAGACCCTCTAAACAAATAGTAATGCTGCCACCACATACAATAAGGGAGTATGAACCCAGATATATATATATATATATATGAATGATGCTGGTAAAAACTTGATGATATACATGTATATTTAAAAATATAAAATAAATAGATCGAATAAAAGAATCGGATTTTACAGCCAACAAATTTAAAACCAATCCGTATAGAGGTCTCAACCACATTAACCCAAAGTTATTATTGTCATATTAATTTCAGATTGTTTATCGAGCCCTTGCCAGTATGGGGGAACGTGCGAGGAAACGGAGACAGGATTCAATTGTGTATGTTTACAAGGTTACTGTGGGGACAGATGCGAGTATGGTAAATATAGCAACCCTTTGTAATATCATTTTGACATAATCTTATAAATTGCCAATATGCTTTCTGGCGTTTTTTTTTTTTTTTCCTTGTTCTACATTGTGCGAATTAAGTAATTAGGTAAACCTAACACTCGTACCGTAGCTTCTGTTTGTTTATAAGATCTTTATAAATGTAATTTCATCAATAGGCCTTCACAAGTCAGAAAAGAGCTTTAAAACCCTTAGGCCCGTATTTTGCTACGGGGTTTAGAGTTGTGCTGTCGCACCAAAATAGTAAGGGTAATGAAACGAGAATGCAACGCTTTATAATATAATGCATTAGAATTATTTAAGATGAAATTTTGATTGAAACAGAAACAATAGGATCTAACAAACACAACAGAAAAACTTTCACCTGAATATCTTCAATAGTAGAGCTGTAAAGAGGGATCAAATTGAAAATGTCACTTGGGGTAATTATGGCCCCCAATGTATAAGTAGTGTATAAGCGCAGATGGGGACATTAACAGGATTAAGTTGTATGATTATGTATATAAATTTTTGTATTGCAATGACTGTGGAATTTCATCATTTGGGCTGAACCAATTATTGATTAATTCATTGTATTAGGAATACCCAACAACATTTATTATACATTACCATAAATAATTAGCATAATATCGTTTAATTCATACAGTCATGACAAAAGGGGCCATAAATACCCCAACCCGTGGGGTAATTATGACCCCACAAAGTTGTTAACATAATGGTAATTAATATGCAAATGAGAAGTCACAGGTTTATATTTTTCCTTTGTATATTATAGGTATATAGACTGACTGTATTTTTACATAATTAGAATATTATTGGACTTTTCATTTAATGGTAGTAATAGGAAATGTGAAAAAGGGGGCCATAATTAGAATTTGATATGGCTTTGCGAGTTTTACGTCGGAGAAAGCTAATTTATCTATTTTCTCGTTAACTTGAAGTTAAAGGTTGTTAAAACTTTGTTTAAGAATGAGGTGCATTATAGAACTGTCCACAACGATTAGATTAATTGCATGATAATCATCAAAAATGACATTTTCCGACACGAATGAAATGTTAGTTTGACCTGACATGTTGAAGAAAGGACAACTGACGCTAAAGCCAACAATAAATTAATGGTGGCAAGTCACTTGTCATTACACTGGAAAAAACGGATTTGGAACTAGTTTGAGACTAATTTGAGACTGGTTTGAAATTTATTAGCTTCACAAGCTAATCACTATATAAAAATTGTTCATTTTCAAAAATCGAAGGAGGACGATCCCCCATTTAAAAAAAAAAATCGAGGGGGGGGGGGACACGTCCCCCTCCCGTCCCCCGGGATCGCCGCGAATGTCCGCGACAGAAAAAATATATAAACCCCTCCCAAAAAGTTTCGCAAGTCGACTTTGGGTCATGATAACTTTTCAGGTACGCTTTAGTTATTCCTGAATTTCATACCATTGGAAAGATAATTTATTCCCCTTTTGATTGATATCCTATTTGTAATGATTGTATCATGCTTCAATGCACAGAATATCAGAATATGGAGAAAAGTAAAAAGTCAAATGTTGTAAAATGCATTTTTATTCATCACACTGAAGTTCCGCAACTTCACTTTAGGTCCTGATAACTTTGGGGATATTTTCTAATTTTTATTGAATTTTATACCATTGTCAAGTTAATTTATTCCTCTCTTGATTGATACCTTATTTGTCAGGGTGATGTCATGCCTGTGTCCACAGAACCCCTCAATACCACTTAAATACATGACAAAGCGAAAGATAATTTTCAGTTTAAATTTCTGTAACACAACACTGAACCTTGATACATTTTAATGTGGGGATTTAATCATTGTCAATTTTGTATAGCATTAAAAAGTTCATTTATTCTTCTTTTTATTGATACCCTATTTGCAATAGTAACATCATATTCGAATGCACATAACTCACGAATATAATGCAAAGTAAAAAGTGAAAAGTTGCGAAATGCATTGTTATTGCTCGCAACAGACAATAGTACTCACAATAGGCATTCAATTTGCAACATTTAACTTCTGACTTGTCCTAACATTCAGGTGTTCTGTCCATGCAGGAACAACACTATCGTTACAATATGGGTGTCATTGAAATGAGGAATAAATTATCTTGACAATGGTCTAAAATTCAATAAAAATTAGAAAATACCTCGAAAGTTATCAGAGCCTAAAGTCGAGTTGCGGAACTTCGCTTTGATAAATGCATTTTGCAACATTTGACTTTTTATTTTTCTCCATATTCTGATATTCTGTGCATTGAATCATGACATAATCATTACAAGTAGGATATTAATAAAAAGGGGAATAAATTATCTTTCCAATGGTATGAAAATCAGGAATAACTAAAGAGTACCTGAAGAGTTATCATGACCCAAAGTCGACTTGCGAAACTTTTTGTGAGGGGTTTATATATATCGGAGACGTCCTGGAGTATCCGATTCGTGGGGACGAAGTGAGATACCACCTCTATTGTGGTATCTCAAGGTATTTGCCATGAGACGGATTTGAGACTAATTTGGGACGGGTTTGATACGGTTTTAATTTTTATCAGGGAAAGATCTAAAAGTGGTCGCTGAGACGTCTCATGAATCTCCGCGACATCTCATGAGTCGAGGGAAAATAGAACATGCTTACGAATGTGTGTGTGCGTGTTTTTTTCTGTCGTGGAGACGTCTCTGATGAGACATAAAACAATTATCGGAGACGTCTCCGAGTGTTCGAGTCTCAGAGACATCTCCGCGACGTCAGATACCACCTATAAGTCCATAATTTCTACAGAGGAGAAAAACACCACTATCATTTTCAACTGAGAATGTAAACTAATGTTTTCTTTCAAGACTACTGAATTACTAATGGCACTTGACATAAAATAGGCCCACTCGATTTCCTTTTTTGCATATATTAGTGTGTTGCTATGTGAGACAAGAAACGTTTTTGTCGGTCATAGCAACAACTAGTTATGCAAATTGGATTCAAAATACTAAACGAGTAGTTCATTCAGGGCAACTGGTTCCGCCCTGAATCTGAGTCCTTTGTCCGTTGTCATTGTGCTATGTCAGCCATAACCTGGAACCGCTAAGCTTCTCAAAGAAAAGATAATCCGTGCTTTGATAATATACCTCGTTAAGCATGGGTTACCTTTTTCATCACAATAAAAGAATTTCCCGCTCCATTTCAAATATAGCGAGCATACATACATACATACAGCATGTACAAATACACACAAAAAGAATGGAAACAAAGTCCACCATTCTTCAAAGGTCCATATTATTTATAAATATTTGATAGATGTAGGGATTTCGAGGAGTGGATATTGTTAATGAACATTGACGTTTTATTGTTTATGTGTATGGCTCTGTAAACAGTTGAATATTTAAATAGTGGAAAATATATATTTTACCCCTTCCCATAATATTACAACTATTGCCCCTCCCAAAAAAGAAAAGAGAGTGAGAAAAAAAAAATAGTAATAAGAAAGAGATTGATGCGCATGCACCTAACGTGAGAAAATTTTGCGCATGCATGTAGCGTGATGTCGGAATCAAATTAAACGTTTCATTGCTTTTGGCCAAATATGGACACTTCACATTTGTGAAAGAAAAAGTCCGTGGAGCTATTTAGGAGATTAATTCAAAAGAATAAAACTACGAACATATAATTTATTATATATTATATATTTAATATATATCTATCTTTTATGCTTGATATTGTTAGAAAAAAAAGTAAACTGCAGCAGCAGGTCAACCACTTAAAATTATGGCAATGCTTTACTGATCAGAGCAAGTTTTGATCAGGAAAACACAAAAACAAAACAAAACAAAAACAAAAGCAACAAAACAAAACGAAGAAACAAAACAACCCCCCCCCGAAAAAAACAACAACAAACAAACAAACAAACGTCGTATCATTATTGGGGGAGTAACCATCCGGATCATAATTATAGTTAATTAAGCCTGGGTTACACCAGAACCGAATCAATATTGAAATATTTCGTATATTTCGAGATACCTGTATTCTCCATTGTTATTCAAAATAACTGTTTATGCATACTTATTTGTACACACTCTTTGGGGGGAAAAAAAATGGGCGGGGTTGCCCAGCACTGGGCGGCATGCTATCTGCGCGGCTGTTGGTCGAAGGATCACCAACCCCTGGGTATTTTTTTTTTTTTTGCCAATCTTGGGCAAAGTTCAATC
>CALNVZ010003434.1:27486658-27516039 GCA_940671915.1 Paracentrotus lividus | reverse complement strand
TGCATTGATTTTACAATTTACTCTGTTATCCATATTCTATGTATTATTGATGTTTATACAGATATGTATTTATATTGTATTATTTGAACGTAGAAATAAAATCAAATCAAATCAAAAATCAAATCAAAATCAGCTGCGAATCTACCCGAATACACTATATTCGAGAGTATTCTGTTCTCCCTCCCAGAACGAGCGGAAATTCGGGAGGGATTCTAAAACATTCATGGAGGGATTCGGCTCGTTTTGAAATGTTCAAAACCAGCCGAATACCCTCAAAAACACTCCCGAATGTGTCCCCGCAAACTGAGATACCATCCGTAGGGATCATTATGTGCCTTTAAGGTATATAATTTATTCAGAGGGAATAAAACCATTGTCTTTTTTCAGCTGAAAATTGTTAATGAATAGGACGTGATATTTAAAAGTGCATGACAAGCGACAATGCACAACACTCGGTAGTCAAAGGATAAAGCGGCTACAAACAATCATTGTTGCGTCATCATTTCAATGGATTTCCGGTTTTTATCTTGTGCGTTCCAGTGCACTCGAAACTTCCCGCTGTAGGGGAGACCGGGGACAATTGTAACACTTTTTTTTTTCCAAATTTGACTTATCAACTTTATTATAACTAAATACTTGCTTAAAACCAAGTAAAACGAAATTTGGATATCTTAGCTCGACATATGAATAAGTTTGGGTTAAGTAAAACTATTTATTTTGAAGCAATTATCATTTCAAAACACGAGGTCGAGTGTTACAATTGCCCCTAAACCAGGGGCAATTGTAACAGACGTACGGGGCAATTGTAACACATGAAATTGTAACATTTTCCTTTTCTTTATCAAAGCTATGCACTTGACAGATCCAAGATTTAAACAACATTAACCACATCAGCTAATTATTATAAAACATGACAATGCCTTAATTAAGTTACATTATATTTTCCACTTGTTATATACATGGCATGGGATTATTGCAGAAGTTTAAGTGCTCTGTTCGGGCGATGACAGCGCGCTGAATTGTCCCGGGGCTAGGTTGATTTGAAGTTAATTTTTTTTTTTTTGCTGTTCTACTATTATATACATTTAATATATTTCAATACATACAACACACATACAACCACACACACACACACACACACACCACACACACACACACACACACACACACACACAACCCATACATATACATATATATACATATATATACATACAAATTGCATTTGCGTTTCATCATAATAATAAAAAACATAATAGTAATGTGCAGTTTGAAATTTTCTTACTTTTAGCTGAAATACTGAATATTGAGTTAGAAACTGGGTATAAGAAATATTTTCGATTATGAATTGTGCTGGGAGGATGTGTTATACACATTTTACTAGTTGTTAGATCTTCTTGCAGAGGATGCATAATATAGGTCTTCCCGTGTAATTATATTTTCTTAATTAGCTATAATTGTGTCTAGATAATTTATGTTATTAATAAACAACTTTCGATCGTTACGATAGAGCGTTCTGAGTGTTTGTACATTTTTTTTTTTTTTACAGGTCATGTTTTTTTTTTAAATTTCATTTTAACCCTAATTAGACTGGGGTATTTTGGAGGCTGGCCAGACTGGGGGAGGGGGGGGGGGGGGGGGGGGGGGGGGCTAAAAGGCCCCCCCCCCCTCAGATCTCGGCCGTTGATCGCGCGATCGCGATGAAAATTGACACACACGTCACTGATGGCGTAATCTGCAGAATCGTATATCTGATTGTTAAAAAATTGTTTAAATTTATTTTTAATGAGTTATAATTATGCTATTTATGCATGAAATCATACTTTTTGCTCTAATTCACTAAATATAGCCCCTAGAATGCTAATATTTGGTACGAATGTTTTTTATAGCATTCCTATCAATTGAATTAGAAAAAAAAATCTGGTATCCAAATTAATTTCTTATGTATTATATTGTTAATTTTTTATTTCTTATGTAGGCCTATATCTCTGTTTTTGTTTACCTTCTTATTTTTTATTGTTTTTGCGATGGAAATTGTCGGCGACATTATTTCTGTCATACATAATATTATCAGCAAATCAAATGATTTTTATAGATAAAAGCAAAGTTAATCACTCATTTATGAATTTTAGCTGAAAACACAATTTGCAATGACTTTGTACATGACATGACGTTTCGGAGCAATTTTGGGTCTGACGCACGTTTACAAAATTATGCGGAACTCGCGAACCGGGTACCCGGGCGTCGTGAATTTGGGCTTAAATGATGCGCGAGACTTCAAAAAAATAAAGTCAAAGATCGCGGCCACAGCTTCTCGCGTTAAAAATTTATCGCGAAAAGTGTCGAGGAGGGGGCCTTTTAGGCCCCCCATCCCAGTCCAATTAGGGTTAAACAGGAATAAGTCTTCTTATATTTTTACATGTATATAACCTAATTTGATGTTGTTTTGTTATACAGGGCCGCGATTGTGACAATGTTTTAACCACTGATAAGGCCAAAATTTTAAAATAATAAATAATAAATACATGAATGAATAAATAAACATGAAAGGAAGAACAATTAACAGAAATAAAAGAAAGGGCAACAAACAGGGGCGAAAGAAAAAAAAGATTTGTTTTCAAAATTTGGGCTAAACACTTACAGCTGAAATCTAAATTTATGGGTAAAGCTTCCGAATTTAGATTTATAATTCATCAAATTGAATATATGAATTTGAAAAGAGCCAAAGTCCATGAAAGTTCATTTCGAGTAAATCAAGAAAAGCTGAATGATTTTTGTGTGTGGTTAATGGAGATTTGAGATTTGAGTTTTTTTTTTAATTTCAGGCATTTTGGGGCAGAATTCAGTGCTGTAAATTGTACACAAGATGGACTCATGTATGAGCAACAACCTTCCATGGTTAACTCAGTTTGGCCAAGAGATGGACTTGGGCTCTTTTTTATATTCATATACTCATACTAAAGCAAACCTAAATTTAACACAGTTATATCCTTTTTGGCTCACTATATTATACCAGATGCTTTCATCCGTTCCTTGAAGCTCCTCGGTGGAAGTGAACATGAAGGACGAATCGCTTTTACATCTAAATGTCGTCAAGGAACGTACATGTCAATTCACCAAGGAGATTGGTCCAGAAACAAGTCACGGTTGGTCTGCCAGTACCTTGGATTTGAAGGTAATCTTAATTGGTGATGATTCAGTCTCCTATGTTCTAGAACTTTCTCTTTTTGGAATTATATTCATGAATGACATTTGTTTTGCTTATCTACCTTTGTTGCCATAACAGGTGAATTTATTTCCACAAAGATTTCAATTTAAACGTTTTGTTTACAAAACAATTTTTCTTTCAAACAATGTGGATTGTATACAAAGCTCTTCACAGTCTTCTTCCGTCACGTACGTTCCTCCTCGGATCTTGGCGTGCGCAGCCATATTGTGCGGTGGTCACATGTTTGGATTTCTACAGTCACATCACGTCTTAAGTGAAACGTTCAACTCTCCACGCCATACACAATAGAAAGTCGTAGATAAATTGTAGATGCAAGTTGTGTTGTGACCATCGCGGTCTATTGTCATTTTGTGCAACGAAGGGTTCGTTTATTTATGTTCGTGTTGTTTTTTTTCATGCAACTAAAAGACACCGACAACAATAATGTAAAAATATCCACCGAAATAACGCAAAAGCGACAACGTTGTGAATATACACCTCTACTTTGGATATTGGTGTTTGAAATATACCAATTAAACACACAATTTGGCGTTTCTATGGTCACTTTTTAAGAGTGTTCAAAATGACGATTTATTTTTAAACCAAATATAGAAATTATATGTGCTTTTATAAAATCATACTTTTTCAATATTTCTTATCTTTTTGATATTTGGAAAAAAATATTAAACGTTAATTAGAAGTTACCTGAACGGATACCGTTGTACACTGTCCGTCATAAAGGTGGAATATTTTTTTGCCGCTATAACGACATGGTTTTGCTCTGACTTTAATTTCTTGAATATGTTTGTCCCTGCTTTTACTTTTCGGGAATCTGGCTATATCTTGGACATTCTCCCAACCCTTCAAGTGGACCTTTTTCCAAAAAAGTTTTGTCAACCCCCGTGATGCCCATTTTTGTCATTTTTTCTAATTTTGGGGCCCCCTTTTGTTTTCCCGGCCGATCAAGCCCCCCTCAGTCCTACCCCCAGGAAACGCGACTGAGGTGTACTGTTTTGTATTGTTCTTTATATTAAATCTATATTTCTGGGGACAGGCTAAGGTCTCTTGTCTTGGGGAGGGCTTGAAGTAAAAAACGAGATTGGTGAAAATTCGGAATATTTTATTCCATCTTTATGCTGAAAACAAAAGAAATGAAAAACCACCTTTAACCCTTAAATATCATCATTTTCCCCTTAAATTTTGTTTAGCCTTTGATGACAAGGCTGTAGATAGTCATTATTGATAATATTTTATTTTGATTTATGTTTGGTTGAGATTTTACAATACAATTTGGGGAAGATAGAAATTTCCGTGGTGTAAAAATGAATAAAATGAATGTTGAACCCCAATCAAAATAAATTTTTGACCCCTCCCCTAGACAAAAGAGTCGAGCCTGTAACCATAAATCTAGATTTAATTTAAAGAAATCTCAACCTCAGACGTGTTTCCTTGGAGTAGGACTGAGGGGGCCTTGGTGGGTCGCGTGAACAAAAAGGGCCCCAAAAATAAGAAAAAAAATGACAAAAATGGCCATCTTCTGGGGGTGACAAACTTTTTAAAGAAAAATCCCCGGGAAGCGATTTTTTTTCCGTACCACTAACGCGTCACATCAGCTAATTTTAGTCCACGGAGCGACTTGATTTGAGGCCGTCGTCGCTATAGTTAGACAGTACGCATGCGCGTGGACTCATGCAATGATCGACTGTCACGTAGTTTATAATTTAGACCCTTTTGATGATGCGGATGATCCACATCATTTATGAATTGAGATTGAATATATTTATTGTCCATTCGGAAATTCTTTTAACATCGGCTTCACAAATAATAAATTTAAATTACATTTCCAATAGAAAATACATTACATTTACAAGAGATATAATTTTATACAAATTCATTACAGTTAATTTAATAGATAATACATTACATTTATAAGAAAGTATACAGACTTATTTCACTGATTGATGAAAATTGGAAAGAATTTTCTTCATTAATTGTTGTAATTGTTACTTTAAATGTTATTAAATGTTTTAATGACTCAATTATATTAAAAGCTTCAGCAAAAAGAAAAAGAAAAAACAGTGCGGTAGAGATAAAGAAGGAAATTAAAAGTTGATAGAAGAAAAGAAAAAGAAGAAAGAGAAAGAAAAAAGAAGTAAAAGAAAGAGAATAATTTAGAAACATCGAAATTATGATGAATCCAAGTTCAGATAACAATTATGACATAAATTTTCCAATATTGTATTATTATTATTATTATTATTATTATTATTATTATTATTATTATTATTATTATTATTATTATTATTATTATTATTATTATTATTATTATTGGAAAGCGAATTAAAGCTTTCGTCTGATATTAATATTTAATGAGAAAGATGGATCGAGTGGCCGGGATATTTTTATTTATTTATTCATTTTATTTATTTATTTTTATTTATTTTTTTAGTAGTGCAATTGATCGGGTGCAATATATTATATTGTGCCATTTATTATATTGTGCCATATTTCTGTTGAAAACATTCAAAGGCACAGACTCATCCAAATCAAGTTAATAACTACACATCTCCCGAAATAAGTGAGTTTTGAGGCACGATTTAAAGTGTTCGAATTTCTCGAAGCAAAGAGAGAGGGAGTTCCAAAGGCGTGAAGCAATGGATGGCTGAAAAGGCACGGTTTCCACATCCTCCTTATGCTCAACAATTAATGTGAAAAAAAAAAAAAATAAACTGAAAATAAGAAATAATTTCCATTATAAAACTCACAATTTTGTGACACTATTTTTTTTTAATGAGCGATTAAATCAAAATTGAAGAAGAGAAAGGGAAGCCCTCACTATAGGTGAAATTAAAGATCATATAAGAAATAGGAAAGTTGCGTGGTATACATTTTGACACAATATTTGAATCTGCAAAACATATTTTTTTGCCAAAATTTTCGGATCTCGCTTCCGTTCGCATGAGCAAACAAAATACAAAACAATGATTTCAGTAAAATTATTTTTCCTCAGGTTTCCATATTTAAAGAATATGTTATATTTGTTCCGAAGCTTTATTCTTTCAATTAGTTTCTGCATAATATTTGAAGTAGGTAATTCTAGTTCGAATTTTGGATATGAAATGATCTTTGGGACGCTTCATTCCGTTAAGAGTGTATCATTAATTCCCCTCCCGTATAATTTCCGTCCCCATGTCGTGACATGAAATCACCGCCTTCATATTTATGAAGGACTGGTCAAGAAAAGTTTACTTACATTTCAAAATTTGACCCAAAATTCCATATTTCATATCCGATTATTCAGTGGCGGATCCAGGCCCCTTAACATCAGGCGCAGGGGACGCGCCCCCTATAATTTGAAAAACACTCATTGACTGTTATTAAAATCGCCCCCTCCCATCCTGAAATCCTGGATCCGCCACTGCATAATCATTACAATTTATCACCACTGTCATCAGTTGTCAGTCACGAACAGCAACTTTATTCCTTCAGTTCTCAGCACAATCATCATTCTCAATATCCCACAGCCATCCCTGCAGTGCTCACCTTTACCGCCAATGAAATCAAATTCAATTCAAATGATATGAATAGAAAACTATTAAACAACACTGAAACATTGATGTTCCTTCTTTTTTTTTTAAATCCCGTAACGACACTGTTTTAGAGGTCCTTTATCAGATTATTATAGGATTTCCCACTTAGTTTCGGAAGTTCGTCACTCCATTCGATAATCAGTTCATTCAAATTCACAAAATATTTCTACAGTGTCAAATTCATCATTCAAATTCCAACTTAGTTCCTTCACTTTGGTATTAAATGCCTTCAAATCGAAATCCCCCTCAAAAGCAATCAAATGCGATCCCGCAATCAAATCTGCGCTGAAGCAATCAACTTTGGCATTGGTTAAACCAAGTTGGTATACAATTTGGCAAATCGTTTTAAATTCTTGGTTACTTTTATTTAGATTAAACATTTAAGATAGCGATTTCTTTTTCTGAAGCTCTATATCTATTCCATGAGAAAGAAAAAAAAAAAAAAAAAAAAAAAAAAAAAAACGTTTCCTTTTTATTGAGGTTTAGATCATTTTAGACATTTCTTTACTGTTGAGTGTTGTAATGAAACAACTATTCGTATTTTCTTTTTAAAGCTCTGGTTAATTACTTTAGAATAAAATGTCAAAGATCATTACGGCGCCCCTAAGTTTTAGGTCAATCTGGAACCCCCTAGCTTCAGGTCGAATCTAACATCGAATTAACGCCCATATGTCGTCCATAAGTTTAATGTAAACTTTGCGCCCCCTTAGCTTCAGGTCGATTTGGCGCCCCAAAAGTTTCAGATCACTTTGGCACCCCTGGGTTTTCAATTTGGCGCCCCTAATTTAAGATCAAAGTGGCGCCCAACTAAATTTAAGATCCTATATGTTTTAGGTCAATTTGGAGCCCCATAAGTTAAAAATAAATGTGGCGCCCCTAAATTCAAGATCAATTTTGCGGCCCCTAAATTTAAGATCGAAGTAGATCCCCATTAGTTTAAGATCAGTATGGTGCCCCTAAGTTTAAGGTTTATTTAGCGCCCCTTAGTTTAAAGTTGATTTGGCGCCCCTAGATTTAAGATAGAATTGGCGACCATTATGACGCCCTTTTTTCCCTTTGTTTTCTTTCCCTTTTCCCCTCTTTTCCCTTTCTCTTTTTTTTTCCATCTTCAATTCTTTCCTTTTTTCTTTCTCTTTCTCCTATTTTTGGCGCCCCCTGTCCGCCAACGCAAATGAATTAATTTGTTATGTGGAAGAGTTTTGTGTGTTGACTATGTAATTATGCAAGATAAATTTGTTACGTGAGTAAAAAGAGAAAATGTAGGGGGAAAATCATTCTATGAACAAATAAATAACTGGAAAATATATCTCGTACTTAAGCGAATGCCGTAATATAAGGTACATACTCATTCACAATTGCTGCTAATAGCAATTTGAAAACATTTGATGAAAAAAAAATTATGTGATTAAAAACAAAAACATTTCATGCAGCTATAAATTCAAGCCCTAATTTGAATGCTAATTACTGTAAGTTGAAAACTCGGAATGAATTTAAATGCTGCTTATGGCGGTATTGCGCAATCAAAACAGCGTCTCTGCTAAATTGAATGACTGTTTTAAGTATTTAGTGAACTTAAAATAAACTTCAGGAATTTTACAATGCATATTTTTAAAAGGATACATTTTTATGTTTCATAATAGGGGTTCACAATTATCATATGAAATATTTTTTTTCTATTACACGGAAACTTAAGCATTATTGTTTTAGCAGGACTATCTACATCCAGCCAAAGAGAAAATGTATGAAAGTTCATTAAAATGATTATAGACATGATAGAAATGATAGTTTATCATAATTGCAGTCATAGGGTCTAAAATATATTTTCAATTTGAGACATGAAAATTAAAAGAGAAACGTAGACGTACCAATAAAAAAAAAAATCATATTTGGAAACAAAAAATACTGTCAATGCACATGAGAAATATTGATGAGAAAAGATTTTCCGATTTCTCAAAAGAAGTAAAAAAAAAAACGGTCTGAATGATAAAACTACACACATTACAATATACCACGTATGCCACAAGACTCGAATGGAACATCTCAAATCATGCCAAGTCCACGCGCATGCGCACTGTCTAACTCTAGCGACGACGGCCTCAAATCAAGTCGCTCCGTGGAATAAAATTGGCCGATGTGACGCGTTAGTGGTACGGAAAAAAAAAATCGCCCCCGGGAAGGGTAGAGGGAACGTCCAAGATATACCCAGGATCCCAAAAATTGAAAGCGGTGATAAACACATTCAAGAAATTAATAACGGAGCAACGTAATGTCGCTTGAGCCAGAAAAAAATATTCCACCTTTATGACGAACAGTGTATGTTTATGTTTCGTTGGATTACTGCTGCAGTTAACAGGAAAAAATTAATTAATTTTGTATTGAAAGTCGCAGAAAATAAATGTCAGCGTTCGTTGAGAGGCTATATCGCCGCGACTATCGGCCAAGTTTTCCAGTCCCATTCCGGTGTTTGGTAATATTCCCTTTGGGTTTCATATGTGATATACCAGGATGTGTCTCCAAGTCGAATAAACTATCCTTATTAAGCGAACAACGGTATCGGTTCAGGTAACTTCTAATTAACATTTTCATATTTTTTTCAAAATACCAAAAAATAAAGAGATATTGAAAAGCTATGATTTTATATTAAACCCCAAAATTCGTCGTTTTGATCAGGCTTCCAAGATGCATAAATAACTGAGCGAAATGATTCCCAATTGTTGGTTGAATTAGTTTATTTGATACACCAATCTCCAAGTTCAAGATGCATATGCACCATTTTGCCGCTTTTGGTGTATTTCGGAGTTTTTTTGTTTTTTTTTAATATTTTGCTGTCCAACTCGTTTCAACTGCTCGAAAAAAACGTTACAACAAATTACCGACCGTTCGCGTTGCACACGAAAACTAGCGTGCGCGCGCACCTCAAACTAACATGTCGTCCCACGCCAAGAGAACACACAACCAATAGGCAAGGAACGTACGTGCCGTCCTTGTATCTTGGTGGGCAAAGTGGGCGGGGCTAGTCTAATAATGTCTAATAATTAGAAGAAGCACTATTAACAAGCAATAAGTCACCATGGTACGTGAGAAATATTATTGTTGTTTCCAACTACCAAATAATTGCGTGATATTGAAAGATATGATTTTACAAATGAGTTTATCATTTCTATATTAATGTTTAAGAAAACGTCACTTTGATCACGATTTTAAGATGGATAAAACTGAAACAAAAAACTCCCAATTGTTTGTAGAATTATTTGATACACCAATATCCAAAGTAAAGGTGCGTATTCATCATTTTACCGGTTTGGGGGAATTTCGGTGGATTTTAGAATTTGCTGTGAAACTCGTTTCGCAGCATAAGAGAGAGAGAGAGAGAGAGAGAGAGAGAGAGAGAGAGAGAAAAGAACAAAAATAGACGAACGTTTTTTGCGCTTTGTAGGTGTTCAGAATTTTTTCTGCCTTCGGTCATTAACATGAGTACCATATATTAGTTATAGGGTACGCTAAGGTCGTTCAATCGGCCCAAAACAAATTGATAAGCCCCCCCCAAAAAAAAAAATAAAAAAAATAAATAAATAAAATAAATAAATAAATAAAAATAAACAAATAATAATAAAAATAAAAATAAAAATAAAAAATAAACTAAAATAACGAAATGCACAAGCGTCTTACAGCCTCCCTAATTTAAAAACATTTTTGAAATATCCCTCTGGAAAATCAAAGCCTACCCTTGGTGATAGAGCATTTACATAGGCAACTCCCTAATTATGGAACTCACTCCCACTTTCCATTAGGGAGTCACCTGCACTTTATAATGTTCAAAACCCAACTTAAGACATGTCATCTTAGTAATACTCTATTATGCTCATTTTGTAATAATACTATTGCGTATAAATTTGTTTTCATAGACGCATACGCAACTGTAGGTGGCGATCTCTTCGAGGTATCATCATTAGACAGTCTGTCGAAGACTGTGACAGTAAGATGTCCTGATAATGTGAAGAACATAACCGATTGTTGGTACGATGAACTTGATGATGAGATTCCTAGAGATGAGAGTATAGCGGTCGTCTGTTGTGCAGGTAAAAGGACATAACACATTTTTATCATTTATATATATTTACGTGTTTTGAAAGTTTTTTTTTTTAATGTGAAAGTGAAGGGAAAGAAAAAATGGAAAGAAGAGAGGAAAAGAGAAAGGGGGAAGAGGGTTGAAAGTGGAGGAAAACAAAAGGGAGAGAGAGAGGGGGGGGGGGAGGGAGGGAGGATGAAAGGGAGGGAAGGAAAAAGAAAGGGAAGGGCGCCAAGTCGACATTAAACCTAAGGTAACCATGTTGATGTTAAATTTAAAAGGGCGCAAAATTTACCCAAATATAAGGGGCGCCGGTGTGGTTTTGAATTTCGTGGGACGGCAAATGGATTATAAACTTTTGGGAGCCAAAAAACAAGAAAAAACAAAACAAAGTAATAACAAACAATATTTGAAATTGCAAGGCAAGAAAAGGCGGCCGCATTTACGATTTCCTTAATCCTATCCTTTTTGTGACAGAGTAAGAAGTTACATGCACAATGCGTATCGAAAAATAGACTTTTTTTTCATAATCCTTTTCTATTTTTCTTTTACAGTGAACTTGTGCAACACACCACAGGGGTTCGCAGTCGGCCTGGAAACAGGTCGAATCCCCAACTCAGCCATTACAGTCTCCAGTAACTCTTCATATCTTGTTGACAAACTAAAAGCCCGTTTGAATGGCCCGTCAGGATGGGTTCCTGAAAGGGAAGATGAAGATCCGTGGCTTCAAATTACATTTGAACATGTTTTTGTCATCAGTGCCATAATTACACAAGGACAATCAAATGCTAGTCAATGGGTGACATCGTATACGATCGCGACTAATCTTGGTGACCAACAGTGGATTAGTTACACAGATACCAACACTAATGTAGCCAAGGTATGATTCTTTTCTGTATGTAGTTGTGTATTTGCACATGATAAAGACAATAATTATAGTATTAAAACAAAAAATAATAATAAGTTCGGTTGGATGTCGAAGTAGAAAGGACTATGAAAGAAAGAACCTTGCACAGCACAAGAGTGAGAGGCCAAAGCAGACACGTGGAGTGTATGCCTTGGCCGAATGGCGCGAAAATATAATTTATGAGCGCCCTTCTGGTGTGGGCGTGTCTCCAAGACTACAGACATTTCGTGGGGAACTGCTTATCATCTGAGTGTAAGCTATTCCGGCGGTTTACAATAATGGTTGTAAAGCGTTTGGAGATGAAATTACTTCATATTCGGTGCTATATAAATCACAGCTTTTATTATTATTATTATTCCTTGATTTTATTACAATGGTTCATTACGGTAAAAAATTTGTTAGGCATAATTCTGTGTAGATGAACTTAATCGTACCACCACATTCAACCTTGCACCTGAAACTCTGCCTCGATACATTGTAAATATCAAACAATGTTTGTAGATGAATCATGTCAAATAAAATTCTGCAATGAAGCGAAAATGAACAAATATACTCAAATCATGATAAAGGTTGTACACATGGATTGAAGAAATTATTCAAAATATTGATTGATTATAATTATCGCAATTTTTTAAAGGTCTTTACAGGAAATTATGATCGAACAAGCTCCGTGGTACATAACTTCCAGAGACCGATGGTGTGCCGTAAGCTACGAGTTTATCCCAAGACATATGATGGTGACCGAGCGCTCAGGCTAGAGCTCACAGGATACGGACCTGTCAATGATGCCATAGGTAGGTGTGCTAATGGAAATACAAAACCTGTCATAACTATTTTCCAGATTGGTGGATTCCCGACTGTAAAGATGGTCCCTATTGGAAATCGCTGATACCATTTTCGAGTCAATACACTAAGAGAAATTATTACAGCCAAAATGGCCAATGCATTTCATCAAAATGTAGTTTAATTACTGACGTCACTGTAAATGGGACGAAAGTCCTTCAGTAGAAAACAGGAACCAATTGATCCATCCACTCCAAGAAAAGATAATGTAAATTTCAAACTATGAGGATATAGATAGTTATTGATTGAAAATGGTTGAAAGTATTGTGAATATTTTTGTTTACACAATTTGTCTAAATCATGTTTATAAAGCAATTGTTACTTCTTTGTGGTATTCAGCGGCAGTGAATAATGGCGAACCCAGCTGTTCATCTCCTATCCGAGGGGAGCGTATGGGAGTTGAAGATGGGCGTATTCCAGACTCTCAGCTCACTAGCTCATCTAGTCATAGTCAGCGATTCAGTGCATTTGAAGGAAGGCTAAATGGTGGAATAAATGCAGACAGACAGGCAGCATGGATTCCCCGCAATGATGATGAAGATAAATGGGTGAAGGTCAGTAAAAGTAGTTCTTCATCTTTATTTCATTATAGGCCTACCCGTCACACAAAACACACAATCACACTCCCTCACATTGCAACAATTATACCGACATCCACACACAAAACACACACACACACACATACAAAAAAAAAAAAACCCAAACACAAACACACACGCACCCACCCTCACACCCTTTACAACCAAACTTAGACAACACAGTTCCTTATGGAGGTGTCACATTTGCCGGGTAAATTGAACGGGTTTTTGCCGTTCACCGAAAAACAACAAATTCCAACACGGCAATAGAACGGCACCGGCCACATTACATTTTTCTTAATTTTCACCGGGTCGGTGTCGTTCTATACCGGGTCTGTACCATTCTATACCGGGTCTATACCAGGTCCTAGCCAGCCTTGTACCGGGCTGACCGTCCTCATATATAGTCCACGCTTTCCTTTTGTCCGTGTGATTACCGCTTGCCCGCCGGCCTCAACGCTCTCTGACAAGAAAAACAAAATTGTTTTCTTCGCCGGGTGACTCACCGTTTCCCACCGTTCGCAACCGTGCGAAACAAGTTGATACGAACGACGGGACACGGAGGATACCCGGAGATAATACACGGTGGGTCGGTGATGACCCGTCTTCTGATTTTGCCTTCGGTTCATGCCCGGCGAATATTTTGAGCATGACTGAGCATGCTCAAAATTTTCGCCGGGCATGAACCGCAGGCCTCGGTCGATGGAGACCCGGTGTAAGGGCGGTATAATGGCATTGTAAAGACGGTTTATGAATGGTGTAAGGACGGAACAAGCGCTCCTCACCCGTCCACAAAGCGGTCGTGCACGGTGATGGTCTGCACTAACAGATCTTCCCTTATGGTGTCTTAAAATCACTTATATGGTGTCTTCAAACCGCCCTTTGTTTTCGAAGCTCTCGATCTCGTCGCTCTCTTTACAGGTCTAGAGAGGAATGATATTTAAGCTTTTCAAACATACATTATAATCTGAATAATTTTTATTGTCGTTGTCGGGGAGAAGAATTTGAAATTGGGTCCTTTTATGGACATTTAATCTAAAGTAATTGACATTAGTTTCTAAAGTTTTATTATAACAACTTTGGAAATAAACATTATACTACTTTCCCAATAAGCTTCAGTATACCGTAGTTTGGTCTCATACGTTTCTGCCCGAATTACATGTTTACTTTATACCTGCGTTTCATTAAACAGAAATTGTGTAAGTTTTATCGAATATTATTTTAATTTCTCCGCGAAAATGTCCCCGTGCTTTTGAAATGATTAAATCCTGTTATATCAAATGAAATATTGTTATCATGATAAAAGTACTTTATCATCTTTTTTTAATCATTATATTATGAATTGTCTAATACTTTTTTCGTAATCATATCATTGCAATATTCTTTTAGCCAAATTATAACCCCCATAGAATCACATCTAGAAAAATGTCTACATCATTCATAATTCTGCAGTTTGGATGTTTTTGTATGATCCATGGATTAGTTTTTTGTTTATTTTTATTTTCTTTGTTTTACACACGACCACTTTGAGTGATTTTACTGTGATTAAATAAATTAATCAAAACTATACAAGACAATACCTTAATATAATTTTTGTATCAATAAAAATACATGCATAATGCCATTGTATTCTATATCTGAGAAACCGTCTTTAAGAATGCCAAAAATACGAATTTTCTTACCCATAGATTGTATATAATTCATGTAATTAATTCAATATCAATAGGGTATATGATTATGTTTGTGAGATAGCAATATGAACCATTTTTTTAAGGAAGCCTACAAAGAATCGGAAATACAAAAAGAAACTTACCCAGGCATTTCCCGACCGAAAATTTAGGGAAAAGGTGCCTAAAATGGGAATTAGTTGCCTTTGCCCCCCCCCCCCTTTATCGAACGCCCCTCCCTAGAATAAATTTGATATACATATATATGAATGGATGAAGTGACCCGTGTGGAACGATTCCTACCCTGCATGGTTGTTTGAATAATGATATTGGACGACCAAAGACCAAAACGCAGACCCCCTATATATCAATAATAATAATCCGTATATCATTATTTCAAAATGAAGAAACTTTGTGGGGAAAAAATCCTTTGAGTTTTTCCCGTCTTTAACTCTAAGATAGAACAATATAATAAGTACGACCAATTCGATATGTATAAAATGTATTATAAAGTGTAAATAATTAAACCAGCACTGAATTGATATGAAAACTGAAACAGAGGCTAAAAGAAAATGTAACAAATGCGACAAAATATGAGCCTCCTATAAAACTATAATTTCCGAGTAAAGCAGCCCCCAAATAAAGTTGATAATCACCTCCCTGTTTATGTCATATGATTTATTCCTTATGGTATATAGTACTATTGTTTTGTAAAAATATTCCTCTGGGTATTAGTTTTTAACTCAAATTCATTTAGATATTGATTGATCTTGTTGGTAAACAATCAAGGGGACAACTGATTTAAAAGCATGCATAGTTTTCACGTATAGTTTCATGTACTAGGAGTTGGCAAGTTCAGCCGCAAGGGGCGTACTTGATGCGGAAAAAAGGGGGGGGGGATTATCGATTCGTGTTGCCCGACCTCACCACGGTCCATCTCCGTCCTGTAAACGGGCATGAAACGGGCGCGGCGTCCTCATTCAGTCCTTTTAGCGCCCTTTTAACGACCGGTCCGGTTTAAGACCGTTCTGAAATACCCGGTCATCACCCGGAAAAAACCCGGCAATAGTTCGGCCGTTCTGTAAAAATCCTTTCGGGAACGGGTGCCCAGCGAGCTCCTATGAACGTGTTGGACGGGCTTCAACCGCTTCACCGTGTGCCTCACCGTTTGCCGCCGTGTGCACAAATTTGGCCAGAACGGTGGCGAACGGTGCGCCAACACGGCTAATGTGACACCTGCGTTACAGAGCAACACTTACACCCACTGCACGCACGCCCCATATCAATTCTACTCTATGTAAAATGTAAAGTTAACGTATACCAAGGTGCGGTATTAAATCGTAATTAAACAAGGCGCGTCCATTATCTAAGAGGCCAGACGCAACAAAGTGACGTTGGAAAATACGGCTGAGAAGCGCAGAAATCTATACAGCTGGCTGCAATACTAAATTAGCTCACAAAAACTCACGTAAGAAGACTTCCCTGCAGTGGAAATGGTATTGTCCGTTCGGTTGAGCAATCTACTCATGGAGATGAAAGAAATTGATGAACTTTTATCATGTTGTTAGTAAATAGATTCTCCAGACCAGATGGAGGAAATACACATTTGGGCAAGCTTATAACATTATTATGCTGAAGTTGTAATCAGAATTATGCAATTCATATAAATTGATGCTCAAAACAATGACATAGATTGTGAACTTGTCACAAGTCTTGTGAAGACGCCGCACAGTGGGCAAGAATGCCTTCAAACCATGACAAAATTATTTACTCATTGAAAAAGGTTAATAAAATTACTATAAACTGGTTACTATTGGTTTTTGGACCCGTGGAATCCGATGGGCATATTTTCAAATCCATATGACGTCAGCAAAATACTGTTTTCTGATTGGACAATGCAAGCGTGCAGTGTTACACGTTGAAAAAATATATTTCACTTTGACAAATTGGCTTATTAAAGGTTTTCTTGACCCAAGGAACACAATCATCGCTTATTTGACTTGTTCTGACGTCATCAAAACACCGTTTTCTGATTGGATGAGGCGCATAGTTTATTTTATCTTACATACACTTTAATATGTATTTGAAAAGGGTTAATAAAGTTAATCTAGATTGGATTGTATGTGTTTTTAGACCCGTAAAGTCCAATGGGTGCAATTTCAAATCCATGTGACGTCAGCAAAATACTGTTTTCTGATTGGACAATGCAAATATGCATTGCTACACGTTGAAAAATGATATATCGCTTTGACAAGTACCTATAAAAGGGTTTCTTGACCCAAGGAACACATTCAACGCATATTCGACTCGCTCTGACGTCATAAAAACGTTGTTTTTCTGATTGGATAAAGCGCAAATTCATTTTATCTTACAAACATTTTTATATTTTTAGGTTGTAATTTTAACTTAAGGAACACGTTTATTGTAAATTTCAGTTACTCTGACTTCATAATAATTTTTATTTTCATTTATTGTTTTTTTTTGTTTTTTTTTTTTTGTTTGTTTGTTTTTTTGTTGTTGATAAGGTATATATTCATTTTAACCCATATAATTGTTCATTAGTTTGATAATAAAAGTGGGACATTAAGGGTTACAGGACATAATGAACACAGAAGAAAACAATTCAAATTGCTCTGATCACATTCAAAAAGTGCCCCAACATCATCAACATTATGTTATCTGATTAGAATAGACACACATTCATTGTGTAGACATTAAGAGCTTTTCTAAGATTTCCTGGGCAGAAGTAAACTCAGTTATAGAAGTGAATCAATCGCTCTCCCCTTTTCTTCTTAAAAAGTGAGGAACTTTAATCTTTTAAAAAGAATCCTTACTCAAATATAATGTGAAAAGAATTATATTTGAAATTTGAAAAACGTCAGCAGAAGGAGTTTCACATTAACAGCATTGTTATTTTCATAACCTTTTTATAGGTGAAATATGGTAGAGCCAATTTCTAAAACTCGCCGTGCAATCAGGCTTATTATGAATTGAAAACTATTCTTAATGATGGTTTCTTCGTCTACACTATTGAAAAATAAAAAGCTATCGTTTACAGTGTTTATTTTTCATTCTTAATTACGCCATCTACGTTGAGATTTGTGTAGCAACAATATGTGCATGCGTACAAAGTCCAATATTTACCGAAATAATCCGTGTACGTTTTTTTGAAAAACGCCTGGGAAATACTCATTAGCAACTATTAGCAGCAAAAAATTACATCTTTGGAAAGCTGAGATGTTGATCAAAACTGTGTAAGTATAGTCGCCCCTGGAATCGCCTGGAATCTAAACTAAAAAGTTACTTTTCTAAAAAAAAAAAAAAAAAAAAAAAAAAAAAAAAAAAAAAAAAAAAAAAAAAAAAAAAAAAAAAAAAAAAAAAAAAAAAAAAAAAAAAAAAAAAAAAAAAAATCAAATTTTCGACGATTTTTGTGAATTTTAGTGCTTATATCTCCAAAAATAATACTTTTTTTTTAAATTTCAATTTATATATCCTAAATAGGTCACTAATAATCAAGAAATGCGTAAAGTATCAGCCTAATTGATGGACGCTTTATATTTCTACAAAGCTTTTTGTGAATTTGCCTCTTTTCTCACATTTTTGAGCAATTTTTGGATTATACCATAGTCAAATGGGTAAATAACACCTTAAAAACTCGCTAAATTTAAAAATATTGATGATTCAATAAAATTTAGGATGTTTTCTTCCCAAAACATATGAAAAAATTAAAAAATTTCAGATTCACTTTTTTGAATTTTGGCACAGTTTGGACAGATTCTGGCCCACTGTGCGCCGTTCACATGTTTCTATGCGATATGCATGTGATAAGCGTAAATATTGACTAGTCGAGGAAAGAACCTCTTATGATTATGTTCAAAGTGACAGGACTTTTTTTTAATCAATTAAAATGAATGTACCATCGCCGGAATGCTGAGAATTCAAGCTTTTAATTGCCCTGTGATCAATAAGCTATAATAGTATAATGCGGCATCGAGGATCAAAACATGCCTATTTTGAGAGCAAAATATACCATATTGTACAGGAATGTGATCTGTCTAGGCTTTCGAATTGACACAAGTGACAGGACTTTTTTTCCCCTTTACAATAAGTTATTCCTATTTTTGAAAAATTCAGACTCTTAGGCCCGAATTCACAAACGTGGTTTAGTTAGTCCATGGTCTAAATCAATTGTTTAAACCACGGATTTAGACCATGGTCTAAATTTTGGTATTCACAAACCACCTGATTTAGACCATGGACTAACTAAACCACGTTTGGGAATTCGGGCCTTAGCGTACTTATTCAAGTTGATCATTTCTTTGAAAAGGTAGTTGCTCGCCACAATAAAGAAAATAAAATGAAAAACTGTCCAAAAACAAAAAAAAAAGCCAATGGGCGCGCTCGCTTTGAGTAGAATGGTAGCGCCCTCTATCTCTTAAGTTTACAACTAGAATTGATATGACCCTTATTGACCAAATATACGCATACACTCACACACTCACATTTAAAACCCTACACCCACACACCACACTCCCTTTAACTCTTGCACATTCCCTCGTGTAACCACACCTACCAACCATTAACAACATAATGAAAGACACACACGCACGCTGACACCTCCACATACCCACAGTTGCGTCTATACACTAACTGTTCAAAATAAATCAGTGTGTAAGCGCCCTCATCTCTTCCACGTTACATATCAATCCAAATTTGTAATTTCCCTCGTTGAATATCATTGTGCGTTAGCTCTTTCAAGGAAGGAAAATGGACCTTTGATACGACGTCACTTTTTACAAGGTACCCGGTTTTCTCCTTGTTAGACTGAACTACGCATATGAAAACGTGAACAATCAAAAAGGACAGTGTTATTTTATACCAAACACGCACAGTTCCACTACAGTGCACTAACGACCAGAAAGAATCTTACGGGAAATGTGTGTACTGGGTATAGACTCTCTCTACGTCTGACCGTCGATATCGCGATAACAATGCCCTGAATAAAGACCGTGTAAAAGGAGAGTGCAAGCTGTGCAGTCAGGATCGAAGTATTTTATCATGATATTTTTTTTTATGATATCAAAAACGCGGGGGAAAATATTGACCAATCACAAAGAAGTTAAAATCATTGGAAAGAGAAATTAATACATTTACTTCACTCAGCGTAACTAGGAAATCGATGCGCTGCTGAATTTTACAGAAAGCTTTTAGTGACTGCTGTTTGACCAAAATATCATTTTCACACAGAAAAACGACCCAAAAATGATTAAAATGGGAGATTTTAAAGCTCAAAACGCGAGGGTTAGGGGTAAAAAAATATTCTTCCCAAGGTTTTATCTTGTTTTATATACATTAACCCTCATAAAACCTGTGTAACTAAGTAAATGATCTTCTCGATTTTTTTTTATTCCAGTATATTCAACAAAACTCCCGTTTTTCGGGCATTCCTTCCATTGACAATCGGTGCGTGAAAATGGTTTTCCTAGAAAGAAGCCCCAACGTTTTCATATGATATTATGAGAATTTCAATCGACATCTGGGTACCCTTTTGCTTGTGTTGCAGAATTCCGAGATCTCCTATTGATAGTGATAGAAGACATGCAGTAACCATTAAATAAACACCTAACACAAAGTTCCTCAAATGGACTTTGGGCCATGATAACTTTTTTCGGTATGCTTTAGTTATTCCTGATAGTTAGACTATTGGAAAGATAATTTATTCCCTTTTTTGTTGATATCATATTTGTAATGATTGTGATATGCTTCAATGCACAGAATGTCAAAATATGGAGAAAAGTGGAACGTCAAATGTTGCAAAATTCAGTTTTATTGATCAAATTGAATTCCAAAACTTAACTTTAGGCCTTGATAACTTTTGGGTTATTTTATCATTTTTATTGAGTTTTATACCGTTGCCAATTTCATTTATTCCTCTTTTCAATGATTCCTTAATTGCAACAATAGTATTGTTCGTGTGTGCACAGAACTCCTGAATAATAAGACATGTCAGAAGTCAAATGTTGCAAATTGAATGCCTATTGCGACTGTTATTGTCTACTGCGAGTTACTCGATTTGAGCAATAACAATACATTTCGCAACTTTTCACATTTTACTTCGCATTATGTTCGTGAATTATGTGCATTCAATCATGATGTTACCATTGCAAATAGGGTATCAATAAAAAGAAGAATATATGATCTTTTCAATGCTGTAAAAATTGATAGTGATTAAAACCCATATTAAAATGTATCAAGGTTAAAAGTTATGTTACAGAACACTTAAATAGGACATTATCTTTTAGTTTGCCTTGCATTCAGTTGGTATTCAGGGGTTCTGTGGACCCAGGCATGACATCACCATGGTAAATTAGGTATCAATAAACAGAGGAATAAATGAACGTGATAATGGGATAAAATTCAATAAACATGATAAAATACCCCAACAAATTTATCAGGGTCTAAACTGGCGTTGGGGAACTTAAATATGACCAAGGAAAATGCATTTTACAACATTTAACTTTTTAATTTCCCCCATGTTCTGATAATCTGTGCATTAAAGCATGACACAATCATTACAAATATGATATCAATAAAAAGGGGAATAAATTATATTTCCAATGGTATGAATATCAAAAATAACTAAAGCGTATATCAAAAGTTATCATGGCCCAAAGTCGCTTTGCGGAACTTTTTGGGAGGGGTTTATTATTACTATCTCTGATTGAAATAGCACTGAAATAAACACAATACAAAAAAGTAAGTTCCCCCTATTTCAGATATCAATAATTTTTTAACCAACGGAATTGAACAAAAAAATATATATATATATAAATTTATGTCTGTGTTGTGTAGGTAATTTTATTCGCTACCATGTGACCGAGTTTTAGGACAAATTATCATGTAATGCTTCAGTGAGTAATGGTTGAATGCAGAAATGTCATTTTTTTGAAGTTCACAAGCCGATTATCAAAACTTTGAAAAAATGATTACGGAACAATTTTTGAATTTTTTCTACATTACACTTGTCACAAAGATGCAACATGTGTGCCCTAACATACAAAATGAGTTCATGGTCAAGTTTTACGGTTGAGTGAGCTCTGGGTTAAAATGTCAAAAACTGCAGATTTTGTGAATTTTACCTGGTACATTCGATCCAATATGATGTAATCCCTGTTTTGGAAATGTATTTCGACTTTTGCTAACAATTCACGGTTGAATGAACACGTAGAACAACCAACAATAGGCCACTTTTGAATAATGATCTGGTATTGCAGTAATCATGGTAATTTTAGGCACTAAAGTTTCATGTAATAACTCATGGTAGAATGAACACTAATCATCAATGAATTAAGGCCGAATTTCACATTCGTCGGATAATGATTGCCTCCTCCATTGACTGTGTAAAAAGGTTTTACAAAAAGTGAAATTTGGCATATCTTTATTGTCAGTTTTTGTCCATTTGACTGCGAGTTATTTTACGAAACTTGACACACAGCTTAAGATGGTCACCAACAAACATGATCTTGACGATTCAAATTGCTTATCTGGTAATTCACTGAACCGTGACAGAGCCCTAAACTTTCATCTCATTTGCATGTGTTTTTTTTTGTTGGTATTTTGTGCCCACTGAGGCGTGAAACATCGGGATTTTTGTGAAAATAAAATCAGAGTTACTCCCCCCAAAAAAACAATCGCACTTTTTAATCAAAGTAAACATTAAAATTTTAGTCCATACATGTCAAAATAGCTTTTCCCGTCTAACGTACTCACTGATGCATGAATTTTTAAATAAGTGCCATAGGATTATTGGCATGTGTCAACTGGTTATAAACATTACTCCAAAAATGAAATTGAGATGGTTTTGAATGCATACAATTACTGTAATACCTGATTATAATTTAAAATGGCCTTTTTGCGGTTATTTTATGCGTTCATTCAACCGTGAATTGTTAGCAAAAGTAAAAATACGCTTTAAAACAGGAATTCCAACATCATTTGATCGAAAATACAACGTAAAGTACGCAAAAACTGCAGTTTTTGCAATTTTAATCCTGTGCTCACTCATCCGAGAAATTTGACCATGAACTAATTATGTATGTTAGGGCACACATGTGTCTTTTTTGACAAGTATGATGTTAAATTTTTAAAAATATTGTTCCGAAATCATTCATCCAAAGTCGTGACATTCGCCTTGTAAACTTTTAAAAAAAGAAGACATTTTTGCATGCAACCATTACTCACTAAAGCATGACATGATAACCTTCTTAAAAATCGGTGACATTGTAGCTAATAAAATGGCTACAGCTCGATAGTCCACGGGTCCGATAGTCTGCGGGTCCGTTAGTCCGCGGGTCCGATAGTCCGCGGGTCCGATAGTCCGCGGGGGATGTTCGTTATTCCGAAAATAGAATAAGGTTCGTTATTCCGAAGGTTCATTATTCCGAAGGTTCATTATTCCAAAAATAGAATGAGGTTCGTTAATCCGAAAATGAAATAAGGTTCGTTATTCCGAAGGTTCATTATTCCGAAGGTTCATTATTCCAAAAATAGAATGAGGTTCGTTAATCCGAAAATGAAATAAGGTTCGTTAGTCCGAAAGTGAAATAAGATTTGATATTTCCGAAAATGAACTAAACCTATTTTAGTAACAAAAGCGGTGTTGTAATAAAAAAAATAATAGGATATTATGCAATAATAGTCTAAGCGGAGGACGGTCACCCGTGAATGACCTCCAGATAAGGGGGATTTTTTTGGGGGTGGGGTGTCATTATATATTTAATGCTGTTTAATCTATATTTTCGGAGAATTTATTTCACAAAATTATCAACGGCGACTTCTACTGATAAAGAATTAGTTTCGCTTCTAAAATCGGGTCGTTAAACAGTCCATAATAAGATAATTTATTCCATAATTGTTTTCGTTCCGTCTTTATTTAATGAAGAATATATTTCCCAACGTTATACCCCCGTCACACTGAGCTCGTTCGTACTACGTCCTTGCAAATTTTGCCGAACGGGCATAGTCTGTGTGTAAACTGAGTGGACGTAGTAAATACTTCTTACGATCTGTTTACGAACTTCATGGACTAGCTCGGTCGGATTTCCAAAAAAGTGTTAAAAAAAAATCGGGCGCCCATCTCGTCCTAAAATTTAACGGGGTGGCAACGTACCTGAAACGAGATGGACGTACTACAAACGAAATTGCCGTACTTAAATCGTTCTAAAGATGTGCTAGGACGTCATACAAACGAGCATTGTATATTAATTATTCAAGTTCTAAAATTAAACGTAGTGACAACGTTCCTTAAACGGGTAGGACTTACTCTGAACGAGAAGGACGTACTACGAACGTGGTACCTAACTTTTATCATGTTGCGCATAGGCACTTTTAGTGACCGTTTGGACGTGCTACGAACGGTATAGAGTGAACGAGCAGTTTACTCGTTCTGAACTGGATAACAACGTATTGCGGACGCGATAAAGACGGAATTGACGTAACGAGAACTATTTATGAACTGCCTAGCATCGTATTCAAGAAATTATTTTTCAAAGTTATAAGTTCCAACCCGACCAAAGCCCGTTCAGCTTTTTTTTTTAAAACGGGCAAAAACGGGCAAGAACGTTATAGAACGACCTCAGTGTGACGGCCCCCTTATCAACGGTGACTTCTTCCAAAAAAAAAAAAGAATAAGTTTCGTTACTAAACCCAGGGCTTTACCACGTCAAAACTGAATAATTATTTCCGCAAATGTTTTGCGTGCTTTTTTTTATTTCGTAAAGAAATTGTTTCGAAATATTATCAGCGGCGACTTCTTTCGTTAAAGAATAAATTTCGTTTCTAAAATTTGGCCGTTATCACTTAATAACTAAGTAACGAATTCTGAAATTTTATTAGTTCCGTATGTATTTATGAAAGAAATTATTTAAAAGCATTATCAGCGGAAATTTATCTGTAGATTAAGGAGTCGCCGCCAATAATGTTTCGAAATCACGTCTTCATGAAATAAAGACGGAGTGGATATAATTGCGAAATTAATTATTTAGTGATGGGTGATAACGGCCCGTTTTTAGAAGCGAAACTTTTTCTTTATCGGAAGAACTCGCCGTCGATACTCTTTCGAAATGACCTCTTCATGAAATAAGACGGGCGGATATAATTGCGGAATCAATAATTGAACAGCATGATGATGATTCTATCCTCTCCCTCCACCATGCCTGCCCTTTCCATTTTCCCGGCTTCGCCACAGATTATTTCAGATTCGGGCTAACAAACCTAATTTCATTTTAGGAATAGCGAACCTTATTTTATTTTCGGAATAACGAACCTTATTCCATTTTCGGAATAACAAACCTTTCCTATTTTGGGAATAACGAACCTTATTCTATTTTCGGAATAACGAACCTTTTCAATTTTCGGAATAACGAACTTTTTTTGTTTTCGGAATTACGAACCTTTTCTATTTTTTTTTAATAACGAACCTCATTCTATTTTCGGAATAACGCAACACCACATGCCCCCCCCTCCGCGCCGCGGACTCAACGGACCCGCGGACTTTTGGACCCGCCGCTTATCGGGATGACCCCCAATAAAATTACCTACACGGACATATAATTAGATTTTTTCAATTCCTCCTGGTTCAAAAATTATTGATATCGGAAATAGGGAGAACTAAACTTGTGTTGTGTTTAGTTTTCACACAGGTTTGTTTAAAGTTTTCTTTATATTTGTTGGACTGAATAATTCAGCTGTGTTATATTTCTTGGTGTTCCAACATGTATAATAATTGTTGTATTTTTCATTATTTGTTCAGATTGATTTGGGTGAGATATCTAATGTGACTGGTGTGATTACGCAAGGCAGATTCGAACTTTATCAATGGATCACATCTGTCAGTGTGTCCTATTCGAGGGACGACGTGACATGGATCTACGCCTTGGAACCAGAGTGTGGTGTTAGAAAAGTAGGTTTTAAGGATTATCCCGTTTGAATAATGTTTTGCCTTCCAAGTATTACTACAGTCACTACTATTACTACTCCTCCTCATAATAATACTACTACTACTACTACTACTACTACTACTACTACACTCTAAAAACTGAAGTGCTAATTTATGGGTGCTCGTATAGTGACTGCACTTCAAGTGCTAAATCAGCACCTGAGGTGCTGTTTTAGCACTTATCCAAGTGCTAATTTATCAACAAAAAAATGTTCATGATCGGTAAGGGATTCGAACCGGGTTCACCTAGACATGGAAGAGTACCGCTGACGATACCAATGGACCAAAGGAGATCTCCCTATCTAGCTTGAATTATGAAAGCATAGTAGATAATTATGGCAACTTTGAAGAAAGTTCATCATGAAACAATAATTGTGCTAACAATCGTGAGATGTGAATTGGTCTAACGTGCTCGTAAGCGCTTCTCATCCAGGGGACCCAAGTTCGAATCCTAACGAAGTCACGCCATTTTCGCCCATTTTTGCTGAAAGTTCAACTCACGTAAACGTGCTAAAACAGCACTTTGAGTGCAGTCAATATACAAGCTCTTAAAAAGTGCTGATTTCAGCCTCTAAAGTGCTAAAAAGAGCACTTTAGTTTTAAGAGGGTACTACACTGTAAAAAAATATTTGTATTTTTACAGCAAATCTGCTGTCAGCAGAGTCGCCATAAAAAAATGTAATTAAAAAAACAGATTTGTTGTAAGTTTCTCCTGCAAATAATTACATGAGAAATACAAAATATACATCAGGAGTAACATATTTGTTCCGTTTTAACCAAATACGTATGCTATAAAACTCTAATGGTATTTTTCCATCTCTTTCATCAATTCTGA
This sequence comes from Paracentrotus lividus, assembly GCA_940671915.1. Lineage (NCBI taxonomy): Eukaryota > Metazoa > Echinodermata > Echinoidea > Camarodonta > Echinidae > Paracentrotus > Paracentrotus lividus. Next base: position 27,489,349 of record CALNVZ010003434.1, on the reverse strand, counting down.
AGGGAGAAATTTACAGCAAAACTGTATTTTAAATCATTTTTTTTTTTGTATGGCGACTTTGCTGTATTTTTCCTGTATTTTTTGTTTACAGTGTACTACTACTACTACTACTACTATTGTTATCATTGCTAATCACATGTATCTTGAAAAAGGTATTCCCACGATTATTGACCTTTTTAAAAGCTACGCGTATATCTTTCAAGGAAATGCGTCTGGACTTGCTCATATTGTAAAAAAAAAAAAAAATTGCTCCTATTTTTGCCAAAGATTTGTAATATACAATATGTATCTTTGTTTTATTATAATCAGCACTACTAATTTTGTAGTATAATCCTATTGATATTAAATGTTCAATATTATTCTTTCCCTTGCCACCCAGGTCTACGCAGCAAACTATGATCACTTTACCCACAAGATCATACTTTTTCCGAGACCAGTTAGCGCCCGCTACGTCCGAATACATCCACTGACATGGATTCAGCACCATGCGATGCGATACGAAGTTCTTGGCATACCTTGATTTGCGAACATCTTACCCACTTAACATGGGTGACAATAATGGGAGGGGGGGGGGGATGAGGAGGTGCATCTCACAACAGTCTGAAGTGGCCTGTGCGATGATCCCCCCAATGTTTACAGGTCAAGAGACTTTTGTTAATATGAACCTATCCATTGCAAATTCATAACATAATAATGTAAAATTATCTTATGATACTTAAGGATCTAAAATGCAACGTTCTCACTCGGTCGTTACGCTTTCGGATACGTCGTTGACGCGTTACGCAACATTATATGTAATGTCATGTCAGGCAATAATTGAATGAAAATCGTCTTTTTGCATGCGTTTGGGTACAAAATGACGCTTTTCCTAAATTGCTTTACAATACTGATAATTGAGCGTTTTGATTGATTGATATCGTCTTTATACTGATCAAGGAACATTTCTCAAGCATAAAAAAAAACAAAAACAAAAAACAAAGATATACATGAGAAATAAAAACAATAGAATATAAATATATTCACAAAACTATATAATACAAAAGAATTAAATTGTAATTTCCAAATTTCTCAATTAAATACTGTTGATTATGCTACTCATCAACTTTTGAAGAAAAAAAAATTGCTTCATAGCTGTTTTTAAATAAATATTAAGGAATAAAATTATGCATCGAGTTTGCATAAATTGTCATAAATTAAAAAAAAATATGTATCTTTAAAAAAAAAAAAAACCCTATCAACGATACCCATAACTAGTGCAGCAATGTTCGTGCAAAATTTCGCGGCATTACTTTGATAAAAGCATTCTGGTGACACGATTTTGGTTGTCTATGATTATAGTACCATCATGATATGTTATGCATGTATATATTGTACAATCATAATACAACAAAGTTTGTGATCATAATTTATAACTGGTGTTGGATAGATGCCCGATCAGTTGACTCCTTAAAATCAGGTTTAAAAACATAACTTCTTCTATCACACATGTCTTTGTAGGGTAAAATATTTTTGTTGTATTGCTGCACTTTGCTGACACATACATGACATATGAACAAAATTGTATAACCTTTCATTCGTTCTAATTAAACATGTATATCAGCAGCAGTAATAATTACCAAGTGCAGTTCATATGGCATTGTCATTGTAGTTGTTGTAATGTAATGTTAACATAATTATGTAGAAGTAGAGCCAAGGTCGTATTGTATTTAGCACTCAGTATATTATATAATTCTGTTAATGTATTTTATATCTGTTACCATGTAAAGCGCATTGAATTTTATATGTAATGCGCTATTTAAATATAAATTATTATTATCATAGTGTGATAATGTTAATAATTATATATATGCTTTATATATTCTGCTTTTTGGGGTTCTACAATAGTTGTAAATAAGTTCTTTTTGACAAATTTATTTGCTTGCATGATGAAATATGTGTCATACTTAACGAATTTATTTCAATGCATGACAAATTATTTTTAGCATGACAAATTAAAATGTAAATCCGTCAAGTAAGACCACTTTCATGAAAAATTAAGATCAGTCAAATGACAAACCTTTTACCTCCAATACTTGACAAATTTGCATTGATCAAATGTATTTGACAAATCAAAACTTTTTTCAATTACGACCATGTTTTGATGATTTTTTTTGTTGACTAGATATTTTTAAATGTATCACAGGTGTCTCAAAGCAAAAATTAGTTATTACGACCCTGGCTAATGATAAAAATCTTGTCTTTAACCGTCGTCAATCAAACTAACCTGTGTTTCGATATATAGCTCTCTTTTATTGTTATCGATTTACGATTCATTATTACCATTATAGTCATTATTTGTATTATTATTAGTAGTAGTAGTATTAGTATTAATATTATGATTATTATTATCAAAAGTGAAATACATATAAACTGTCACCCATCTATGTTCTTTGATTAACCCGTGAACTGCTGAAATTTTTTTTTAGTTTTTCAGGATTTCTAGAGCCCATATTTTTGAAATATTCAGGAAAATTATGATTTTCATATTTATATGTTTAAGTATAACCATATTAATTAGTATATTGAATTTTGAAATAGTTTTGACGATTTTTTTCCCAGAAATTTTGAGGGTATTTCGGACATTTGAAGATGAAAGTTTGTCATTGAAAAAGTCATATTTTCAAAAAATTATATGAAATATCAATTTCTGAT
>CALNVZ010003434.1:27473195-27486558 GCA_940671915.1 Paracentrotus lividus | reverse complement strand
TTTGCTCTCGATGAATTACACTGTTCGTCATAAAGGTGGAATATTTTGTTGTGGCTCCAACGATGCTATGTTGCTCCTGCTTGAATTTCTTGAATGTGCTGGTCACCGCTTTCACTTTCGGGGTCCCGGCTATATCTTGGACGTTCCCTCAATCCTTTCCAGGGACTTTTCTTCCAAATAGTTTGCAACCCCCAGAAGATGTCCATTTTCGTCATTTTATTTTTATTTTGGGGCCCCTTTTTGTTTACGCGACCCACCAAGGCACCCTCAGCCCTACTCCAAGTAAACACGTCTGAGGTGTAGAGTTGTTATAATTGTTCTTTAAGTTAAATCTAATTATATGGTTACAGGCTTGACTCGTTTGTCTAGGGGAGGGGTTAAAGTTTATTTTGATTGTGGTTCAACATTGATTTTAACCACTTTTACACCATGAAAATTTCTATCTTCCCTAAATTTTATAGTAAAATATCAGCAAAACATAAAAATCAAAATATATTAAAATATCATCAATAATCAAAAATCTTGCTATCAAGGCTAAAAAGAAAATGATAATAATTAAGGGTTAAAGGTTGTTTTTTTTTAATTTCTTTTGTTTTTAGCATGAAGGTTGAATACAATATTCCGAAATTTTTACCAATCATACTTTTTGTTCCAACCCCCCCCCCCCCCCCTAGACAAGAGACCCAAGCCTTTCCCGTAAATCTAGATTTAACTTAAAAACCATAATAAACAGTACACCTCAGACGCGTTTCCTGGGGGAGGGGGGTTTGATCGGCCGCGGTAACTAAGAGGGGTCCCAAAATGAGAAGGAAAAAAAATTTAAAAAGCATCATGGGGGTTGACAAAACTTTTTTTGGACAAAAAATCTTCGTGAAGGGTTTGAGAATTTTCAAAATATAGCCAGGGTCCCGAAAAGTAAAATCAGGGACAACGATATTCAAGAATTAAAGCCGGAGCAAAATTATGTCGCTATAGCGGCAAAATAAATAAATAAATGAATAAAAATATATATAATAATATAATATAAATAATATTCCATCTTTATGACAGACAGTGTATGATTAGCTATTGAATTTCCCGCGGTCTACATCTGGTAAAGATTTTTATACAATAAGGAGCTTCACGTGATGCTTTTCCAGTAAAACGTATTAGCCCATGCGCAAAACATAATAAAGTCTCTATTGTCCAAGACAATTAGCCCCACAGAATGTATTCAATTCGGCAATCTTGGATTCGCGGCCGTCGATGCCCATACGACGTCGGTTGACATTCGGGTGTCCTTCGGGTAAACTTCATATTACCTTCGCGTGTGATTCATAGTGCCATCGTGTAACCCTCTAAACTTTGCCCGAACCCTAAAAATGACCCCTTCGCACCTAAACATCGGGACAGTGTGACGCCAGCTTTAAGTATTCATATAATGTATACATGCATACATTTGATATAGGCCTCTACCTTTACTTATTGAGGATAAATACTTGACCGAATATAATTTTTTTCTAAGTCAACTGAGGCAATTTTTGTGATTGTCGTAATTGTATACGCCCCAAACTTTATGCTTTTGATTGTTTTTTTTTTAAGCAAGTAGTGCAGCAAAGTCCCCATTGACTTGATGTCAGAAAAAAATAGCTCTTAATTTCTTCACAAAAATATACTAGAGAGATGAAACAAAATATCTATAATTGCAGTGTCATACGGTATAAAACCGAAAATTTGTGTTCGGCCCGATTTATACTTTGTATCACTCACATTTTGCCTGGATAAAAAAATATAACAAAACAATCGTGAAAATAATTACATCAGGTATGGCGACTCAGTCTGCTAAAAAATACTATAGAAATATAAATATGTTGTATAATCATTAACTTCATTGTCCGTATCCTTTAGCAATGAAGGCCTATACGAAAAGCGCGTCACTGTTGTTTGGACAGACAGAGGGGCTTCCGGTAGTCTCCTGCCATATTTTCGAGCAGACATAATATATATATATATATTATATATAGTAAATATGGTAGTATTTTACGAGCTGTGATTGGTTGAAAGGATGTCACGTGTCGTTCAACAATTCTGGTATGTTGAACGCTTTTTGTTATGTTGAACGGTTTTTTGTTATGTTGATCGGTTATCCTGTGTTAAAATGAATAGCGAAATCGATTGCTTTGTTGCGCTAACTGCGTAATAACAGTAAAATGGTGCGCACAACAATAGATACGCGGAGCAACAATATACGTCACAATAGCTAATTAGCACAAAAGTTTGACAAACATTGGCAAAGATAAAACCAGATTAGGCAAGGTCAAATATCTAGGGGTTATTTACTATAATAATAGGCATGCTCTATTAATGCCAACATTCACTAACTATGTGAACTCCAATACTAAATTATCCCTCGTGCACATTCTGTTTCAACTCGGCCTACGGCCTCGGTGAAATAAATGTGCCCTCGGGATAATTTAGTATTTGTCGTGCACATAATCTAGTATGTTGCATGGTAGAGCATGCACTATTTATATAATATTTTATTACATCAGATCATGTGTGTGAAAATTAACAAAGAATGAAAAGGAAATGCTAATTAACAATCCCTTTGTTCAGTAAAGAAGTTTGCACACTTCCAAATCCCGCCCACTCACTCTGTGCACACTCAATTTTACAATTTAATTTCGAACTATCTTGTTTTCTGGAATTATATTGTTATGTTTTGTGTCGTTGTTATACGATTGTGATAATTTTATTTTTATTTTATTTATTTTTTTTTTTATCTATTTATGTTTTGTGTGTGTGTGTTTTTTTTGTGTTTTTTTTTTTTTTGCATTTTGAAAAAATGTAAAATTGAAAAGAGCTTCCGAGGCAATGGATAACGATCCGCTTTGAAAACAATGCAAATGAGAATTGAATTGAATTAAAAAGTAAATGTATATCCTATGTAAAGTCCAAATAAAAGCAATTGCTTTTGTATTATCTTTTTCATCTTTCTGTTTTGTAGGTATCTTCTTTTTTTTTAAATCTATTTATTTCGGGGTCTTCCCACAAGTCCTCGGTCCCAAGAGTCCTCGATCCCACGAGTCCTCGATCCCACGAGTCATCGGTCCCATGAGTCCTTGGTCCCACGAGGCCGAGTATTTTCCCACGAGTTCTCGGTCCCACGAGTCCTCGGTCCCACGAGACCTCGGTCCCACGAGTCCTCGGTCCCACGAGGCCGAGTATTTTTCCCACGAGTTCTCGGTCCCATGAGTACTCGGTCCTAAGGCTCCTCGATCCCACGAGTACTCGGTCCCACGAGGCCGAGTATTTTCCCACGAGTCTTCGGTCCTACGAAGCCGAGGGTCCACGAGACCGATTTTTCTTATATCGCATATTTTGTTCATTAGGATGTTTGTCTGCGTCAAAAATTGACAAAATTTATGATGGAAATGTCTCAAATGAATACTAAATTCATGATCTCGTAAGTTGTGATTAATACAACGGGCATTGGTTTCCTGCAGCATTGGTAAATAGGGGCAATATATTGATTTATACTTGAGTAGCATCATGCTACTCTGAGGGGGACCCACGGGACTCTGGCCCCGGATAGGGGAAAAGGGGCTCCGCAAAGGATGAAAGGAAATAGAAGAAAGAGAGAGAGAGAAGCACGGAAAGGAGAGAAAGGGGAAAAAAGGGGGGTTGGTAAGAAGACAAAGAGGAAAAAGGGCAAAAGACAAAGAACAAAAAAAAGGAGGGAAGAAAAAAAGAGCCAAATAGAGAGAAAGAGAGAGAGAGAGAAGAATAAAAAAAAAAAAAAAAAAAAAAAAAAAAAAAAAAAAAAAAAAAAAAAAAAAAAAAACTCAAATAACATGTGAGCGAAAAGTTTTGAGGCTAAATGAATATAATCTTGTATAATTTACACAAATTATATTCCTGACGAAGACGCAGGTCCATAGAAAATTTGACATGAAATGAATAAAGAAATTGGCGTAAATACATTATTCCGACTATTTGTTTTTGTTTGATGACTGCCAATAGGTGAAACGCTATGTTGTTTAAAAAATATAGTAGATAATATAAATAATTAATCTGGATTTCAATAATAATAATAATAAATAAAAATAGTAACGATAATAAGCGCGAGCGAAAATTGTTAGAGTTCCATGGAAGAAAAAGAAGTGTGGAGAGCCCATTTCAGCTTTTAAAAAATACATATCAACCGCAATTTTTTTTTTTTTTTTTTTTTTTTGGGGGGGAGGTGATTGTACATGCCACCCCCCCCCACCTTTTTGATTGAGGGATGCCCCCTCCCGGGTGTCTACGCCCCTGTTTGGGATTCATGAATATTGTTCTCTCTATTCTAGATTAGATTTGAATTTTAATCAATTGATAAGGATGTAATTAGGATTTCTCAAGGATGTAAATCTTTAATTTTTCATGTAAAACCAAAGAACTGCATTCTTTAAGAATTTATCCGCAACCAATGGTGGTATCTCATTTCGCGGAGATGGATTTAAGACGGAATTAGGACTACTTTAGACATGTTAGACGAGTTGTGAGACGGTTTTGAAACTTGTCACGGAGACGTCTCCGATACTCTTTTCCGTCGCGGAGAAGCTTCCTATAAATTTTTTTGTTTTTATTGTCGCGGTGACGTCTCTGAGACGCAGTGGCGGAACCAGGGGGGGGGGCGCAGGGGACGCGACCCCCTATAATTCGAAAACCACTCATTGACCGTCACATCTGTTGACCGTTAATGTTAAAAACCGAAAAAATTTGTGGCGCCCCCCCCCCCCTTCCACTGCTGAGAAGGATTAGGGACGACTTTAGACGTAGTCCCAAATCAGTCTCAAACCCGTCTCCGCAAAATGAGATGCCATTATTCGCCATGCTAGTGCCTATGGTATTAACCGTAACTAAATTAATTTATGTAGTATAATTCAGCTTACAATGACGAATACACTTTTCAAGATGTTTCATCGATGTTGAAAAACATCCTGATTGGAGAAAATATGGTATGAGAAAATACTCGGCCTCGTGGGACCGAGGATTCGTGGGATCGATTTGGGAAAAAAGAAAAAAAGATACACTACGTAATCTGTAATTTAATGAATGAAGTTAAAAGTTATAGATTTCTGTGGCTCCTAATTATATTTTTCTGGAATGATGGTATCCAAATGTTGCCTGCAGATATAATGTTGTGATTGTGTGCTGCCAAATATAGTTTACTATTATAAAAAGGAGTCTAGGTTTACCACTTAATTTTCCCCATATTTTTTTCTGTTGATATTCAGCAATGGTCTGGATATGGTTATTTCCCACTGAACAGTGTTGTTTTATTTTTTTTTGTTTTGTTTCTTCTTTTGTTTTGTTTTGTTTTATATTTTTCTCTTAGAGAAAATTATTATCATATTTGAAAGAAGCTTAGGAAATGAGAATATAATTGTCAGGAGTTTTTACGGTTGGAAGTATTATGCAGGGATCAGGAATGCGCACATGATTATAGTTAAATGCCTGTTCCATATAGTACTGAAAATGCTGTCCCTATTACTTGTTTACAAGTTTAAACTACATGTACTTCTTTTAATCTTGTTTGCATGAAAGTGATGGTCATGTTGTGTTAGTTCGGTTCAACAATCTTTCTCTTGTTACAAAAGACACTTGCACACAAAAATGTAGGTCAAACATTCATGCTTACTCATTTGCTGTGTCGTTATTTGTGGTATGGTTCATTTACAGCAAGTAGTTTGTGTACTTTTAACTCATTAGTTATTCGATTGCTTAAGGGTTACCATAATTGTTTTTCTTATGGTCTTTTTTTTCACCAATGGAGTACGGGTTTCAGTTAAGTGCCGGGGCTTGTAGTATTTGTTATTTTTAGGACATTTTTGTCTTCGGCTATCACAAGGGACGGCCACTCTTTTTGTCTTCATATTAAGTTTGAAAAGAGAATGAAAATATAAAAATCTACGCCTCTGTTGGTACATACAATTGTATATGGATATGAAAATGAAGTTTCTCTTCATCGGTTGAAGATCCTGCAGATGTGTGTCCTTGAGCGAAGCGTGTTGGCGCCTATGTTGGTGTGGCAGCCTTCGTGGGTTTTTGGTTTCGCTGGAGGTGGTATTGGTGTGACCTTGGGTTGCGTTTTTGGACGGGTCCTTTTTTTCACGGAGGTTGACAGTTTCTGTGGCTGTAAGTGTCGAATGTGAATTAACTTTTTTTTTCCGCCTCTGTTTCTTTGTATAGGTAATTATTATCGTTTTTATTAGAAAATGGATTATTCTGGGGTTTTATTTTCATTTTTGGATGTTTCGTCACCAAGTTGCATTATGACGAGTCAGTTTAATCAGGTGATTCCGAGGAAGTCAATTGAGGCGTATAACTGTTTTTTGAAATGGCGAATTAATACAAAATATTTATGATGCTTTTCGGCAGCGGGTTGAACTAATTTGGAGAGGGTCTCCGTTCTGGTTATTCCCTTTGTGAGTGCACGCTGTTACCACTCGTTTCGCCAGCGGGTGGGAGGGAGCTTTTAATTCAATAAGGTTTCGGTGTGTTTCGGCTAATAGCCGCGTTTTCTTTTTCAAGGTATGTGTAACCCTAGTGTAATGGATTTACAAATACGCCTTGTTCAGCGGCTCGCAGGTATTGGTTTTTTAGAATTGCACTGAATTTCCCTGGATAGGATAGTCAATAATAATCAATTGAGACAAGGACTTCTAAATTGCGTGGGTGTACTCGACGTAGAAGTATAGAGTATTATTGGTTTTGTGAGAAGGGTCCAAATACAAGAATTGGCAGAAGTGATGGATATAAGTTTATTATTTGCGGCTTTTGTTATCTTTCAGATTTCCTATAAGTTTAACTACTTAATTTATAAGAACGCGAATTTATTGATTTATCATACAATATATGGTGATAACCTTTATGGTGTTAGCAAGGGCCGGGAAATTTTGTGGACTCCATGTGGGACGCTAAGCGTAATGGGTAACGGGGTGTTGGCCTTTTATGGAGTTTGGTGTTCTGGTCGTAGCTCTGGTCTCAGATCTTTCCGTTTGAGTGTTTTGTGTTTGGATTTGTCACAGTTCAGTGGTTAAGTTTTTGTTTTGTCTGTTTGTCTGTTGTGTGTCATTGTTGCCTTAAGTGTTGTCAGCGTTTCATTATTTGTTCTTTGTAAATATGATATTTATTTAAACTACACGCTTCCGATTGCTTGTGTTATCAATTAAGGTTATTTGTTGTCATGAATGGCATTAATTACAAGACTACATTTAGTCCTTGATTGACGTGTATGGAGTATTGAAGATTATTTCCATGACATGTAGATAAGGTTTAGGGAAGACTATCTATGTAAAAGAAGATGTAGCTGGAAAATTATTTAAATGGGTAAGGGAAACACTCATGCACGTAACATTTTGATTATTGATTTTACGAAGAATCACCGGTTCACACACTTCGTGCCCGATAATAGAATCTGTTTTGAACATGAATGGGTGGGACTTTGTTTTTTTTGCAAAACGAAATGCCTCAGAATTAAAAATGCCTAATTGGCGGTGGGTGGAGCGGAGATACTGTTATATCGATACTAGATGTGTTCAAATTTGTCGATAAGTAATAAGTAAAGCAGTTAAATTAATGTGATATGCAATTAATTATATAAGGTAATTTTACACTTTTTGCCTTTTTTAAGCCTAACATGTGAATAGTGTTATCATTCTATTCGTGGGAGTTGTTCGGGTTTTTATTTAGCACTTGTGTTGGTTATTAGGTTTTTTGGCTTGCAACTTACGATTCTGGTTGTGGCCAATTATTTTTTGGACAATATTTGTTTTCCTCCAGAAGATTGAGTCGACTGTATTCTCAGTCTTTTTTTGGGAAGAAGAATGGTATTGGGAAGAATATTATGTGGTGAACTATAAATTGTATACCTTTTGTAATTTCTGATGAGTGTGGGGATTAGGAAAGCCAATATACTCTACAAGATCTTTAGAGGCTCTTTAGATAATCTTGTAATTTTATCGTTAGAATTAATTAATGTTGAATGTTGCATGTATGTTCTTCGCAAGGTTATCACTATTAGAGGTTACATGTAAGAATAGTTTTAGTTTTTAATTGAACCGCATGGCGCTTGTGTTATTTTAGTCAGATAGTGACACAAGAAGTAAAACAGTATATACATCTCGGAGACTTATACCGGAGCGCCTTTAAAAACAAGGCGACTAGAATTATTTTTTAATTCAACCAGTTGTTTTTTTGTTTAGTGAATCAGATTGATTGTAGATTGTTTTGGCAGACTTTAATAGCTTTATAGTATCTGATCATGCATGGGGATAAGTTTAGACACCCTTAACTGGTTATGTTCAGACGGATCAAAAGAGACATCATTATTGGAAAAGTTCAATAATTCGTTCTTAAAGGATGAGGTTATATGTAAAAAACCATAAAAAGGAAAAATAGAAGAAATTATTTATCAAAGTTATATAATTCAGGATGGTGTAACTTGATCAATGAACATAAAAGCTTAGAATGACGAAGTTGTATTTGGAAGGTATTCATTTGACATATACGTTATATTGTAAAGATTTGTCTCAAGTGATCAGGTTGTGTTTTTTGAGAAGTATTCTTTCTAATTGGAATTGAGAGCAATGCACAATTATTCATGAAGGTCTTAAGCAAGAAAAAAAGAAATTGATAAAATAGATAAAACAACTTTGAAGATAAACATGCGCAGTTGGAATTGAAGTTAAATTTTGGGTCGCTAAATAATAACGATTGTATATTTAGGAATTATCAATTTGGATGCCTTAAAGAAGATCTGGAAATAAAAAGAAAGGAAAGCTTAAAGAAAGGAGGAAGTATTTTATTACTAAAGATATTAACAAATATGGTGAAAAAACCCTCTAATATTTTTATAATCTTATGAAAAAAGAGGAAGTGTAGAAAGAGAATTATTACAACTCTCTAAATTGTATAGAAATTCGATAAATACTGAGTGATATTAGATGTACGGATTGAAGGAATAACAGGATATTATTGTTATGTTGTTGAATTGTATATGTTTCTTATCGAAGACAGCTCTATGGATTTTCGGGAGGTGTTTGGAATTTTTCAGCGATTATTTACGGATGAGTTAACAGGAATAGTACATATAATAGAATCGAATTATGGCAGATGAAAATGTGAGAGCGAGTGGATAGAGGGCTTTCTGGTTGCGAAATTATTCAATAAGTTTGTTCGTAGTGAACATGAAACATAATTGGGTAATATAACACCAGAGAAATGGATGGAAAATTATACTTGGAGAGATTTTTTCATTAAGTTTCTCTTTTTGTTTTTAAGGATATAGAATCTTTTTAATTAGGAGATTTAAATTGCAGCCCATAATGTTTTCTGGAGATTTTCTCATTTTCTTATAAATTTAAGTAGGAATTCATAACTTTTGTTGACCTGAAAGGAATAACAAGACACCTAGTCACTACTTAAAACTGAGGAGCTTGCTCTACTATATCTTCTGCTTAATGTCCAATATAGATATCTTTTCTAATTGTGCATTGCAAACAGATATAATAAACGCAACTCCGTTAGAAGAAATATAATTGGTTCAGGGCTATTGTGGTAGCCTTCTTGATTACATTGAAAAGATCAAGTTAAAGGCTTCATTGTCCTGGTTAGGTATATGTTGGAGAAGAATTGATCAGATAGTTATGATTTTAATTTTCTAGATTTTTTGTCTATTGTGATTATCACGTATTCCCCTGGGATATATTGCTTTTTCAGATTTTGAACTCTCCGAGGAAAAGGCGTTTGATTGTGTTTCACTGATTTTTTCTATGGAATGTGTTACATTCATTTAAATTATGGGGGATAACTTTGTATCAATGAGTCAAACTTTTTATATGCAAATTTCGTTGCTTCAAGTGTGGCTAAATTAACGTGTTGTTTTAACCTCCCGCGTCGTTTAGGTTAGTTTAGGATAGGGGTTAGATACGACTATGGTCAGACTCCTGGCTCGGCAATTCATATTGTTTCTATTGTGTGGCAGAAATATTTAGGTATTAGTTAGAAAATTCCATAAGTATAAGAGGGTATAGTGGGATAGAAAAAAAAGAATAATAGAAATGCATCAATATGGCAGATTGACACCAGTGTTGTTTCTAGATAGTAGAGAAAGTTTACATAATGCTGGGGCCTAGAGGCTGTTGGATATTTTTTTCTAAGTAGGGTGGATCAGGTTTAAATATTAATGTCCGCACCAGAAAGACTGCAGATATTGTGTATTTGATCCTTGAATAAAAAACAGGTAAAAATTGATTGTAGATCAATTATCTGCATGGGACTGAGAGGACAGAGGGTATCGTATGGTTCTAATCAGATTTAGAATATGGTGGTAGGTATTTGGCCGAATCGGAGATTGCTCCTGTTATTCGACTTAGAAAGCTTCCGGATTTCAATTATGATCAGAATATTGATGAACGCTTTACAGACTGTTAATTGATAATTCCTGAGTAACTAACGTGAAACATCTGTGCTTTGGGTCACGCGTGGATTCTTGTACCAATCTTATCTTTGTTTCACAATTTAACGGCGATTTGTTGTATATATGTCGGCACTGTGAGTATCGGACCATAATCATACTGAAGAATCTTCTTAAAAAGCAATAAATGTCTTCTTTTTTAAATTCATATGGAGAGGGAATACCGTGATAAAATAGACAAGATTATGTCAACAAATGGGGTGTTTGTTGTTCTTATGAAATGGTAGGAACTTAAAATGGTTGTGATGTTTGTAAGCATTTTTCTAGAGCTTTGAAACTGACATGGATTTAGACGAAATATTGGCTTGAATTCATGTGAAGAAGTTACGCAACTTTAATGGTATGCATTATTTAAGCGGGCCAATATCATCATTGGAATGGGTAAGGGTGATATTATATTCTTTCACTATATGTATCAGTTATGGTTAGGAAATTTTGTTTTGGGATGAGGATATTCTTTGTTATTCAAAATAACTATTAATTGATATTTATTATCAGAGTCTAGGGTTTGATCTTTGTTATGGCGGGTTTATGTATTGTTTTCGTTAACTTTCTGCTGCGCATTGTGATACGGCTTCCGTGCTCTTTTTTTGTTCGCCATGTGTTTAAGTGCCACTTCCTCTTTTTTTGGCAAGCATACCCCTATATGGTTGCCAGTTTATTCTGATTATTAAAATTGGAGGGGATTGGTCATATTTTTGAAAGAATGGTGGCGACATAGAAGGCATCCCGTTTTATAAATTTACGATTTGTTTAGATGATGGCAAGGAAATATTTTAGGGAAGAGCGAAAGAGTGCATGAAAAAAAGATTTCTTGACACAGTAGAAGATATTCAACAAATTTCAATTTCTGTTCATTGGATTTATGCCTGCGTTTGTGTCAATTATTCGGGATAAAGGATGTAAATAATAAATCTCAGTTTAGCGGTCACGATTGTTGCTAATTTTTGGGATACAGTTAAACTGAGGTATTTATCTCATGTATTTGATCTTTCTTTGTGTTTTATCTTGTATATCATTACTTGTCTTGTATTACTTTGAAGCATGACAAGGATGTAGACGCATTATCATGATTCATTTTGATTAATTGTTTTTATAGTATATGAATTAGTCTGGATGATCTTTTGAGCCGTTGAACTTGATAGGTTTAGGCTGATGTAACAGATATTGGTTGATGCTCATTGTGATGTTATTGTAATGGGTTAGCAAAATTGAAGTATGTACGCTCGATGGTAGTATACTTTCGGTGTTGTTATTTCTCGCACTGTTATCAGATTGTCATAGTTAGTAGGTTAGGATTATTTTCAATATAGACTCTTAACAGGATGATTGTTTTTGAATAAGGGATCTTGTAAATTTAATATAACTTTAGACAAGAACTGTTTCTTTTGTGGAAGAGAAGAGGAAGAAATATGGGTGCATTTCTTTTATTATTTGTAACGTGGACCAAATTGAAATGCTGGAGTCGTTTGAGCAGACTGGTTATATATATGTAACACGTTGTAGAATAGATTCTCAGATTGAATCATGTTATTGTTAGGTTTTATTAGAAAAAAGAAATGATGCTCTTGAATTGTGGTATAATTTGGACGCATACTACAATTTATATTTTGCTCGAATAGCAAAAACTAATACCGACTTTTCATAACAAATTAAGCAATGTAAATTAGGAACTGTTACTTAAATGAAGAGGCAAGTTAGTATACTTGGCTAACAAAAACTGACAAATTTGATAAAAAAAGGTTAAAATTTTGATAGAATTCTTGATGGTTTAGTATAATCTTTATTTCAAATACCACAACCATTCTCAACCTTTATTTATGTATATGTGGTTACATTAATTATTTATCATGTTATTGGCTCTGTGTATTATAAGCCAAATCCCTTTTTTGCTGGTAATTTACTCTAATGGCTAATTATTGTTCAGATACGCCATTATAATGTAGAGACATTCAATATATGTTATTTTATTTTGCTGCAATAATTCTCTATATCATGTTATTCAATTATGTTGTTGTTCTACAACTTAACGGCCTATCGGAGGGTCAAAAAAAAAAAAAAAAAAAAAAAAAAAAAATCTTTACCTTTTTAATCACATACGTGGGAATGATAGCTGATGATGAATAAGTATGAAAACTTTAGATGTTTCGTGCTCCCACACAATCCTCCTTCAGGACCCACCAAACGAAACATATAGGGGAGACTGGGGTAATTATGCCCTGGGTAATTATGACCCTTTTTTGTCTTTGAGAGCTTATAATTATTTGCCTGCATTAACGCAATCATAATAAAAATTTTTACATGTGCCTAGCTAAACTCTTCTACTATCATAAGTGCAAAATAAGCCCATTTACTTTTAAATTTTGGGGCATTATGAGGGAGCCTGAAATGTTAAGGCAATCACAAGATTTCTGTTCAATTGGAAAAGTTGGGCAAGTCTGCTTTTTTTATTTTGGGTGGTGATATAAATTGATTAAAATTGCACTTTAAGATAAATCTTTTTCTTATTTAAACAGAACAATAGGAAACTAACAAACACAACATAAAAAAACTTCCACCTGAATATCTTCATAGTAGAGCTTGTAAAGAAGGGATCAAATTAAAATGTCAGCTCGGTGGTAATATTATGGCCCAAATGCACTTAAGCAGAAAAAAAAGAATTATCTGATAGGTACCTTTGAATTTAGGAGTTGTTTTGGTTTGATTAATGAATAAAGGGGAGGGTCCAACGAGTGCTTGCGGCCCACGAGGGCGAGTATTTTTGCCCACGAGTCCTCGGTCCCGACGAAGTAGCTCGGGTCCCACGAGTCCTCAGGTCCCAGCGAGTCCTCGAT
Organism: Paracentrotus lividus; assembly: GCA_940671915.1. NCBI lineage: Eukaryota > Metazoa > Echinodermata > Echinoidea > Camarodonta > Echinidae > Paracentrotus > Paracentrotus lividus. Next base: position 27,473,223 of record CALNVZ010003434.1, on the reverse strand, counting down.
TCCACGAGTCAAAGGTCCCCACGAGGTC
>CALNVZ010003434.1:27435891-27461097 GCA_940671915.1 Paracentrotus lividus | reverse complement strand
CTGATTTTTTTAGAGTAATCATAGGTATCTATATTGAAGCTGTTATTGCTTTATCTCATTTAGCGGTAGTTTGCACAATACTGCAATTTTAGCCTTATTTTTAAAATTAAATTTTCATAATTATCCAATTTCCAATTTTGATGTTTTATATCTTCGCATTAAATACGTGTCATCATTTCGTCATAGTTTAGGTGCCCTTATTAGCCCTTAATTAAAGAAAAGCATGAAAATTGGTCCTTGTGCCAATTTTCTGACTCTTAGCAGTTCATGGTTTAATTATCAAACTGTGTTGAAAACATTGATGGCATGATTATATTTTTATCATGAAATATTATTGGTTTTGAACACCTATTATCTGAGTTAAATTAATATACATGTATCAACAGATAAAACATCAGTTTAAATCAATTCTTCTTCGAAATTTTACATCTATGTCTTGATATAATCCTGGAACCATACTGTAAAGAATATTCCATAAACATGATGTGTCAAATAATGATATTCTTTATGCATAATCATGGATTTAAATACAGTTAGAAAGCAATCTGCGAACCATTCTGTAAAAAAAATATTTGTTAATTTGCTCTCATGCACTAAAATAATGCCATCGGATATCTATTATATCTTTATTCTAATCCGTAAACCCAGCAGTATGTAGCCCAAGTCACGTATCAGGACAATTACCCCCCGGACAATTACCCCCGGACAACTACCCCCCGGACAATTACCCCGAGGACAATTACCCCCGGACAATTACCCCCGGACAATTCCCCCCTGAGGACAATTACCCCCCCCCCCCGAGGACAAATTATCCCCCGGACAATTACCCCCGAGGACAATTACCCCCCTCGAGGACAATTACCCCCGGACAATTACCCCCCGGACAATTACCCCCGGACAATTACCCCCCGGACAATTACCCCTGGACAATACCCCCGGACAATTACCCCCGGCAATTACCCCCCCCCCGGACAATTACCCCAAGAACAATTACCCCCCGAGAACAATTACCCCCAGACAATTACCCCCCGACAATTACCCCCCGGACAATTACCCCCTCACAGGCATTGATGTTGGAATCAAGTGGCGCCTATTGTGAGTCTCGCTCGCAGGTTTCGAATTATTTTCTACTCGTTCTTATCTTAATGAATTTCTCTTTCTTTTTCTATTTCGTATCAGGACAACTACCCCCAGGACAATTACCCCCGAAGGACATTACCCCCGGAACAATTACCCCCCGAAAATTACCCCAGTACAATTTCCCCCCGAGGACATTTACCCAGACAGTACCCCCCCCCCCCCCCCCCCCACTTTCCACCGGCAATTGATGTTGGAATTCAAGCGGCGCCCATTGTGAGCCTCGCCTGGATGTCGCAAGTTTTTCGAATTATTTTCTACTTGATCTTATCTTAATGGCTTTCTCTTTCCCTTTCTCTTTTATATTTATCTTTTCTCCTTTCTCTGTATCTCTGCCTCTCTCTCTCTCTCTCTCTCTCTCTCACACTTTGTTATTTTTCCTGTTTTTTTTTTCCTTTTTTCTTCCTTTCCTTCAATAATAATTTTAATAATAAATCAATATTAAGCATTTATAATGCGCCAACTAATCTAGTAAACTATTCAGTGGCGCAGCTAATGTTATTACCCGGCTTTAGCCATAACTGCCCTTATAAAGGGTGCTTTAGCGCATTCGAGAAATTTCTTCCTACCGGTACCCATTTACCTTACTTGGGTAAAGTCTGAAAAATTGCAGATTTTTCCAAAGGACATTAGTGGAATGGACGGGAATCGGACAGCGTACCTTGTGATCGTCAGTCCGCCGACTTATCCACTCGACCACACCACCTCCACCCCCTCCATCCCCTTTTTTGTTTTGTTTAGCGGCGCCTTCTGCACCATGACAAAAATGGGGAGGGGGGGGGGGGCTTGCACCCCAAGCCCCCTGTTTGCTTTGTTTGGATACACATTATATGGATCAGAAAATATGTAAACTGGCCATCATATTCCCAACGGTAGATTCTGCAAAATACGTGGTCCGAAACCATGGTTTCTATTGGCGGTTATCTGGGCCATAACGAATAACTTATGTATGATATTTAATTTCACGATTAACCTTATTTTTGCATAAATTGACATTAAGTTTTGTTTGAATTTTCACTTAATTTGTTAATTTATGGAGTTATTAATTATGACCTTTATTGCCGCCCTTAGAAACCATGGGTTCAGGACCAATGGATTTATCAATTTTCGTGAAATAAGCAAAAAATAATTAAAAATCATATCAGTTGGAATCAGAGATATTCAACATGTGTGGATTATTATGTGTATTTGTTCCTTTCATGAATTTCAATTGTTGTTCTATGAAAATAAAGGTAATATGAGGGCCGTTTACATATTTTCTGATGGATATATGGTATCCGAACGGGGGGGGGGGGCTGGGGCTCAAGCCCCCCCCCATTTTTTTCATGGCGCAGAAGGTGAAAGGAGGGGAGAAGGAAAAAGAAGAAAGTGAGAGAGAGCAAAGAGAAGAGAAATATGAAAGAAAAAGAGATTCATTATGATAAAATCAAGGAGAAATAATTAAAAAACCTGCGACACCAGGCAAGACCCAAATGGGCGCCGCTTGATTCCAAACATCATGCCTGTGAGGGGGGTAATTTTCGTCGTGTTGACCGGAAGTAACTCTCTGGGGGTAATTGTCCGGGGGGTAATTGTCCGGGGTATTGTCTGGGGGTAATTGTCTGGGGGTTAATTGTCCGGGGGTAATTGTCCGGGGGAATTGTCCAGGGGGTAATTGTCTGGGTTAATTGTCCGGGGGTAATATGTCCGGGGGTAATCGTCCGGGGGTAATTTGTCCCGGGGAATTGTCCGGGGGTAATTGTCCGGGGGTAATTGTCCGGGGTAATTGTCCGGGGTAATTGTCCTCGGGGGTAATTCCGGGGGGTATTGTCCTCGGGGTAATTGTCCGGGGGGAATTGTCCGGGGTAATTGTCCGGGTAATTGTCCGGGGGGTAATTGTTCAGGGGTAATTCCTAGAACCCCAAGTCAATGCAGAGTTGACCAACAATTGCAACAAATTTATTTCATCGCAATGCATTTCAGTAAGGTCCTCAAACATCTCAACTTAGAAATTTACCATCTAAAAATACCCAAATTAAAAACAAGAGGATATCATGAAATTTTGTTTATCCGATTTAAAAAAAAAAAAAAAAATCACCATAGCTCATGTAATTTGGTCAATAAACCCGATGAACTTATAACTAATTAAAAGTAGGCCCATGAATTATTTGCATAATATGGAAATAGAATTCGTGTAATATAATCTCAATTTTGGAGAAATTTTGATTTTTATACTAAAAAGTCCTTGCATTATTAAACATTGGTAACTGATCCAGGAGCCTCCTAGATATTCCTTTTCAGGTTCACAATCTAGTGTCTTTGTGCTTGGTATTGTTTGATTATGATAAATTTGAATATCTTATTTTGTCATTCTGTACTGTTTCTTAAATTATTATTGGAACGTGATTATCGTTACAATTCCCAGATTTAAACCTTTCACAAAAAAATTACACAAATCGACTTTGGTCCATGATAACTTTTCAGGTACTCTTCAGTTTTTTCTGATATTCATGCCATTAGAAAGATAATTTATTCCCCTTTTTTTATTATATCCTTTTTGTAATGATTGTGTCATGCTTCAATGCACACAATATCAGAGTATGGCAAAAAGTAAAAAGTCAAATACTGTAAAATGCATTTTCATGGATCACATTGAAGTTTCGCAACTCGAGTTTAAGCCTTGATAACTTCTCGGCTATTTTTTTTTTAAATTTCATACCATTGTCAAGTTCATTTATTCCTCTTTTTATTGATACCTTATTTGTAATGGTGATGTCATGCCTGGGCCACAGAACCTCTGAACACCACCTGAATGAAATGCAAAGCGAAAGATAATAGTTTAAAGATCTATAACACAACTTTGAGCCTTGACACATTTTAATGTGGGTTTTAATCACTATCAATATTCATAGCACCAAAAAGTTCATCTGTTGCTCTTTTTATTGATTTTCAATAGTAACATCATGTTTGAATGCACATAATTCATTAATATAATGCAAACTCAAGTGTGAAAAGTAGAGAATGCATTGTTATTGCTCAAATTGCTCAAATTTGACGATTTACTTTTCCTCAAATTCTGATATTCTGTGCATTGAAGCATGACACTATAATTATATATGGCATATCAATAAAAAGGGGAATAAATTATCTCTCCAATGGTATGAGTGTCAAGAATAACTAAAGCGAACGTGAAAAGTTATGGCTCCAAATAGAATTTGCGGAATTTTTTGTGAAGGGTTTATTTTTATTGTTTTAGATTGAATAAAACTTACAATTAAAAAAGGAAAGATTTAATTCAGTTTTAAATCTTATTTATTTGCGTTTATAAAAATAATATAAACATTGATATCGTATAATGATACATTCAAATGTTATAAAATCAAACATGTTCGATATGAAATGAAATAAAACGCATATATTTAAGCAAGAACAAATAGAATTTAAAAAAAAAAAGAAAAAAAAATGACATTTGTTGAATATATTGTTAAATAGAGGGACTTGCAAAAAAGTAGAGCTTGTAAGACGCAAACCCTTATACCTCATACATTAGTAACTTAACTAATTATGCCCAGACTAATCAGAAACGAATACAAAAATAAGCAAGACAAGAATAAACAAATCACTATTTATACAAATCGAAAGTAAAAGAGACAGATACCTGAGAAAGGGAAGGAGAGAGAGAGAGAGATGAGAGGGATGAGGAGAGAGGAAACAGATGATAGAAATATATAAAGAGGATGAAAATGAAAGAGAGAAAGGTGAGGACGGAGGCAGGTGAACCATCAGGCATAGGATATATCTATTTGTAAACTAGGTTTATAGTTGGGGAACATATTTGCGTAGTAGTACATTTTTAAGTTTACGTTTAAACGTGCTGTGAAGAGGGGCATCTTTAATATCATTAGGTAAAGAATTCCAATAGGCACATCCTGAAAAGATAAATGATTTATGTGCACGTCATGCACGTGCTAAGGGTGAGTGATAGCAGGTCTGTTGTCCAGTTGGGTAATTTGTGTACAGAGGCATTCGTGAAGAACATATCGGGGAAGATTTCTTGGCCAAGTTGAAATAAATAGATATCTTTTAATTTGAGGAAAGTAGTTTTCTGCAGCAGGTTAATATTCATTTTATTTGTGTTTGTTTTGCACACCCTATATCATAATTCCGTAATATTTCGTAATTAATGTAAGGTGTTAACAGAGTAAAAGAGAGTACGTACAAGAGCCAAGAAAATATTTAAGTTTATTAATAACACCGATTTCACGTGAAATGGTTTTGCATGCATTATCAATTTGAGTTTTCCATGATAATATATTATCAATAAGCACTCCCAAGAATTTAGTTGTAGAAACTTTTTCAAAGACAGTCTTGTCAAAAATAATTTAACCTAGTGAGTGATGCATTTTGTTACTAAATAGCATTGATCTTCTGTAGATTGAGAGATAGTTTATTAGTCTTGCTCCAATCAGTTACATTTTTAAGTTCAAAGTTTATAGATCTAAGGAGATTGTTCGCATTATTATGAGAGAAGAAAACATTGAAGCCATCTGCAAAAAGTATAACAACAATTTTTTGAATATCGTTAATATAAGTAAAGAAGAGAAGAGGGCCGAGGAGGTTACCCTGAGCTACGCTAGATGTAACATGAAGTGTGGAAAAATTAATCGACACAAATTGAGTTCTATCTGTAAGATAACTCCTGAACCACTCCAAAGACTTTCCTCTCTACTCTAATGATACCCTTTTCAGACTGCAGTTAAAATCCTTAACCCCAGGAAATAGGTGGTGCTAAGGGGGGCCTTAGTACCACGTATTTCCCGGGGTTAAGCTTAGCACGCTTCGGTTTCAGACTGCGTTTTACCAAAGTAGGCTAGCACGGTACTATCTGGCCCTGCTAAAAAGCAGGGTTAGCCAGGTAATTGCGGAGTTAGCCGGGCAATTGCGGTGCTAACAGTTGCAGTCTGAAACCAGGAAAAGCGGGGCTAAGCATTAGCCAATCAATGAAAATGTGGTCATGAATATGCATAACTATTCGTTAACTTGATAACCATGATAACACAAGTAAAGAGATAAACAATGGATAACATAAGAAAGAAGAGAAAAAACAATGAATAACATAAGGAAAAAGAGAAGAACAATGAATAACATAAGGAAAAGTAGAAAAACAATGAATAACATAAGGAAAGGAAAAAACAATGAATAACATAATGAAAGAGAAATAAAACAATGAATAACATAAGGAAGGACAGATAAAATGATGAACAACAGATGGAAAGATAGAAAAACAATGAATAACATAAGGAAAGATAGAAAAAAAACAATGAATAACATAATGAATGATAGAAAAACAATACCTAACATAAGGAAAAGGAGAAAACAATGAATAACATAAGGAAAAAGTGAAAAACAATGAAAAACATAAGGAAAAAGAGAGAGAGAAAAAAAGAATAACATAATGACATATAGAAAAACAAGAAATAACATAAGGAAAAAGAGAAAAAACAATGAATAACAAAAGGAAAGATAGAAAACATAGTTTATGAAGAAAGATTTCACTGAAAACCTAAACGGGTAGACCGACTAGTTTTAAAGCTAGTCGTAGTGATGCCCAGATTGACTAGCTTTAAAGCTAGTCAGTCACGACGGACTAGCTTTCTTTCAACACAACCCGTCTGTTACGGACTAGCCTTAAAGTTCGTCCGTCTCTACGGACTAGCTTAAAAACTAGTCCGTCAAGTTAGTCCGTCACGACGGACTAGTTTTAATGCTAGTCGGTCACACCGGACTAGTTTTAAAGCTAGTCCGTCATGACCGACTAGTTTGACGGACCAGCATTAAAGCTAGTCGTAGTGATGCCCAGACTGACGAGCTTTTGAGCAGGACTAGCTTTACAGCTAGTACGTCAAGGTGTAAAAACTAGTCAGTCGCGATCGATGGTTTTGCTTCTGTCTTGACCGACTAGCATGACATATAAGCTTAATATGGCTTCACAGGCTTGTCAGAGACGTCAAATCTGAAATTTTATAAGACGGTTCATCCATATACAATTAATCTAAAAGAAAGGTGACACATAAATTTAGAATTACATTTAGAATTCAATTTTCATGATTTAAAGATGCACATTCCTCATAGTGTAGAGGGAGTTCAAAATACGTACGCGGTAACGAACATTGCAAGATGCCCATTCATACCAACGATGTGCGCATTAACGAATGTGCGCGACATCCTCCATAGAAAACGAGCGTTTTGAAATGCACCACACAGAGCACACAATCAGGTATATGACTTTTACACGGAACCTCGACTTTACGAACTCATACCTCCCAGAATATGTCTTTTTGCTTAAATGCACCTGGTTTTCATAAAAATCTAGACTTCAAGCTTGCTCTACATACCTCATTTGTAGAGTTTTGGAAAATTGTACATCGGTACCTTCGAGTTGAAAATTGGTGTCATTTTTCACTGAAAAGCAACGACAACACGCAATTTTACATTAGGCTGCTTTTGACAATTACTGTGAGCCTGAAGGAAGTTTTGGGATGGCTATTTCACTGCATAATGTTGTATTACAATGCACCTACCTAGTGAATTGTAGCAAATACTCACGTGTATTCATACCGTTTTTTGAGGAATTTCGTGAAACTTCCCCATCGGTACCTTTCAATTTCAGTCAGTTTAGCCTAAGAAAAATTATGAACACAAGCCGGCACATTCAAGGCCCTGTCCACATCAGCCTTGCGTGTGAGTTACGGAAGAGTTGCGGGTGACAATTTTGCTACTCGCAGGTCGCCCGCATTGACAGTAATTGCACCTATCTCGCACGCAGTTGCCCGCAGGTACGCACGCAAGTCTGATTTGCCCGCAAAAGTTTTGAACATCGCTCAAACTTGTTTCGAGTGATTTACTGGCGATTTCCCGCAGATGTACACGCAGAATACCAGTAGGACACCAGTAGGACACCCGCATCGACCACACGCAAATCACGCGCTATTAACCGCGCTCGAAGTACGCAGATTGCCCGCGGATCTCTGCGGCCAAAAATATATGACGTCTCACGGGGCAGGGTTTTTCCAGGGAATTATTTAAAAATTGAATGGTTTCTCCAAGCTCGCAGATTACACGCAAGTAACACGCTGTTAGGTCGCAGATACCACGTAGCGCACGTATGTCACCCGTAACTAACAGGATCAGTTTCAAAGCGTGCACGCTCTGACCCGCAGGTCACACGCAATACACGCAATTAGACAGTAAGTTAAACGCTTACAGCAGGTAAGACGCACGCAAAACTTGTGAAAATCCTTGTTTGCCCGCTGAAGTCTTGTTGCGTGCTGGAAAATTTCTGCTCGAAACTCGCCCGTAACACATTGAAGTAACAGCGTGTTAATCCGTACTTCGCGCTGGAATACGCCACGCTGATTGGTTAAATGCCTTTGGATTGCGAGGTCGCATGAGGGTCAACGCGTGATAGCGAGATTTTAATATTCATTAGTTGTGAAGCTGTTTATCTGTGATTGGCCTTATGCAAATTGTCAACGCAGACGCGCAGCGCATAATATATAGCAGCTGCGCGCATATATATGCAGCTGCTATTTCGCGGGCCACGCTATAATTATGCATAATGCATCGGAAGCTAGTTCGCCCTGTGATTGGCTAAGGTATTTGACCTGCGTTGGTATGCAAATGAGGTCAACGCGTGATAGGTTATTGAATATTCATTATCCACTCTCCGAAACGGGTTATTATTGGCTGTATGTTAATGAAGAAAATGACATCATACCTCATTAAGCGTTTGTCCGCCGACGCGTGCAGACAAATTCTAATGGACTCTTACGCAGTGGTCCAAAAACCGAAAGCTAGAACGCCCAAACGATTGCCAAAGTCATGAGCCAATTTGTTATCGGCATTGATTCGGCTGCTCGCATGTTTGGATGCACGAGAACACTGATGATAAAGTGCATGCTCTACACACACACACGCTTGTACGCTAATGCAGCGCGATCGCGATTGGCTGGCGTGTGTTTGCATAAAACCGTATGCAAATTAAGCTATGCTCTTCGCTAATGATTCGTGGAACAATGGCGGCTTGCACACAGATCGCATCTTCAGATCTTCAGATTGTTATTATCAATTTAAAGCACACACATTTTATTCATTAATTTGGCAAGACAAAATTTGTTTCGCGTGTAATGCAACATTAATCTGTGTGCAAATAATTGGCTAACGATGTTCATGAAATTAACCATAACTTAATTAGGAATTGAAAACGAGTACTCACATGAAGGAAACCGTCACCATGATCAAAATCTACTATTCTACACGTCGGGACTGTTACACGGTGTATATCGAATCTGCATCTTTATCTGCACATAATAGATCACGTCCTTTTCGCAATGCGCATGTTATTCAGTGGATCAACTCTACTCTTATAGATTGCGGATGAATGCCCGGTTCAGCAACAACTGTGTCTGTGAATGAAAGGTGGCTACGAATGCCCGGCTTAGCAACAACAGTGAATGAAAGTGGATCATTCACTGTTGTTGCTAAGCCGGGCATTCATCAGCAATCTATAAGAATAGCCAAGATTCTTGGGTTCGAGGTATTCAATTATAGCCTGTAATTAAATAATGAACGACAATATTAAGAATCTATAGGCCAACTTGTGCCTATAGATTACTTGTTTTTATGTAGAGATAAACTTTCAGATTGTCAAGCCAAAACAACATTTGTTTAAAAATAATACACATTGATCCTGTTCGGAAACATAATAAATGGAGTAAGTGCTTGTATTTACACGCACCTAATTTACAATACAGACGATAATGGAATTGCTCTAAATAATAGGCTACACAAAGAGGAAAAACACAACCAATAATTGTTGGCGGTACTCACAGTACTAGTAAATATTAAAGAGGAATTTTAAGAAATTTCATATCAAATTTATTGTCAAACTTTCGTTATAAATACAGTTTGGCTTGATAGGTTCACCGTTTGCATTATCATATATCACTACTTCAGTAACCGTGGAATAATTTTCATGAATAATTGAAAACGACATTGCAAATGTGTATGTATATCAAAAGCTAGTCCGTTAACTTTATAGGTAAACCTCGTCCGTATATCTACTTTTAGTGAGCTCGTCCGTCAACTCGACAGACGAGTTTCAAGCTTGACGAATGAGCTTTAAAGCTAGTCCGTCAGGTTGAGAGATTTAGATTAAGTTATAAGCTAGTCCGTTGAGACGGACTAACATGACGGACTAGCTTTAAAACTAGTCCGTCTTGACCGACTAGCTTTAAAGCTAGTCCGTCAATTGACGGACGAGGTTAGGTTTTCAGCGTTCATTGTTTAAACAGTGCGTCCCAGAAATAAAAGTAAACCCAACGTTGAGAGCCTCATATAAGAATTAAATAGCTTGTGCGACCTTAATGTTTATTTAGGATAAAGATTTACTAGGATTCTATTCAATGATGCCAAACTTACTGTGTTTTGACGGATGACTGAGGACTTGCGCTTTAGAAAACAAGTATTACAATGTACCAAATTTGAGCAAAAGCAGCCCTTGTATTTCAATAGTCTAAGTAATCCTATGTCCCATATGAATGGCTGACCTCAATGAATAAACGTATGGTTAGAGAGCGAGGGTTGCTTCTGATAAAACTCGGGACGAACTGTTTTTTATTAATTTTTTTAACATCTCAAGAGTTCAGTCATCCAGGGCAGCTGCACAGGTATAATTTTCATATCACTGGATAGAATATGAGTTACATTTTGTCCTGATATAGTAGATATATTAATTGACCTCACGAATACTCAGGAAAACTTATCCTTAATTAATGTTTTCTTATGGGTAGAGCCTATCCTTAATCTAAGTGTATACTTAATGGCCCGGTCACAGCTACACGAGGCACGGCCAGCGCACAAAAAAGATAAGCTCTGTGCGTCGTTGTGCGTCGAACTTTCTGATGATTTTGGAGAAGGTAATGCGTGTGTAGGGCGCTCCCACAGCGCTCCCACAGCGCATACACTCCTCACAGATTAAAGCATCCAACTAATACACAGTTTGCTCTGGCTGTCTACAAGAATGACCCGCGCAGGCACAGCGCACAACCTGCGAACAAAAGTGGTTACCCCTCACATCGACGGTTCAATTGTTTGCGATGCATTCGCAACGCTTGGACCTACGCACATGTCACGAATGCTTAACGCGTGGTCTGTGTGTGTCTGGCGCTGGTGCTGCGCGCTCTGCGAATGTCTGGCGCTGGTGCTGCGCCCTCTGCGCATACTGGCGCTCTGCCGGCGTTTACATCCATGCGTCGAGCTCGACGCAGATATTTGAGCATGCTCAAAATTTTCAGACGCACAACTGCGCACAACGACGAATCAAAAAGCGTTCATTTAATTAGCGCGCTCGACGAGTGAACGACGAGTGTCAGCTACAAGCCAGCGCAAGACAACGCATTGCCTAAAAATGCTACTTTTTTGTGCGCTGGCCGTGCGTCGTGTAGCTGTGACCGGGCCATATGCACACACATGTTTCGGTCATTCGTATCATGAGCGTGCGGATTTTGGTCGTGCTTTCCTTGCCTTACTCCCCATCGCTCTTCCGTAGCTTGAGCGAAAACCCGCTATACGTACAAAGACGTCGCGGTAAACACTTATCCACTATATTCAAAGCATATAATGAAACGAGGTCTTCTGGATGATATTTCTCAATGATTTAGAGGTTCTGGTGTTGGTTTTAAGAATATCGCCATGATAACTTTCACTTGGCTCATTCTTCTGCAAGGATCAGGTAAATTTATGGTTTTCATAGATTGTAAGTGACTGTTTGTCTTGCTTAAATATCAACTTTTCTAGTGCCCCCATGCCTTATTTCCTCCGTGGCGCTGATAATTAGATATTACCAGGGGCTATAACATCGAAATCAGACACATTTTGCCGAGCAAATTCAGCACAGTGTCGAAGAAATCAGCAAAATAATAAAAAATCGTCTTATTTGGGGGAAATATTGTTTTGATTTTCTGAATTTTCAATATGCTCTGTAAAAAATAGAGTAAAAATAATAAGGGGAAAGCCTTTAAAAATGGATTGTTTTGTTGCAATCTTTGACTATTTTCTGGCGACTTGTGTCTGATTTTGATATGATGAGTCACTTATAAGGTGATTTTTGGTTAATGTTCCTTTTAGGGAAGAATTTTCCGAAAACGTTAAAGAAACCAATAGGTCAATCGGGATTGTTCCAAGCAATGTTCTTTTGTGCGAGTTTGTGTGCGTGTGTGTGTGTGTATTGGTCTTACCAGCGCCCACGCCGTTCAACAAATTATCAAATTATTTTAAAAAGTCGAACTTATAAACCTTGGAAGAAATTTGGCTCGTTATAACACTTTCACACTGAAAGAGTTCTTAATACATCTTTAATTATAGCAGAACAGGGTTAATATACAGTTGTCTGCAAAATTGTTCATACCCCTGTTAAAGTTTTTTCAATTTTGCTTTGAAATAGATGAGTTTCGTCAAACCTTTTGGTGATCCTTATTTTACGAACACCTGGACTATTAGGAAAGTTTGACATTTTGAGCAATTTGGTATTCCAGGGGTATTTTATTGAAAAAAATTACGAAAAACACCATGTTCATAATTATTCATACCCTAGGGGTACCCATTTCAATTTCTTATCAATTAACCACATTTACATATTATTTTCTTCAAATAACCATCTGAAATACTTTATGCAAGAGTTTATGGTATTTCTTCATGGCTTCTGTAGGGTCTGGCCAATGTGTCCTCTGGAAATCCTCCAGGCTGAGTCAGGTTGCATGGCCTTTGAGCCATCCTGTGAGTCGTCAGCTTCACAACCCCTTTATATTTGGTTTCTTGTCAGGACTTTGAATTTTTCACTTTAATAGGAAAATTCATATGAATGTTATTGAAATGAAATGACCGCCCTACCCACACTTTTTAGTTCCCGATAAAACACTCAAGTGCTTTTTTTTATGAGCCCCAGGTGTAAGACACTTGGGGAAAAAGCTTCCATGGGCATGACTAAAAGTGCAAGGTGTTTCTTTGAATTTCCAAATAAGTAAACTGCGAGGCCTATAACAACCCACAGATCACAACCAAAGTCGGAATGGACATCACTGACCAGCCAGAGACGAAGGTGCATGCGAATGAGCGAATACTGCACAGAGGATATCTATACAGACATTTCTCAATACAGACTCCAGTTTTGCAGTCAGACCGACCGTGAGGCCTCTGGACAGTGAGCTCATTTAAACCAGAAATTTAACTTTTTGAACCATAATTATATAAGTTGATGAGAGAAAATTAGAATTTACGAGTGATATGGCCTTTCTTCAATTTGGCACAAAAAAAAAAAAAAAAAAAAAAAAAAAAAAAAAAAAAAAAAAAAAAAAAAAAAAAAAAAAAAAAAAAAAAAACCAAAAAAAAAAAAAAAAAGAATCCTTCAATTTAAAGATCAGTGTCCTGATTTTAGCACGTGGCATTCACATAGAACTGCAATGGGGGATTATCAGTGCGGGTTAGTACTGGGAATCTGTTCAGAATAGGAGGCATCCCGGTGAAGACATTTTTATTAAGATCCTGGATGAACACTTGCAAAAGTATGTTTGTTATTGTTACATGGGACAGCATTGGACATATCAACAGGATGAAGTTCAGAAGCATACGGCCAAGTTAGTCAAGAAGTAGTTCAAGGACAATCATAATGAATGATCTGTAGAGGAAAATTCGATGACCTGGCAAGAATCCCCGTAGAAATGTGTCCGGGAAGCTGAAGACACACAAAATGGCTCAAAGACCATGCAAGCTTACACACCCTGGACGTTTTCCAGAGGACGTATTGGTCAAAACCAACGGAAGACATGAATGATGGTTTTGGACATTCGCAAGAAATATTTTAGTGGAAAATTTAAATAAAAAATTATAATCCAGATGAATAGATTAGAAATTATATTTGCCATCCCTATAAGGTATGAATAAGTAAATTTGTCAACAAAATTTGAACAAAAGAAGATCCTGTAAAAAAAAAAGGACAATCTTATTTCCCAGTCACACAGTCACTTACGTTTAGTTATATCCGCTGCGGATGGATATGGCTATGTGGACGCAGCACAGATGCAGATATCCGAAGGGTCGTAAGTAGACCTTACTGTATGAAACTGATCATGGATATTGAAAACGCACGATTACAATACCAACTGATTTAATAATAATAATAATAATAATAATAATAATATAGGATTTCCCAGTCAGTTTCAGAAGCTCGTTACTCCATTTGATAGGTGGTTCATTCAAGTTAGGACGATTTATCTTTCATGTCGGATTTTCCGCGAGATCAGATTCCCTTTTCCAGCAATCAATTACATGTTACATTGTTCAAATTCCGATTAATGCACCACTATACGTAAAACAGTAATTCAATTTAGCAGAGATGCTGATATGACTTGCGCAATACCGTCATAAGCAGCATTTAAATTTCATTCCGAGTTTTCAACTTACAGTAATAAGCATTCAAATTAGGACCTTAAATTTATAGCTGAGCAGGAAATGTTTTTGTTTTTAATCATGTATTTTTTTTTCATCAAATGTTACGAATTGCTATTAGCAGCAACCGTGAATGAGTGATGTACCTTATATTACGGCAGTGCTTAAGTATGACATAGATTTTTTCCAGTTATCAATTAGTTCATGAAATTATTTTTCCCCTACATTTTCTCTTTTTTCTCATATAACAATTTTATCTTTCACATAACATATTAATTCATTGCGCGCATTCGGGGCGGTGGGGGTAGGCGGACAGGGGTGCCAAAAACAGGAGAAAAAGAGAAAGAATTGAAGGGAGAGAAAGGGAAGAGAGGGGAAAGGGGGAAAGAAAACAAAGGGGAAATGGCGAACATAATGGTCTTAAAATTTAGGGGGCGCCAAATAAACTTTTAAACTAAGGGGCGCCAAATAAACCTTAAAATTAGGGGCGCCATTACTGATCTTAAACTAAGGGAAGCCACTTCGATCTTAAATTTAGGGGGCGCAAAATTGATTTTGAATTTAGGGGGCCCATATTATCTTTAACTTAGGAAGTCCAAATTGATCTAAAACATATAGGGATCTTAAATTAAGTTGGGCCCCGCTTGCGATCTTGAATTAGGGGCGCTAAATTGATCTAAAACCCAGGGGCGCCAAAAGTGATCTTAAAAAAATAAATTTGGACGACATATTGGCGTTAATTCGATGACAGATTCAGGGGTCGCCATATCGACGCTAAGCTAAGAGGCACCATATTGACCTTAAACTTAGGGGCGCCATAATGAATCTTTGCATCTTAATTATTCTAATTAATCTAACCAGAGCTTTAAAAATAAAAAAGAATTTTTGTTTCATCATAACACTCAGCAGTAAAGACATGTTTAAAATGATCTAAATCACAATAAAAAGACAACGTTATATTTTTTTCATTATTATTATTTTATTATTATTATTATTATTATTATTCTCATGGAATAGATATAAAGCTTCAGAAAAAGAAATATACGATTTGTATACCAACTTGGTTTAACCAATGCCAAAGTTGGTTGCCTCAGCGCGGATTTGATTACGGGATTGCACGCATTCCACCCGATTTGCTAAATTGATTGCTTTTGAGGGGGATTTTGATTTGAAGGCTTTTAATACCAAAGCGAAGGAACTAAGCTGGAATTTGAATGATGAATTCGACGCAGTAGAAATATTTTGGGAATTTGAATGAACTGATTATCGAATGGAGTGACGAACTTCCGAAACCGAGTGGGAAATACTATAATAATAATAATAATAATAATAATAATAATAATAATAATACTAATAATAATAATACTAATAATAATAATAATAATAATAATAATAATAAAAATCATAATAAGAATGCTCAAAGCGCATCATAATATTAACACCCGGCTAAGGTAGGCTATACCCCGAAAAGCGCTCACAGCATTCAAGGAATTTCTTCCTTCCGGTACCCATTCACCCCACTTGGGTCAAGTACGGCAAATTGTAGATTGACATCTTGCCGAAGGATGCTAATGGAATGGAAGGGATTCGAACCGCGTACCTTGTGATCCTCAGTCCGCTGACTTATCCACTCGACCAGACCCAGGGCATAATGGACTGCTCGGAGGGGGGGAAGGAGGAAAGAGAGGGGAAGAGGGAAAGGGGAGGAAAAAAAAAATGAAAAAAATAGAAAAAGGGCGAAAAATAGAGCAATTTAGTTTTTCGGGAGCGCTTTTGAAAAATGGAAGGAGGCTGAGCAAAAAAGTTGGGAGCCGATTATACTCCAAAAGACCAAATTAGATGGTCATTTTCATACTTGATGTGTACAAGGGTTGGGGCTGAAAGCCCCCCGCCCCCCCCTCACCTCGCCGTTCCATGACCCTGTGATTGACTTCATCTAAGGTAACTCGAAAAAAGCTTCCCATGGAAATACCACAACATCCAAACATCTCAAACAGTACACACCAAATCACACAGTTTTTCTTAAAAAGTACGAAGGAGTAAATTAAACAAAACAGCCTTTTTGTGATGTTAATTAATTACCAGTGTCCCCGATATTATCTATGATTGATGAATTAATCCTGGATCAGACAGGATGACACCTAGCAGAGTGAATAAAAATGAGCAAATATTGCACTTTTTCGAATAGTCCTAATTGCATTTAAAGTGGGATATGTCAGAATTGATAATTCCATTCATAATAACCGCTTGGTCATTATGGGCGCCATGAATCTCCACAATGTCTACAATGAAAACTCTATATACTCATAACTCATTAATAAAATGGAACATGAGTCAAATTTAGCTCAAATATAATGTAACAAAATTAAAAATGGCTCACTTAGTTCGAATATGATTTTTATATTTAGAATAATGACCAGAATAACTGAAATTGTTCATGATTGTTCAAATCTTAGAATATACTAGTATTAACATAATCAATTAATTAATAAGTAAAACAAAATACCTCAAAATGAGTTGTAAAATGTAATGTAAATTCAAATTTATTAAGAACCACAATAATAAAACACGCAAGGATGTTAGAACACATCTATAATTTAAACATAATTAAAATAAAAAGTTCAAGCGTGAGATGACAGTTTCTTTGAATGGAACAATAAATACATTACATACATTACAAAGCACATCAGACATTAGGTACTATTTGCAGTAAAAAGAAAAAATAATAAAAAAAATAATAATAAATTACATTTTTTTATAAAGCCAACCACCAATTGTTCTTGGGTCCTTATAAATCTTTTTTATATGAAATCGAATCAATTTTTACTGGTATTTGAAAGAAGTAACATTGTAATTTGTTTTCTATTTTTCATTTTTAAACATTGCGAGGTACATTGTGTCAAAATTTAAATCTTTCTTACAACTTTTGAGTAGGCCTACATGTTGTATAGCCTATTGCAAAATTTTGCAGGCAATTCTCATCTTCTAAACACATCTTACACCAAAACACTCTGTTTGACAAATATCAACACATTCAGTAATGTAAATGCTACTCTGTCCTCTAACTGTATACTTAAAAGTACAGTCCAACCTCCAATTATAATGAGGACATGGATATACATAACAAAACATTTCATAATATGAGGTGTATTCCTCAACATTGCATATGTGTCTATGTGCGTTTTGTAGTAAAAGAAGGGCAAATGGCATGGTCGAAGCAACGCTCATAAAAACAGGAGTGACTGTACATCAAACACAAATTTCCTTCATTCAGGGAATGGCATGAGCAGCGATAAAAAAGTAGGAAAATCATCTAAAAAAGCAAACTCTTTGTTACAAAAATAAGGTGATTCCTATGACCAATCAAATGAGTTGAAAAAGTGGAATCCTACTTTTAGTGCTGAAAGTGGACATCCCTGTTTCATTATCTCCAGAAAATAAATGCAATGTTACATAGTGATTGTCTTAATCTTAAGACAGATCCCTCACCTTTTCAGGATATATAAAAAATCATCTCAAAAATGTTTTAAACTAATATTTTGCAAGCATCTACATTGTATAATAATTATTAGATCTCACTTTGCAAGTGTTTATGTTGTATTAATCATACAGCTATAATGATCTTTCATCTGTCATAAATTAATAAAAATGTGAAAGATATGTATTACAAACTATACAGGTCCCAGCTTCATGCTTTACTCTGATAGCTCTGGCAACTGCACTAGGAGTAAATGACTGTAAATAATCCTTTGTTTCAGTAAATCATCTAATAATATTTGGTGTTCCCTTAGTTAAATACTGCACTGCACTCGTCTGACTGCAAATTTTTGAATCATAAGCAAGGCAAATAATAGCAATCCATAGGTATAAAAAAGGTAAATATAATATCCTTACATCACTAATATATGTCATGTGTGATAGTTGTGGTATGCAATTCTGTAAATTAGCTTTATATTAAACAAGAGCAAGATCATAAGTTTATGATGAAAAAAAAAGATATATCAAAAGGCTTCATAGCATTAATTTATTAATGTGAGGTAATTTTGTCTTTTATGAGGAGGTTCGCTTCTGGCAGCCCTCTCTACATCTTTCTTCAAATGGCTTCTCTCTTGGCCAATGACATGGCAAGATTCAGCTGGTACTCTTTGGTATCTCTGGATGAAGGCTTTGCATAGCCAGGAAATACCATATTACCCTGCTGTGGATTGAGGGGCAATCGTTCAAATTGCTTGGACAGAAAAGAGATGAAGGGGAATGTTGATAAGAAATGGAGGTGGAGCTAGCTGTTGTGGTGCTTTCGGACCTAACTGCGTGATTCTTTGGGGTTTGGGTAGTTGAGAAGGGCGGGAGGGGCATTTTAACACTTCTTTGTATGTGGGCTCATCCAGCTTTGTGTAACCATGTTCTTGTGACTGCATAGGCTGCTGCTGTTGAAGAGGAAGTGGCTCTTTTATCACTGTGTCAGATTCTGTCAAAACATAAAACCTTCCAGAAGTGTTGGCACCCCAAGTCTTCTTTTGTTGTCATGCAGTCTAAAATTTAAAATGAAACAAATAACCAAGATATTGATAAAAAATCACAGGAACGATCATAAATACAAACAGGTGCAAATCTTAATTTCACTCAATGAGATCCACCTAAAAATGTAAGTTACTTAAAAAAACAAAGAAAAAGAAAAAAAAAGAGAGACCAATTTACTTTAATTTGATTATTGAAGTCAATAGGTATTGTTTAATTTTGCTCTAATTACACAAGAATTTGGGATGGACGCTGACTTCAGCATTTCACACAATTAATCATTCAATTGCACTTCATAAGAACACGCTATGTACGAATGTCAGATTTTAGTACATCCAGGACAATGGGTATATCATGATTGTAATTCTGCAGTTCTATGAGCTAGATTACTTGTAAAAATTTTGACATTCACACTACTCTCTCTCGATGATGATTATTGAAATTTGAGCTGGATGTGGTTGAAACAATATAAAAGGATTACTATTTCCAAAATCTCACCTGCTGGTAACAGTAGTGTTGAAACTTGATCAATGTCCCTATCAAAACCACGCTGCTCCTCTACCAGCTGTTTAATGTGCAGGTAGTATAGCACAACCGCATGGGGATGGCTTAGGATCTTTCTGTGGGCATCCTTTGACTGTTTGTGCTTACGCTAAACTTCTTGAACAGTCACAGAAAGAAAAGGTACTCGTGAACCTGTAGCATCAGGTTTCTCCGCTCCGCGCCACATCACACAGATCAGTGCAGTCTGAAGGTAAAAGAAAGCAGAAAACTGGTGAATGGAAGATTGCCAATCTTTGCACTTTTGTTGAAACTTATAACTGGAAGCAGAAAATCATTGTTATTTTTACAAAATTAGAAATCAAAATATTTATACTTTTTACAAATTACATATGTGAGTATTTTTTACATTTGAATATACTAACGAAATGACACAATATTTTCAATGATCATATATTTCCGCAAGCCAATAGCAAATGGTTTTGAAGGCTCAGACAGGAAAACGTTGCAAATCCTAAAGCCCTTCTCCTTACCCAAAGTGTTCTTGTATGTCTTCTTTAGTTACCAAAGACAAGAGTGAGTAAATTAAAGGTACACTAAGTGGTAACTGTTTCTTATTCGTATTTCAAAATATGATTGTAAGGTAATTTCATATAACAATAGGTTTTTATTTTTTTATCAAAGCAATCTCTAACAAAGCATGCCAACTTTTTGGTGTAGCGAGACTCTCAGTGAAATAAAATGATGTAGATTTCAAAAGCAAATTAAAAGAATACATTGAAAAGAAGTAGAAATTTACCCTTCAGCTGCCTGACAACCTGGCAACAGACCCACTTCTCCACAGGATGCCTCGTGGACCTAGGAGTGTTCTGTTTCTCTTAGTTCCTTAGGAGCATGTCACGAAATGTGGCTGCTTCATCCAGAAAATTGTACAGGCTTGTACTTCTCTAACTGACAGAGCTGTAACGTGTCTCTCAAGTTCCACAAAATCGTGGTGGTCTACTGCTGCCGCATCCTGGTATCCCTCTCTGGTTAGACCACATGTTGTGTCCTATAATAAAGAAATCATTAAAAAATGACTGACAATGATATTTAACAATAAAATGAACCCATTTTTATATGAGCCTGACACAATTTACGGATATCCCTGCCTGATTGCAAAACCACCAAACCAGGCCCCCCACCCAAAAAGGCTAATTTTCTACATTCTCAAAATTCACCTCTGGCTCTGACTCTAGAATGTTGTATCCTCTTTAGGACATCTAGACCTACATGTACCAAAGTATATCTACCAAGATTTACCTGCATTAGCATTCACGCCTCATAAAATATTGTGCATGCCCTGTTTGAAAGTATTTATTAAGCTTGCTTGCAGCTAGGTCAATGATAAAGGACCTCTATCTTTTTAAGAAGAAGATTGCGGTACAGAACTAAAAACAAACAAACAAAACAACACAAAAGAAATTTTTTTTTTTCATTCAACAGCCCCAAGGCACATGACTACAGCATAGACTCCCTTCTAACATTACATGTAGAGTGTTTAGTCAAGATCTCAGTTTACTTGACTTTTCTAGATCTGAATCTGAATCTAAATCATAGTTCTCTCAGCAACCGTACATTCATGCATATCAAATAAATGGCTAACCTACGCCGGCTAACAACGGCAACGTCATTTCGTAAAACATGTCAAAGACCACTTCAAAGTCATAGAGAAAAGTCTTAGATCAAGAAAAGGGAGATAAGAAGCTTGATAAGAGTCATAATATTGATTATAAGTAAATCTAAAAGACTAAATATATAATTTCTTGATTTTAATTTGCACCATGCCCCCTGGCAACTAGGCGGTAATGACAGCGATGGTACCAGCCCAGCCGCCCGCTAGTCGGTCTAGCCGTTCAATCACACGTATTCACTCGCACTCATGCACTCACACTCACACAGTCCGTCACAATCCAGACGAAAAATGGAAGAATTTCAAATATACGAACTCCCCAAACTTTTAGAAAATGTCATAATGTAAAGCCAGTTTCATTGTTTCGAAATACTTGCTTACCTTTTAAAACTTTCCCTCAGCAAGTCTAAAAAGTGAAGAAGAAAAACTGTTTCTGCTCGCTAATCGCAAAAATTTCGTGATATCGATTATAAAGGAAAGTGTCACGTGACTTCTTATCCCCGATTCGGATTGTTCGGAAAGTGGGTAGGAAGTTCGCAATCTAAACAACAGGAAAGTTAACAATTCGTCGAAAGTTGTTCGCAATGTGTTCGCAAAGTGACCAATTTGGTCGGAAAGTGGAAAAGTCCGATCCGCGCTCTGTACGGCCACAAATCTTCTATTTATTATGTTTTGCAAACACCAGTTAATATTGTATAGATCATGACAAGTACTCATGGGCTAAACAAATCGCCCACAATTTCATTTTTTATTTTGTACTGGTGCCATATTCGTTCAAATTCGTAGCCTGGTTGGTGTTCGTAAAGTAACGAATGACCGGATCTTGTTCTTGGGTGCTACTGTTATTATATTCTTCATCATTCAGCACATGAACTAATCACCAGTCGTTTTAAAGTTGTTTTGACTTATGAAGGAATTTGTGAAACACCACCCAAACCCTGGTCTTGTGATGTATTCATTTGACTGTTCTTTTATTGTACAAAAAGGACCTTTTCTCCAAATGTTATTGTTCCAGTATATTTATTTGTATTATTATATGTTTGTATATTGTATTTTGTTGTATTAAAAACAATGTTTTAATCATTGATGAAGCTACCCTTCTTAAAGAAGACTGATAAATATATAAATATATAAATAAATAAATACATGACATTCAGTCTACTGCTACATGCCATTGACATGCTCGCTAGCCTTGATTGCTACATAAATGCTTTGTTTCCTATCCTGCCTTGCTTCGTGCATGACTGCGCACATTTGGAATAAAGTTGATTGTTTACACCGATTCTATTGTTAAGAGCACCGTACACTCGCTTTAATCGGCGTTATCATGTGGCATGGTAAGGGTTGTTTTACGATCAGGGTACATCATTTTGTCTCACTAGACCCCTAGTTATAAGTTTGTTGTATATGTAGTTCTAGTGTAGTTCTTTAAAAATTTGTTAAACGGGCTATGGTCGGAATGGAACTCATGGGTTTTTGTCAACCATATCTTAAATACGATGCTAGTCCGTTCTAATACCCCCGTCACACTGAGCTCGTTCATACTACGTCCTTGCAAATTTTGCCGAACGGGCATAGTCTGTTTGTAAACTGAGTGGACTTAGTAAATACTCTTACGATCTGTTTACGAACTTCATGGACTAGCTCGGTCGGATTTTCAAAAAAGTGTTCAAAAAAATCGGGCGCCCATCTCGTCCTAAAATTTAACGGGGTGGCAACGTACCAGAAACGAGATGGACGTACTACAAACGAAATTGCCGTACTTAAATCGTTCTAAAGATGTGCTAGGACGTCTTACAAACGAGCATTGTATATTCATTATCAGCTTAAGTTACGAAGACGCATTGGTCTGGCAAAAACGGGCTAGGTTTTTTTATGGGAAACGGGCACGCATTTGCGTTCAACACGTTCTAGCCACGGATAATGACGAAGTAAGAACGAGATGAACCTTCTGGAGGCCGTTTGGTCGACATAAGAACGAGTAAGAACGGATTTTGACGGATTAAAAACGACCCAGAACTAGTTAGGTCGGGACGAAACGCATTGGAAACGAGTTGGAACTGATTAAGAATGGGTTGCAACTAACTGGGGACGGGTTTGGATTGTTTCAGACGGGCTCTGTTTCGTGGAAACGGTCATTTTTACCCGATTTCAACTAGATACAAACGGACTGCAGACGAGGCAGAGACGTGATGGACGTATTAAGGATAGGGGTGGGCAAATGACATTTTTTTTTCTAGACGAGTGAATTTTATGGCCATTTTGGCTGCTGAACAAGAATATGCCACTCATTTTTGCGTCCGATGACGTTTTGAACTAGTTACCGCCCATTTTTGAAAAAAAGGCGGGAAAATGACTTTTTTCGACGTTTTGACCATAATGTGAACAACTATGGTGTGTAATATATGTTTTTATAGGTTTTTGATGTTGCTGAATTCAAATATGAACATCCCAAAGTCATTTGAGGCCAAAGTATGCTGTTTATATGGACGTATTGTAAATTTCTACCAAGTATAAAGAAAATTGCTGCGTAAGTACTAGAAATCATGATACTGTATCATATCCACATGATTTTAAATGAGCAAAATTACTTCCTGGTATCATTCATATTATCCAATATGTAAATTATCATAAAATGTGCTTTCTTTCGTTTCTTTTTTTTTTTCAGGTGAGAGGAAGCCCAAGCAAGCATAACCCATCTAATGAAAACTGATCGGGGAACAATCTTTATATACTTACAGATTAATCATATTTACCACAATGACATACAAACGACAATCACGTAGTACTACTACCAGAAAAGAACTATTTGGTGAAAATTACAGTGAAATGACTGAGTTCAAATCAACTGGCAGATTACCATCTGGGGCAATTGTTCTTGGTAGAATGCTAGCATTGTGCAAAAGGAATGCCAAGGGACAGCGGAAAGCAATGCCTCGTGAAGCAGCAAGTAAGATAGTTGCTGAGGAGCTTAGACAGGATTGGATCACGAAAAATGTTTATCCCATGCATGAAAAATCAGTAGCAAAGAAAATAAGAGAAGACTATGACCAGTTCAACAGTATGAGAAAGTACGAACAACTTGAGACAAAAAGAAAAAGTGATGAATGGTACAACAGTGCAGTTGAATTCAATGATCGGCTGACAAAGCACGCTTACAACATCAGAACTAATGATGTAAAATATCAAAAGCGGCTCGAGGAAGAGTTTAAAGTTAAGATTACCAAGGAAGATGAAGAATTCTATGAGGATAATTGTTTTGGAACATACAAAGCCATATGCACCACTACCGTTCCAAAAGATTGGGCGAAGCAAAAGAAAAGGAAAGGTGAACGTGAAGATCTGCAGAGAAGAAAAAGGCAGCGACAGAAAGCAGAAAGGCTAGCAAAGAGACGGTGAATCAAAAGGGAGAAGTGTTCAATACTCCAATAGATAGTGAAAAGTGATCCAAGTTTAGTGAACCACAGACATCAAAGAAATGTCCTTTTCACAAATCGCAGCAAACTTCGTTCATACAAAAGAGCCAATGCTAGAGGAACACCAAAGAAAAACAGGGGTTCTGCATTTCCACAAGTTAAAGTACGTACAGGAGACGAAGTCTGAATGAGAGCTTGATGCGAGTGTTGTACAGTGTTTGGCTGAGAACAGAATGTCTCCTGAATGAGGTTTCTAAAGTGGTAGTTTAGAGTAGCCAATTTGGTTTGTTTTTGGTCAGAATTGGAAAATGAAAAATGAGGAAGATGATGAGGATGAGTTAGAGGTGATGATGAAGAAGAAAATGAATCCCTACAGACCTGTGACATCCAGGTTCCAACATTTTGTCAAAGATGACATATGTTTTTCCAAGTCGTAGATCAATTATGCGATACCTACAAGATGCGTCATATTTGAGTCTA
>CALNVZ010003434.1:27421239-27433240 GCA_940671915.1 Paracentrotus lividus | reverse complement strand
AAGATGATGAGGATGAGTTAGAGAGTGATGATGAAGAAGAAATGAATCCTACAGAACCTGTGACACCAGGTATCCAACATTTGTCCAAAGACTTGACATATGTTTTTCCAAGTCGTAGATCAATTATGCGATACCTACAAGATGCGTCATATTTGAGTCTAGAGTATATCGCTCAACAAATCCTGAACAAAGAAGACAATATTGTTACAGTTGGATTAGATGATACAACTAAAGCAGCTGGACATCGATGTTATGATGTGAAAGCAGATCACATCACCATAGCAGGACCTTCAGGCAAGAAGAAATCAATGACAACAGGTTATGTCGAAAATGTGAGTCATAGTGGCAAGGATGGAGCTGAAGCTTATGAATTTAAATTGAAGTGTTTGGCGATACTTGCTAACTCAACAATAGACAGGAGAGATATGGCATGGTCTGAAGCACCTCATAAAAAACAGGAGTTGACTGTACATCAAAACACAAAAATTTCCTTCATTCAGGGATGCCACTGAGGCAGCGATAAAAAAGTAGGAAAAATCATCTAAAAGCAAACTTTTGTACAACAAAAAAGGTGATTCCTATGAACCAAAATGAGTTGAAAAAGTAGGAATTCCCCTACTTTAGTCTGAAGAGTGACATCCTTTCATTATCTCCAGAAATAAATTGCAATGTTACATAGATGATTGTCTATATCTTAAGAGCAGATCCTCAGTTTCAGATATATAAAACATCTCAAATGTTTTTAAACTAATATTTGCACATCTAACATTTGTATAAATAATTATAGATCTCACTTTGCAAAGTGTTTAATGTGGTTTAATCATACAGCTATATGATCTTTCATCTTGTCATAAATTAATAAAAAATGTGAAAGATTATGTATTAACCAAACTATACAGGCCCAGCTTCATGCTTTACTCTGATAGCTCTGGGGCAACTGCACATAGGCAAGTAATGACTGTACATCATATATCCCTTTTTCAGTAAATATCTATACATATTCTGGTGTTTCCTTAGTTAAATAGCTGCACTGCACTCGTCCTGACTGGCAAATTTTGAATCATAAAGCAAGAGCAAATACAAATAGCATTGCATGAGGTTATAGAAAAGGTATATAATATTCCTCTTACCACTAAAATATATGTCATTGTGATAGGTTGTATGCAATTCTGTAAATTAGCTTTATATTAAAACAAGAGCCAAGAATCATAAGTTTAAGATGAAGAAAAAAATAGATATATCAAAGGCTCAGATACATTTATTTATTAATGTGTAATTTTGTCTTTTATGAGGAGTTCGCCTTCTTGCGCACTCACCCCCCCCCCCCCGCCCCCCCCCCCCCCCCCTTCCCCCCCCCCCCCCCCCCCCCCCCCCCTTCTCTTCCCCCCCCTCCCCCCCCCCCCCCCCCCTTTGCCCTTCCCACCCCCCCCCCCCTCTCTACATCTTTCTTCAATGGCTTCTCTGCTTTGCCAATGAGCTATGGGCAAGATTCATGCTGGTGTACTCTTTGGTACTCTCTGGACTTGAAGGCTTTGCATACAGGGAATACCATATTACCCTGCTGTGGATTGAGGGGGCATGCCGTTCAATTGCTGGACAGAAAAGAGATGAAGGGGAATTTTGATATGGTGGAGAAATGGAGGTGAGTAGCTGTTGTGGTGCTTTCGGACCTCACTTGCGTGATTCTTTGGGGTTTGGGTAGTTTGAGAAGGGCGGGAGGGGCATTTTAAACACTTCTTTGTATGTGGGCTCAATCCAGCTTTGTGTAACCAATGTTCTTAGTGACTGCATAGGCCTGCTGCTGTTGAAGAGGAAGTGGCTCTTTTATCACTGTGTCAGATTCTGTCAAACATAAACGCTTCCAGAAGTGTTGCTACCCAGTCTTTCTTTTGGTTGTCAGTGCAGTCTAAAATTGTTAAATGAAACAAATAACCAAGATAATTGATAAAAAATCACAGGAACGATCAATACAAAACAGGTCATCTTAATTTCAACTCAATGAGATCCACCTAAAATGTAAGTTACGTTAAAAAAACATAAGAAAAAGAAAAAAAAAGAGAGACCCAATTTACTTTAATTTGATTATTGAAAGTCAAAAGGTATTGATTTAAATTTTGCTCTAATTACACAAAGATTTTGGATGGACGCTGACTCAGCATTTCACAATATATATCATATTCAATTGCACTTCATAAGAACACGCTAATGTACGAATGTCAGATTTTAGTACTCCAGGAACAAATGGGTATATCAATGATTTAGTAATTCTGCAGTTCGCTATGAGCTAGATTACTTGTAAAAAATTTGACATTCACTCTACTCTCTCCTCGATGATGATTATTGAAAATTTGAGCTGGATGTGGTTGAAAACAATATAAAAAGGATTACTATTTTCCATCTCACCTGCTTGGTACAGTAGTGTTGAAAAACTTGATTCAAATGTCCCTATCAAAATCCACGGCTGGTCCTCTACCAGCTGTTTAATGTGGCAGGTAAAGTATGCACAACCGCATGGGGAATGGCTTAGGTCTTCGTGGGCATGCCTTTGAGCCTGTTTTGTGGCTACGCTAAACTTCTTGAAACAGTCACAGAAAAGAGGTACTCAGTGAACCTGTTAGCATAGGTTTCTCAAGCTCCGCAGCCCACATCACACAGATCAGTGCAGTCTGAATGGTAAAAGAAAGCAGAAAAAACTGGTGAATGGAAGGAATTGCCAATCTTTGCACTTTGTTGAACTTATAACTGGAAGCAGTAAAATCATTGTTATTTTTACAAAATTAGAAATTTCAACAATTTTATACTTTTTACAAAATTACATATGTGAAGTATTTTTACATTTGAATATACTAACGAAATGACAAACAATATTTTTTCCAAATGAATCATATATTTCCGCAGCCCAAATAGCAAATGGTTTGAAGCTTCAGTAACAGGAAAAAACAGTTGAAATCCTAAAGCCCTTCTCCTTACCCAAGTGTTTCCTGTATGTTTTCTTTAGTTACCAAGACAAGAGTGAGTAAATTAAGTACACTAGTGGGTAACTGTTTTCTTTGCTTCATTCGTATTTCAAAATATGAATTGTAAAGGTAATTTCATATAACAATAGGTTTTGTTTTTTTTTATCAAAGCAATCTCCTAACCAAAGCAGTGCCACTTTTTTGGTGTAGCGAGACTCTCAAAGTGGAATAAAATGATGTAGTTTCAAAGCAAATTAAAAAGAATACATTGAAAAGAGTAGAAATTTAAACCCCTTCAGGCTGCCCTGACAACCTGGCACAGACACTTCTCCACAGGATGCCCTTCGTGGACCTAGGAGTGTTCTGTTTCCTTAGTTCCTTAGGAGCATGTACACGAATGTGGCTTGCTTCATCCGAAAATTGTAAGCAGGCTTGTAAACTCTCTAACTGACAGAGCTGTAACGTTGTCTCTCTCAAGTTCCACAAAAAATCGGTGGTCTACTGCTGCCTCCTGGGTATCCCTCTCTGGTTAGACCACATGTTGTGTCCTATAATAAAGAAACAATTAAAAAAATGACTGACAATGATATTTTTAACAATAAATGAAAACCCATTTTTTTCATTTTTTATATGAGCCTGGACCAACAATTTAACGGATATCCTGCTGATTGCAACCCCAAAACCAGGCCCCCCACCCCAAAAAGGCTAAATTTTCTACATTCTCAAAATTCACCTCTGCTCTGACTCCTAGAATTTGTATCCTCTTTAGGACATCTAGACCTACATGTACCAAGTATATCTACGCAAGATTACCTTGCATCTAGCATTCACAGCCTCAAATAAAATATTGTGGCATGCCTGTTTGAAAGTATTTATTAAGCTTGCTTGCAGCTAGGTCAATGATAAAAGACCTCTATCTTTTAAGAAAGACAGATTGCGTGTACAGGAACTAAAAAACAAACAAACAAACAAACAAAACAAAAGAATTTTTTTTTTCATTCAACAGCCCCAAGGCACATGACTACAGCATAGACTCCTCTAACATTACATGTAGAGTTGTTTAGTCAAGATCTCTCAGTTTACTTGACTTTTCTAGATCTAATCTGAATCTTAAATCATGAGTTCTCTCAGCAACCGTACATTCATGCTATTCAAATAAATGGCTAACCTACGCCGGCTAACACGGCAACGTCAATTCGTAAAACATGTCAAAAGATCCACTTCAAAAGTCATAGAGAAAAAGTCTTTAGATTCAAGAAAAAGGGGAGATAAAGAAGCTTGATAAGAGTCATATATTGATTATAAGTAAATCCTATAAGACTAAATAATATAATTTCTTGATTTTAATTTGCACAACCAATGCCCCTGGCAACTAGGCGGTAATTGACAAGCCGATGGTACCCCAGGCCCAGCCGCCAGCTAGTCGGTCCTAGCCGTTCAATCACACGTATTCACTCGCACTCATGCACTCACACAGTCTCACACAGTCGGTTCACAATCCAGACGAAAAATGCGAATTTCAAATATAACAGAAACTCCCCCAACTTTTAGAAAATGTCATAATGTAAAGCCAGTTTTCATTGTTTCGAAAATACTGTGCTTACTTTATAAACTTTCCTCAGCAAGTCTAAAAAGTGAAGAAGAAAACTGTTTTCTGGCTCGCTAATCGCAAAATTTCGTGAATATACGAATTATTAAAGGAAAGTGTCACGGTGACTTCTTATCCCCGATTCGAATTGTTCGGAAGTGGTAAGTGAAAGTTCGCAATCTAAACACAAGCAAAGTTAACAAATTCGGTCATAGGAAGAAAAAGAAGCAGAAAAAGAAAAAAAAAAAAAAATAGAGGGGAGAAAAAAAAAAATAAAAAAAGAAAAAAAGAAAAAAAAAAAAAAAGAAAAAAAAAAAAAGAAAAAAAGAAAAAAAAAAAAAAAAAAAAAGAGAAAAAAAAAAAGACAGAAAAAACCAGAGGAAAAAAAAAAAAAGAAAGAAAAGAAAGAAGAAAAAAAAAAAAAAAAAAAAGAAGAAAAGGAAAAAAAAAGAAAAAAAAAAAAAAAGAAAAAAAAAGAAAAGAAAAAAAGACGAGGGTAAAGAAAAAAGCGGGGCGCCCGGAGGAAAAAAAAAAAAGAAAGAAAGAAAAAAAAAAAAAAAAAAAAAAAAATAAAAGAAAAAAAAAAAAAAAAAAATCGTCGGGAGGCAAAGAAAAAGAGAAAAAAAAAAAAAAAAAAAAAAAAAAAAAAAAAAAATAAAAAAAAGAAAAAAAAAGAAGAAAAAAAAAAAAAAAAAAGAAAAAGAAAAAGAGAAAAAAAGAAAAGGGGAAGGAAAAGGGAGGAAAAAAGGGAAAAAAAAAAAAAAAAAAAAAAAAAGAAAAAAAAGAAGAAGGAAAAAAAAAAAGAAAAATGTAAAATTCGTGGAATTTCGCAATGTGTTCGCAAGTGACCAATTTTGGTCGGAAAGTGGAAAAGTCCGATCCGCGCTCTGTACGGCCAAATCTTTCTATTTATTATGTTTTGCAAACACCAGTTAATATTGTATGATCATGACAAGTACTCATGGGCTAAACAAATCGCCCACAATTTCATTTTTTATTTTGTACTGGTGCCATATTCGTTCAAATTCGTAGCCTGGTTGGTGTTCGTAAAGTAGAATGACCGGATTTGTTCTTGGGTGCTACTGTTATTATATTCTTCATCATTCAGCACATGAACTATCACCAGTCGTTTTAAAGTTGTTTTGACTTATGAAGGAATTTGTGAACACCACCCAAACCTGTCTTGTGAATGTATTCATTTGACTGTTCTTTTATTGTACAAAAGGACTTTTCCCAAATGTTATTGTTCCAGTAATTTTATTTGTATATTATATGTTTGTATATTGTATTTTGTTGTATTAAAAACAATGTTTATCATGATGATAGCTACCCTTAAAGAAGACTGATAAATATATAAATATATAAATAAATAAATACTGACATTCAGTCTACTGCTACATGCCATTGACATGCATCGCTAGCCTTGATTGCTAATAAATGCTTTGTTTCCTATCCTGCCTTGCTTCGTGCATGACTGCGACATTTGGAATAAAGTTGATTGTTTACACGATTCTATTGTTAAGAGCACCGTACATCGCTTTAATCGGCGTTATCATGTGGCATGGTAAAGGTTGTTTTTACGATCAGGGTACATCATTTTGTCTCACTAGACCCTAGTTATAAGTTTGTTGTATATGTAGTTCTAGTGTAGTTCTTATAAAATTTGTTAAACGGGCTATGGTCGGAATGGAACTATGGGTTTTTTGTCAACCATATCTTAAATACGTGCTAGTCCGTTTCTAAATACCCGTCACACTGAGCTCGTTCATACTACGTCTTGCAAATTTTGCCGAACGGGCATAGTCTGTTTGTAAACTGAGTGGACTTAGTAAATACTCTTACGATCTGTTTACGAACTTCATGGACTAGCTCGGTCGATTTTCAAAAAAGTGTTCAAAAAATCGGCGCCCATCTCGTCCTAAAATTTAACGGGGTGGCAAACGTACCAGAAACGAGATGGACGTACTACAACGAAATTGCCGTACTTAAATCGTTCTAAAGATGTGCTAGGACGTCTTACAAACGAGCATTGTATATTCATTATCAGCTTAAGTTACGAAGACGCATTGGTCTGGCAAAAACGGGCTAGGTTTTTTATGGGAAAGACGGGCACGCATTTGCGTTCAACACGTTCTAGCACGGTATAATGACGAAGTAAGAACGAGATGAACCTTCCTGGAGGCCGTTTGGTTCGACATAAGAACGAGTAAGAAACGGATTTTTGACGGATTAAAAACGACCCAGAATAGTTAGGTCGGGACGAACGCATTGGAACGAGTGGAATGATTAAGAATGGGTTGCAACTACTGGGGACGGTGTTGGATTGTTTCAGACGGCCTCTGTTTCGTGGAAACGGTCATTTTTACCCGATTTCAACTAGATACAAACGGACTGCAGCAGCGAGGCAGAGACGTGATGGACGTATTAAGGATAGGGGTGGGCAAATGAACATTTTTTTTCTGACGAGTGAATTTATGGCATTTTGCTGCTGAACAAGAATATCATCATTTTTGCGTCCGATGACGTTTTGAACTAGTTTACCGCCCATTTTTGAAAAAAAGGCGGAAAATGACTTTTTTCGACGTTTTGACCATAATGTGAACAACATAGGTGTGTATATATGTTTTTATAGGTTTTTGATGTTGCTGAATTCAATATGAACATCCCAAAGTCATTTGAGGCCAAAGTAGGCTGTTTTATATGGACCGTATTGTAAATTTCTACCAAGTATAAAGAAAATTGCTGCGTAAGTACTAGAAATCATGATACTGTATCAATATCCACATGATTTAAATGAAGCAAAATTACTTCCTGGTATCATTCATATTATCCCAATATGTAAATTATCATAAATTGCTTTCTTTCGTTTCTTTTTTTTTTCAGGTGAGAGGAGCCCAAGCAAGCATACCCATCTAATGAAAACTGATCGGGGAACATCTTTATATACTTACAGATTAATCATATTTACCACAATGACATACAAAACGACAATCACGTAGTACTACTACCAGAAAAGAACTATTTGGTGAAAATTACAGTGAAATGACTGAGTTCAAATCAACTGGCAGATTACCATCTGGGGCAATTGTTTCTTGGTAGAATGCTAGCATGTGGCAAAAGGAAATGCCAAGGGACAGCGAAAAGCAATGCCTCGTGAAGCAGCAAGTAAGATAGTTGCTGAGGAGCTTAGACAGGATTGGATCACCGAAAATGTTTATCCCATGCATGAAAAAGTAGCAAAGAAAATAAGAGAAGACTATGACCAGTTCACAAGTATGAGAAGTACGAACAACTTGAGACAAAAAGAAAAAGTGATGAATGGTACAACAGTGCAGTTGAATTCAATGATCGGCTGACAAAGCACGCTTACAACATCAGAACTAATGATGTAAATATCAAAAGCGGCTCCGAGGAAGAGTTTAAAGTTAAGATTACCAAGGAGATAAAAGAATTCTATGAGGATAATTGTTTTGGAAATACATAGCCATAATGCACCACTACCGTTCAAAAGAAATTGGGCGAAGCAAAAGAAAAGGAAAGGTGAACGTGAAAGATCTGCAAGAGAAGAAAAAGGCAGCGACAGAAAGCAGAAAGGCATAGCAAAAGAGACTGGATGAATCAGAATGGGAGAAGTGTTCAATACTCCAATAGATAGTGAAAGTGATCCAAGTTTTAGTGAACCACAGACATCAAAGAAATGTCTTTTCACAAATCGCAAAACTTCGTTCATCAAAAGAGCCAATGCTAGAGGAAACCAAAGAAAAACAGGGTTCTGCATTTCCACAAGTTAAAGTACGTACAGGAAGACGAAGTGAATGAGAGCTTGATGCGATGTGTTGTACAGTGTTTGGCTGAGACAAGAATGTCTCCTGATGGGTTTTCTAAAGTGGTAGTTAGAGTAGCCATATGGTTTTTGGTCAGAATTGGAAAATGAAAAAATGAGGAAGATGATGAGGATGAGTTAGAGGTGATGATGAAGAAGAGATGAATCCTACCAGAACCTGTGACACCAGGTATCCAACATTTGTCCAAAGACTTGACATATGTTTTTCCAAGTCGTAGATCAATTATGCGATACCTACAAGATGCGTCATATTTGAGTCTAGAGTATATCGCTCAACAAATCCTGAACAAGAAGACAATATTGTTACAGTTGGATTAGATGATACAACTAAAGCAGCTGGACATCGATGTTATGATGTGAAAAGCAGATCACATCCCATAGCAGGACCTTCAGGCAAGAAGAAATCAATGACAACAGGTTATGTCGAAAATGTGAGTCATAGTGGCAAGGATGGACGCTGAAGCTTATGAATTTAAATTGAAGTGTTTGGCGATACTTGCTAACTCAACAATAGACGAACTGAAATCAGAGATAGACTTCTGGATGACAGACCGCGCAGCGGATTGTGATGTGCTTCTGCAGAACCTTGGAGTTGACCCTAGCAAGATGCTGAAATGCTGCGCCCACATAATCCTTGGAATAGATCATGCAATAGATAAGGTGTTTAGGAATACTGAGCAGAAGATTGGTTGTGCACCATCTACTTGAGGTATCAGCAGGAGAAAAGATATTTCTATCTCCTGGATCATCCATACACACCCTTGGTCTTATAGCTATCACCAAGCTGCTATCACCAAGCCATGCTCAGCATTCAGTTTCCCTGTACAATGACTTCAAGTCTTGGATGAAAGAAATGGAGTTCAATGTGAAGGATTTAAAGGCTTTGTGGCTAACAGGTTTGGAAGGATCGCAGAACTCGCTCAGGAGTATTTGAAGTGGCACGACTCAATCAAAGCTTTCTCAGTGCAATTGTGGATATCAACAGTAATCGGCTAGTGCTGGCAGTGTCTACGTTCATAAACAATGACTGGTTCACCTGCTGTTCTGAAATCTACTCCTTCATGGCTGACATTGTTATCTTTCCAATGATGGAACTGCTTGGAATTGACAGAAGGGTGACCAAGGTAGTGTTGACAGAAACGTGGGCAGGAGTTAAGACCTTCCTTGAGAAAAAACTGGAAGAGGTGATGGTAGAGAAGAAACATGGAAGATCTGGTAGAGACAAACTTGTAGCTACTGTGATTGAAGAGGTTGTTGATGCAGTGAAGAACAGTTGTCTAAGACTGACTATTTTACAAAGACCAGATGAAGATGTTAGTAAAGAACTGAAGTATGCACCCTTAACTAACTTAGGGTGCGAGTCAGAGTTTTCAAAGCTGGATCATCGAATCAAAGTGAGTGGTGGAAGTACCTCCATACAAACACTTTCAAGGAAGAATGTACTTGTCAGTACTGGTCTACTAGTAGATTCTGAGTTTGAGTTCCAAACAGAGAGATAGAAATTCAAGATGGAAGTGGCCTCGATGTTCTGAAGAGGTGAAGGCAGTTCAGAAGCTAGAAGCAGATTTTCTTGCAACTGTTGATTCTGCAAAGAAACTAGCTCTTCATAAGAAGGAAGAGCTTAAGAAAAAGAAAGCAGGTAAAATGCTCACAGTCTTGGAAAGATGTAAACAGCACAGTGGTCCGCTATCTCCAAATAGTCTAGACATTCTACCACAATTGACAGAGAAGCAGCTCTTGGATGAAATTTCATATCTCCGGCTCACCATAGCACCAGGCATTCGACAGATGAGACGGGTTAAAGGAGCAGATGGAAAGATCAAAATGAGAAGTTCTCTGTGATGGAACTGCAAGCATCAATAAGAAATGCTCTGAAGCCAGAAGATAATGTTACGGAAGACATTGACATTCTACTAATGAATACATTGAAATCATAGGCCCTTACAATTGGTAATACATACCAGAGTTTACCAAACTAATCCCAATTGTTGTATTGAGTACGGTCCAGGGATTTGAAATAATTTCATCAAAGTGGTTAAACATGTTATATTGTTTATTTTGGGGCTTGGCGACTTTGGACTTCAACCATGTACAATGTACGCGTATATACGTCAACAATGATTTTTGACCAAAAA
Organism: Paracentrotus lividus; assembly: GCA_940671915.1. Classification (NCBI taxonomy): domain Eukaryota; kingdom Metazoa; phylum Echinodermata; class Echinoidea; order Camarodonta; family Echinidae; genus Paracentrotus; species Paracentrotus lividus. The sequence continues at coordinate 27,422,716 of CALNVZ010003434.1, read as the reverse complement.
TGTGCAAAATAGTGATTTTTGCCAAAGTTAGGGCAATGCAAACAACTGGACATTACTAGTCCATTAATTTTGGATTCAGAGACACTTAAAGCACTTAAATTGACATGAAACAACCACAATTACATCATTATCTGAGTCCTACACACAAAATTGATGATTTTAGGTCATTTTGGCGGCCATTTTGAAAAACCTCCGGTAACTAGTTCAAGACGTCACCTGAGGTCAAAATACTTGTTTGATTCATGTTCAGCAGCCAATTTGGCCTTAGAATCCACTCGTCTAAAATCAAATTTCAATAAAAATGTTTCATTCGCCACCCTATTAAGGACTGTATATGAACGTTGTTCATCTTAATCCAGAAATAATTAGGTCAAATGTAAACGTTCTTTTCCAGTGTTCTTTTCGGACCAATGGCCGCTTTTCGTATTTATTCTAAAAGTTGTGAGATTTCTGTAATTGTAACAATTAATGTGTGGCAATTAAACAGCTGATCTATTCGCTTATACTACTATCACACTGAACAATTTCTTACCATGTTAGGGGGCCGTCACACGAGGTCGTTCTATAACGTTCTTGCCCGTTTTTGCCCGTTTTTAAAAAAAATGCTGAACGGGCTTTGGTCGGGTTGGAACTTATAACTTTGAAAAATAATTTCTTGAATACGATGCTAGGCAGTTCATAAATAGTTCTCGTTACGTCAATTCCGTCTTTATCGCGTCCGCAATCCGTTGTTATCCAGTTCAGAACGAGTAAACTGCTCGTTCACTCTATACCGTTCGTAGACAGTCCAAACGGTCACTATAAGTGCCTATGCGCAGCATGATAAAAGTTAGGTACCACGTTCGTAGTACGTCCTTCTCGTTCAGAGTAAGTCCTACCCGTTTAAGGAACGTTGTCACTACGTTTAATTTTAGAACTTGAAGCCAGTACGATTTTTTTTGAACATGTTCAAAAAAATCGGAATGCCTTTCCGTTCTCTCCGTTCGGGCCCGTTCGCCAAGTTCGTAAACAGATTGTAAACGTCTGTACTAGATTCTAAAAGGTCTGCACTACGTTCAGTCCGTGTGTAAACAGATTGAGCCTTCACCAAGAACTACCTAGAACGCAGTGAGAACTAGCTCAGTGTGACGGGAATTATGACATGCCGTTCTGTTTAAAAATTGAAACGTATGTTCGTAGTACGTCCTTCTCGTTCAGAGTAAGTCCTATCCGTTTAAGGAACGTTGTCACTACGTTTAATTTTAGAACTTGAATAATTAATATACAATGCTCGTTTGTATGACGTCCTAGCACATCTTTAGAACGATTTAAGTACGGCAATTTCGTTTGTAGTACGTCATCTCGTTTCAGGTACGTTGCCACCCCGTTAAATTTTTAGGACGAGATGGGCGCCCGATTTTTTTGAACACTTTTTGGAAATCCGACCGAGCTAGTCCATGAAGTTCGTAAACAGATCGTAAGAAGTATTTACTAACGT
>CALNVZ010003434.1:27378072-27421214 GCA_940671915.1 Paracentrotus lividus | reverse complement strand
CACTCAGTTTACACACAGACTATGCCCGTTCGGCAAAATTTGCAAGGACGTAGTAGGAACGAGCTCAGTGTGACGGGGGTATTAATGAAAATTTTGCAGAACAGGCTTAATCTATATACACACGGAGTGGACGTACTTGAGACCTATTTCAATCTACTCAGGACTTTATGGCACGGACTTGGATAACAATACGTTTCAATTTTTAAACAGAACGGCATGTCATAATTCCCGTCACACTGAGTTAGTTCTCACTGCGTTCTTGGTAGTTCTCGGTGAACGGGCTCAATCTGTTTACACACGGACTGAACGTAGTACAGACTTTTTAGAATCTAGTACAGACCGTTTAAAATCTATTTTCGAACTTGGCGAACGGGCCCGAACGGACTGAGAACGGAAAGGCATTCCGATTTTTTTGAACATGTTCAAAAAACTCGTACTGGCTTCCAGTTCTAAAATTAAACGTAGTGACAACGTTCCTTAAACGGGTAGGACTTACTCTGAACGAGAAGGACGTACTACAAACATGGTACCTAACTTTTATCATGCTGCGCATAGGCACTTTTAGTGACGGTTTGGACGTGCTACGAATGGTATAGAGTAAACGAGCCGTTTACTCGGTCTGAACTGGATAACAACGTATTGCGGACGCGATAAAGACGGAATTGACGTAACGAGAATTATTTATGAACTGCCTTGTACCGTATTCAAGAAATTATTTTTCAAAAGTTCTAAGTTCCAACTCGACCAAAGCCCGTTCAGCATTTTTTTAAAGAACGGGCAAGAACGTTATAAAACGTTATAGAACGACCTCGGTGTGACGGCCCCCTTAAATAGTTCTCTTTATGTCCTTTTCGTCTTTATCTCGTCGCCAATGCGTTGTTATCTATTTCAGACCGAGTTAACAACCTCTACCGTTAGTAATACGTCCTTCTCGTTTGTAGGAAGTCCCTTTTGTTTAAATTTCCTTGTCACTCCGTTTAATTTCGAAAACGGGAAGACAGCCAATATTTTTTATACCCCCGTCACACTGAGCTCGTTCCTACTACGTCCTTGCAAATTTTGCCGAACGGGCATAGTCTGTGTGTAAACTGAGTGGACGTAGTAAATACTTTTTACGATCTGTTAACGAACTTCATAGACTAGCTCGGTCGGATTTCATAAAAAGTGTTCAAAAAAATCGGGCGCCCATCTCGTCCTAAAATTTAACGGGGTGGCAACGTACCTGAAACGAGATGGACGTACTACAAACGAAATTGCCGTACTTAAATCGTTCTAAAGATGTGCTAGGACGTCATACAAACGAGCATTGTATATTAATTATTCAAGTTATAAAATTAAACGTAGTGACAACGTTCCTTAAACGGGTAGGACTTACTCTGAACGAGAAGGACGTACTACGAATATACGTTTCAATTTTTAAACAGAACGGCATGTCATAATTCCCGTCACACTGAGCTAGTTCTCACTGCGTTCTAAGTAGTTCTTGGTGAACGGGCTCAATCTGTTTACACACGGACTGAACGTATTGCAGACCTTTTAGAATCTAGTACAGACCGTTTACAATCTGTTTACGAACTTGGCGAACGGGCCCGAACGGAGAGAACGGAAAGGCATTCCGATTTTTTTGAACATGTTAAAAAAAATCGTACTGGCTTCAAGTTCTAAAATTACAACGTTCCTTAAACGGGTAGGACTTACTCTGAACGAGAAGGACGTACTACGAACATGGTATCTAACTTTTATCATGCTGCCCATAGGCACTTTTAGTGACGGTTTGGACGTGCTACGAACGGTATAGAGTGAACGAGCCGTTTACTCGGTCTGAACTGGATAACAACGTATTGCGGACGCGATAAAGACGGAATTGACGTAACGAGAACTAATTATGAACTGCCTAGTATCGTATTAAAGAAATTATTTTTCAAAGTTATAAGTTCCAACCCGACCAAAGCCCGTTCAGCATTTTTTTAAAGAACGGGCAAGAACGGGCAAGAACGTTATAGAACGACCTCAGTGTGACGGCCCCCTTAAATCCGAGATGTCTTCTCGTTCTTGCAGTCCGATCCGTTCTTTACGGTCGCAAAAAAATTGTAACAAGTCTCAACTACGTCCACTCCTTGATGTGTACAAATATTGAGAAATATTTTCTAGAACGTAGTTAGAAGAAGTTTAGTGTGATAGGGGTATTACACGTTCAAAATTCGAAAGCAGCTTGCCATCTAACTCGTCATGTAAGTTCCTAAATCATGAAAGCAGATCGTAACAGGCCTCTACTACGTCCACTCCGTGTGTACCTTGATGGAGGCCGTTCAGCAATATATTCCATATTGTATTAAGAACTCGCTCAGTGTCTTTGTCAAACTGAAGTAGTTTACAAAACGTCCTTGTCCGTTCTTTAAAAATCATAAAACCTGCGGAGGCCGGGTTGGAACTTGTACTTTTGTCAAAGTATATCTTGAATACGATACCAGTCTGTTCGTAAATAGTCCTCGTTACAATGGTTACGCGGTTTTAGGTTTTAGTCTTTAACGCAATTCAAAAGATTGAAAGAGGAAAAAAATATAAAATACTATGTTATTTTTTTGAAGGTAAAATGATTGATACACAGTCAATCATATAAATGGAGTATTTTATTTTAAGCCACTATCTTATCACGGAATCTACTAGTTGACAGTGTGTCTGTCCCGCCTTCAGAGAATGCTCGTAACCTGAGTGTCTTCTTCGACCAGTTGACGGACAAGCATATTTCCAAGGAACGCCAAGCGACTTATTACCAGCTACGAAATATATTGGCTATAAGATCGGTACTCACCCGTTCTGTAGCATAAAACCTAATTCATTCCTTAATCACCTCTAGTATTGACTCTTAAAACAGTCTGCTGGCTGTCCTTTATTGTCAGAACAGAATGCTACTGATCGCCTACTGTTTGGTACGAAGAAATATGACCATATTATCACCCCTGTTCTCATGGAATTGCACTGGCTACCAATTAAGAAAAGGATTAATTTAAAAATCTCTCTGACTTTCAAGGCTCTCCATGGTTTATATCCAGGATATGTGGCCTCCCTCATAGAACAATACCGTCTACGTCTTGGCTTGTGCTCATCTGGTACTGGTATCATTCTTCAGGTACCCATTACACACCTAACGGGATATGGATATCATGTCTTTTCATTTATTGCTCCACGCCTTTGGATTGCCCTTCATTTCAACTTCATTGGATGAGCATGCGCCTTTGAATATTTTTAACATTTATTTGGCGCAATAGGCCTATAAATGCTTTGGATCATTATCATCTTCATCATTATTTGGCTCTGATCTTTATTTCGAGAACTAATAATTATCTGTACAATATCTTGCCGATCTCAGACTTGACTTCCTAAAGCTCGTTGGGTCGAATTATTTCAATTGTTTCATTTTTGCAGCCCTCCCCCTTTGGAGCCGCTATATGTAGACCTACGGGCCAAGACTTCCTCAGTCTTCGGTCATAGTCAGTTTCTTATCTTTGGTAGATTGCAAGTTAATAAAACAATATTTTTCTATTGTATGGCTAAGTTTATAGTTAGTTTGCATTTCAGTAAAAGTTCTTCTCTTCTGCATGGTGGAGAGCGTTGATATTTTATTATCTGAAGTAGATTGGAAGTTAAGAAAAGCTCTTCTCTTCTGTATAGCTGACAGAGAAGACAGTATATTATTTTAAGGCGCATTGGAAGTTAGTAAAAGTTTTTTTTTCTTCTGTATCGTTGACATAATTGCCAATTTACAATAAAAGGTGGACTGCGAGTTAGTGGTAGATCTGCTATCATGCATGGTTAGCATGATGGTCAGTTTACTGGTTTGCTGGTTGACATGATAGTTATTATACTATCTGAGATAGATTACAAGTTAGTAAAAGTTATTCTCTTCTGTATGCATGGTATGGTTGACATGATAGTAAGTTAATATCTAAGGTAGACTTTTCTATATACTTTATGGTGGAGGATTTGAGGTGATAGTCAGTTTACTATCTAAGGTAGATTGAAAGTTAGTGATATTTTTTTTTCTCTTTTGTATAAAAGAGATGATAATTTGTTTGCTATACAACGTGGATTGCAAGTTATGATAGTTCTTCTATTCTGTATGGTTGTAATTAAACTCTGTAAACTTAGTGTTTACTAATTATTACCCGGCTTAGCTATCCAAAGAAAGCACCCGAAACATTTCAGGACCTTATTCTTGCCGGTTCCCATTTATCTCACCTGCATGGGTCGAGTGTGTTGTAAGTAGCAGGGGCCGCGGAGCGTTTTTGAAAGTGGAGGGGCTGAGCCGAAAGTGTGGGGGGGGGGGGCTGAACAGGCTAAAAATCACAAATGTATGGTCATTTTTGCGTTTTTGTACACGTTGGCTGAAAGGGGGGGGGGCTACAGCCCCCCAGCCCCCCCCCCCCCCCCCCGGCTCCGCGGCCTCTGAGTAGAATATTTGGAATTCGAACCGCGTGCCCTGTGGCTTATCCACTCGACCACACTACCTCCACAACAAACATCAGCATTTAGCCTTACTCAAATGTAAATTGTATAATATGGATTTGCTATTAAAATATATCCCGAAGTGCGATATTTTCAACTATTTTCTTTGTCTTACAGTATTGACCTCGGTCTTTCATTTTTTTTTTGTCTATAAAGCCCCTGTATTCGGATCCTTATTTAATAAATTTTCGATCGCTCTAATAACGAGTTTCATTTTTGCTTAAAATTGACATGTTCATCAACAAAATGTTTAAATATTAAATAATTTCTAAGCTCTTGACCAAGACAATAATTACGATGAACCCCAAACCTAACTTTCAACTGAAAGAACAATCAAAACCTAATACCTAAAAGTCGTTCCCTAAGAGTAGGATTGACTGCGGGTAAACAAAATGAACCCACACAAGTGGAACACCTAAGAATACAGTGCAAATCAAAAAGGTAATCCATATTTAGAGAGGCCATGTCCCAAGCTCATTTATTTTCGCGATTTCTATGTAGCATATAAGAAATTAAGAACTCTTCACCTTTTAATGATACCTTTCTTGCATCACAAATGCCATGAATAATTGAATAACACATAAAGGTGACAGGTCCAATATCCAGTTCATGCAATTTTTCAGAAAATGTAGTCTTTCACTGGTGTTGTACAACATCGCACACAAGCCTATAATCCAATGATCAGTGGCAGCAATGGAAGGATTCCCTCGATCTCATCTCATTTTCTTAAAACCTGCAAAAACAGGATCTTGTACCTGACACGTTATTTACTCGGTTATGTGTTACAAATGTAACGCAAGAAAGGTGTCATTGCAAAGACGAATAGTTGTTCTTTAATTCTATGTTACAATATATGATACATGGATAATTATTATCCTTCTAAAATTGGTTTGCCTTTTTTCCGATACGCACTGTAGAAACGATGATAATAGCATTGACGAAGTACACACAGGAGCATATGATGTTCAATTTGAAAGGAACACATAATTTTTACCCCCCCCCCAAAAAAAAAAAAAAAAATAATAATAAATAAATAAAAAAAATAAATAAATAAATAAAAAATAAAAAAAAATTAAAAATTAAAAATTAAAAAATTAAAAAATCAAAAATAAAATCAAAAATAAAAAATCATTCTACGTTTATGACTGTCGGTGTATTTATTCAATATCTTGTTGTTGTTCGTATACCATAACAATTTATATTACAGTATTCGTAGCCTGTCAGATCTGCCCTCAACTCACAAAACAGTCATGCCCTATGATGACTTTGGGAAATGGCGATGTCGTACAATCTGTCTTGAAAGTTGTAACGTCTCCAATGGATTTTGGTCTACCTCCTGAATTCATAAGAAAAGGTTACTGTTGTGCAATACCAGGTAAGGATATATTTCTGTCTTGTTTATCTTAGTATTCCCTTGAAATGAGTCTTTCCGTTAGCTTTGGAACATAATGATGTAAATATGTATTACTCATAAGTAACAAAGATATTTAGGCTTGTGCCTTATACATGCTCTGCTTTTTTTTTTGCAAGTCACTCCGTTTAAAAAGTACTGCATATTGAATAAACGTCATTTTCCCCCTTTTTTACTACTCAGTTCTTACTTGCTCATAATCCTTCGTATTGTTTAATATATGCGTTTTAATTTCACACTGAACAAGCTTGCTTATATCATATTTGAATGAATGATTGGATGTGTTTATATTGAATGTTTATATTGTTATGTTTATAAAAGCGGAAATGAAATTGAATCTCGAATCTTGAATCTAGGATAAAAAATTACGTTTGACTAAAATCGAAATGAATTAAAAAGATCGTTTTTAAAGCCACACTTTAAAAAAAAAAAGATAAAAAAAGAAATTTTTTAAATAAAAAATATTGAAAGCATGCTGCAGCTTTGTTCTTCACGAAGTTGACATTAAATGGTTTCAATTTTTGTTTTTATCAAGATGTAGTCAGTTATTGAATTATATCTGCTTTTGGGATGGGGATGATAGATTTCAGAAATGGTTGATATATTTGAATACTTCGCATAAAATTCAACTGTGTCGAATTTGCAATTTTGCATTATTAGATATTAGATATAATACATATACTTATGTTAATAACATCTTGTAAATTTAATACATCCGTGACCCTTAAAAAAAAACGAGATTGGGCACGCAATTGGGCTTTAGCCTGGAATGGTTTATGAATTAGTGTATATTTTCAATCTTTGCCAAAGTTTTATATTCGATATACTTTTTAGTTGACTCCCAAACACCCTCCTTCGTAATCCCCACGCACAAACGCATACACACACACACACACACACACACACACCCAACACATTCACACCTACACTCACAGCATTTGCAGTGAATTGATATAAGACAAAAATAAGTGTTTGAGTTGGTGCGTAATGAGATGAGGTGATAATGTATAGTATCACCTTGGTAAATAATCTACAAATAGTCTTCCAAAAATAATGCCTAATGCTTTTTATTCCATTAAAAAAACATTTTGACGAGGTCACGCTTCAGCTAGCTATTCTTCCTACAAAAGGACGTAATATTGAAGGTCACTTATGTTCAATTAAGAACTGATAATTCAACATTTTCATCGCATAAACTCCCTTGGATACAATTCGCCTATCACACGTTTTTTTCTAATTATTATCATTATTTTTTGGTTGCCGTTGTCGTTTTAAAACGGGAATTGTACTTTCCTTTATATCCAAGTAATTGCAGTTAATGAGCGTAAATACATTAAATGTCACAAAAATGAAGCTTGTATAAAAGATGAAATTACACTCGCCTTTTGAGTAAGGTCACAAATAAGCACACACACACACATACACACACACAAAACACGAACATATTTCTCATTATGTAAAGTATTGGTAATAGGAAGCAATCGATCATGAAGGGTATTCATGTTGAAGTGATAATTATTTTCGCAACCCAAAATATGAACCAAGCAAAGTACACCTGAATCGTGTTACTGAAATAAAAACTGTTTGTGCCTTGACCTGTAATTAAATAGTTAGCCATGATTCATTAGCTACCTCCCTAGCAAAAAATAATTTTTTTTTCCATCTACAATTATAGCCTTGTCGATCGATTTCTGTATCATCTGAAAGGGGAAGCTTGCCCCTTTTCAATTCTTAAAGCCCGCGTCACACTGTCCCGATGGTTAGGAGCGATGGACACACGATGGCGGAAAAACCCATATTTTGCTCTGAACACGATGGCATTACGAAAGCATCGCAAAAGCATCGGGCCATTTTGGAGTACTACAGACTGTTTCAAAAAGAATGGAACAATAGGGGAAAAGTAATTAAATTATGACATCTTCTGAAATAATGTCTGTATTTGGTACCACATTAAAAAAATAAGTGTGCGGAGAGGAGCTGATAGATATTACACACATTTATTTTTCCGGAGCAATGATTTCGTGGCCACTATGCGAAAAACCTATATAGACTATGAAAAAGCAGGCCCAAAATAGATTTTCTTGATTATAAAAAAGTGATCATATCTCAAGATCTACAACACAAAATGAGATTTTTTTTTTAAATTGTAAATGCTAAAGAATGGCTGATTTTCCCCCTTTATAGAAATATTGAATACTATTAGATTGTGATAAATTTTTATACTTAAACAAAATGTTTTCTAACTTTACCATTTTATTTGATACAGCCTGTATAATTAGCAATCTTAAAACCACCATGACCATCGGTGGAGTTTTGTCAGGCTTCGGCAGTAACTTCCGATGCATCGGCAAAATCTTTGGCAGCCAAAAAAAAACTCCCGATGGAGTTGCGAAGGTTCACTTCGTTTGAGCATCGCAGCAGGCAATGCGAAGGCAATGCGAGGGAAATGCGAACCCGCCCGATGGTCAGTTGAAGGCAACACGACGTCGTGAAGCCTTCTCAATGCCATCATGTAGCCATCGTAGCATAGTACGATGACACAGAATTGTCTTGTGGAATGGACGAAGAATTTAGTGTTCCTCTTTGTATTCTTTGCCCCATCTATATCGTTGTAAATTGTTTCATTTTTAAAGTGTCATCTTTCCAATCTCATTTCTTTCGAGACCTGTAATAAAAATGAAATGGAAATTTGTAATTTCAAAATCCTTTCTATCGAAGCTGGAGGCAAAATAATTTTCTCCCCAGAAAAGGCTTCATTTCATCCATCTTTGAGACTTTAACGTTAACTTGATAATAACGACATGATTATGACAATCATATTCATTATGATGCTGATGAAGGTGATAGTCATGATGGTGATGGCAGTTGTGAGATATAATGTTGATGGCGGTAATGAAGATAATAATTTTTGTTATCTTAGTGGAGGATGGGGATTATTATGAAGTTGGTAGGGGTTGGTAGATTTGCTGGTGATGATGATTATGATGATGATGATGATGGCGATGGTGATGCAGGTGGTGGTTGTGATTATGCACGATGATAATGAAGATGACGAGGATAATTGTAAGGGTGGTGAACTGCACCACCACCACCACCGCCATCATCATCATTAATATCATTGCCATTCGTTCTCATTATACCATGATTTAAGTTAAAGTCAAGTTCTAAAATAAACATATTTTTTTAAACATATTTTCTCTAAACTGTCCAAAGTAACATTGACAAAATTGATTTTGACACAAAATTGTCAAATTTCATTTTCTGTGAAAAAGAAAACTAAGAAAACTGGGTGACATTCTAAACATAAAAAAAAAAAAAAATCCAATGTACAATATTTTTGCTGTTGCCCCCCCCCCTGATTTTCATTTGAACTGTTTCCGATCAATCTGAAACTGTCTCTGGATGCTGTATGTTATTAGAGTCTTCTTTCTCAATTCTGTGTTTACCAGCTGTCTTCTTCCCCCTGCGCTCTCCCTACCTTGGAGGGGGGGGAGATGTTTAATTTCAATTTGAGTCAAAGACAATACAAATAAGCTCTACAGTACAGTTTGTTTTGCTCTCGATGAATTACACTGTTCTTCATGAAGGTGGAATATTTTGTTCTGGCTCCAACGACGCTATGTTGCTCTGGCTTGAATTTCTTGAATGTGTTGGTCACCGCTTTCACTCTTTCGGGGTCCCGGCTATATATTGGACGTTCCCTCAATCCTTTCCAAGGACTTTTTCTTCCAAATAGTTTGCAACCCCGAAATGGTCATTTTTCGTCTATTATTTTTTATTTTTGGGCACTTTTTTGTTTACGCGACCACCAAGGCACCGTCAGTCCTACTCCAAGTAAACACGTCTGAGGTGTAGAGTTGTTATGTTCTTTAAGTTAAATCTAATTATATGGTTACATGCTTGACTCGTTGTCTAGGGGAGGGGTCAAAGTTTATTTTAATTGGGGTTCAACATTGATATAACCATTTTTACACAATGAAAATTTCTATCTTCCCTAATTTTACAGTAAAATATCAGCAAAACATAATAATCAAAATATATCAAAATATCATCAATAGTTACCATTTAAAATCTTGCCACCATGGCTAAAAAGAAAATGATATAAATTAAGGGTTAAAGGTTGTTTTTTGTTATTCTTTTGTTTTAGCATTAAGGTTAAATACATATTCCGAATTTTTATCAATCATACTTTTTGTTCACCCCCTAGACAAGAGACCCAAGCCTTTCCCCGTAAATCTAATTTAATTTAAAAACCAATATAAACAGTTCACCTCAGACGCGTTTCCTGGGGATGGTGGGAGGGGGCTTGATCGGCCGGGTAACCAAAAAGGGTCCCAAAACTAGAAGAGAAAAAATAACCAAAAATGAGCATCATGGGGGTTGACAAAACTTTTTTGGATAAAAAAAAACTTCTGAAGGGTTTGGAGAATGTTCAAAATATAGCCAGGGTCCCGAAAAGTAAAAGCAGGGACAAGATATTCAAGAATTAATTCCGGAGGAAATCTTGTCGCTATAGCGGCAAAATAAATAATAAATAAATTAATTAATTAAAAACAAAAAAATTATAATAACATTCCATCTTTATGACGACAGTGTATGATCAGCTATTGAATTTCCGCGGTCTGCATCTGGTGAAGATTTTTATACAATAAGGAGGTCACGTGATGCTCTCTTCAATAAAACGAGTTAGCCCATGCGCAAACATAATAACGCCTCTATTGTCCCAGACAATTAGCCCCACAGAATGTATTCGATTCGGTAATCTTGGATTCGCGCCTGCGATGCCAAAGCGACGTCGGTTGACATTCGTGTGTCCTTCGGGTAAACTTCATATTGCCTTCGCGTGTGATCATAGTGCCATCGGTAACCTTCTTAACTTTGCCCGAACCCTAAAAATGACCCCTTCGTATAGCCATCGCACCTAACCATCGGGACAGTGTGACGCCACCTTAAGAGCTGGCATGGCTGGTGCGGACCAGACCAAACTAATGATGTGTGTTCTGCTCGAGGAGACTCTTTCCTGTTCGTTTCCGAGAGTATAGTAGATGACCAGACCCAGCCATTTTTTAAAAGACAAAAGAACAAAGGCCAAAAACATGGACTTTTGGTGCGGATTATCAATGAATAAAACTCATGAAAACTCAAAGGCAAAAAAAAAAAAAAAAAAACCTTACCCAAACAAATTTTTTTTCTTCTTATTTTTTGCGAAGTTGTTAAGGAGGATCAGATGCTCTGATTATCGAGCAAAGTATAAAAACGTTGTGAAAAAGCTTAATTCTGTAGTGAACTACAATGAGTTAATAAATAAAAAAATTGACTACAATAAGATAATTTGATTGGAATAGAGTTTCATTGAACCTTCAAAATACTCGGGATGATTTTTTTCCTTGGCAGCGGCAGAAATTATTATTTTCTTTTCTTGGTGTTCCTTTTTTTGTCTTCCATTTGTAGTGCTACCTTTTTGGCCTTTATTCATTTGTCAGAGAGTATAAACTAACCCTGTAAACGGTTTTTGGAGAGATATGAAATATGTTTCACGGTTTTATTCACTTACAATCCCAAACTTAAAAAAATATATATTTTCGGAGCTTTGTTCCTTTATCTCCGCCTTTGTTTAAAAAATGACCGAGTTTAGTCATTTATTGGTCCGAAGGATGAAAAGAGACAAGTATCCCTTTTCAGAATATGCAAATATTGTAGGCATTACTCCAGCTATTTATGAAATATAACAACATAATATAAGACTCGTTAAATTTTTAAATGCACCAATTAACGCCATGTTGCAGTACTTATGGTAAATGAAGGTATCAAAGGAACAAAGTTTAATGAAAAAAGTCTTTGCAATAAAGGCAAAATATTCCTCAGCAAGGGTACAGTTATATTTTTTCAGTGCTCCATCGTCTTCCTCTTCCCTTGTCTTGGCACTTTAGGGTCATTACTTTTTTTGGGGAAAAGTGTAAACGAAACCTATTAACATTTATGTGAGAAATTTATAGCTTGATAATTTTTAAATGATAATCGACCTTTTTTTTAGGTGCACTTTTTGTCTTCCCTTTGGTAAAAAAAAAAAGAGGTACGGTCCTCATCTACTCTTAGGACTAAAAGGGATTTCCCCTTTCAGATGATACAAAAATAATCGTCAATACTACTTTTAAGAATGGAATATAACAATGTACAGAAAGACTTGAATTTTTTTGTTCAGGAGGTGGCTAATTAATTACAACTAGGAGTGTATCACGGCTGCATCATCGCTATAGTCATTTGTTCAGTTAACTCTTTGAAACCTCTTATTCCCATAGCTTTATGCCTAAAAAGCACGGTTATTGTATACGATGGGTTACGAGAGCCACCTTTCATGAAATTCAATAATCAGATTCCATTAGAAGATGAGGATAAATACGTTATCGAGTGGTACCGATTTATTTAAAAAAAAAAAAAAAAAAAAAAAAAAAGAGAGAAAACTGTTTTTGCTTTTTCAAAGAATTTTGTATCTCATGCTGCTGTCACACATACTCAGATGGGCAAACGTTCGGAAAAAATGGTAAGCCTACGAATGTTAATCCGTAATGCGGTTCTCACATTTATGAATGTATGCCGATGTGGGACATCGGTTAATATCTGATACAACTATGGTTCATGTCCTTTTTATACGTTATACAGTGTGTTCCTAAAAAAAGAGGACCGAAGTTCAAAGGTCAGTCATTCCAAAAGTATATGGTTTATTCTTGTGATTTGTTAATAGAATAATAAGTAACTCATCAGCTTTAATTTGAGACATTGCTGACGTCTAAATTGTAATGGGTCACAGAGTTAGGGTCCTTTGAAGGTAATAGGTACAAAACCCGTTTTTTTTTTCTTCAAGTTTTGGGTTTTTGGGGTACGAAACAAAATTTTTGTTAGTTTTTGGTTTCATCGTTTTGGGGTTTTTTTTCACACAAGGTTTCAATGAAATTCAATCTCATTTTCCAAAGGACCACTGGCAATGAGATGGGTTCACTATTATGGGCCTCTGGAGTCGTTGTGACGTCGTGGTGACGTCTCCTGAGACTTCAGGGCGTCGTGGGTAAATCGAACAAAAGTCTGAAAAAATTGTCAATCCTGTTCGATTTCTTTTAATCGCTAGCAAGTTCCGACAAAGTCGTGGATACTTTCGTGCATATTTAGGGGACGTCGCGGCAACCCACCGAGACGTCACAGAGACTTGCTTGCGTCTGAAAGAAGTCTACTAAAATATTGAACATGTTTGACATTTGTTTGGTTTTCTCGCGACTTCCTGGAGACTCAGGATCCGTCGCAGTGACCTCTCCGAGACTCCAGAGACTCATAATTAAGAACGCATCTCATTACCAGTGAGAAATCCACTTTAGCAAAGAAGATGACATTTCATTGAAACTTGCTGAAAGAGATCCAATGACACCAATTACTTAAGAAAGGTTTGTTTCATACCCGAAAAACCACAAACTTGAAAAAAAAAAAACGGGTTTTGTACCTATCGCCTTCAAAAGACCCTAACTCTGTGACCCATTACACTTTGGACGTCAGCAATGTCTCAAATTAAAGCTGATGAGATACTTAATATTTTAGTAAACGAATCACAAGAATAAACCATATACTTTTGGAATGACTGACCTTTGAACTTCGGTCCTCTTTTTTAAGAACACACTGTATTAACAGCCGTCTCCAAGTGTTGTCTATAAAAGGGACCACAAAACTTTGAGCATGCTCGTAGAATACTTTACCTACAACACCTATGGATGAACGTCAGTCCAATGAATAAATAGGACACGACACGGTTTTGACGTTTGATAAAATAGGGAGTTTTAATTTAGAATCATGTCGAAGTGAACATGAACGAGGTTCTAGCTTTTGATAAAAAAATTATGATAATAATGGTGGCTTCTTTTTTTGTTTTTTAGGCGAGACACTCATAGCTCTTCTACCTTCTGAAGTTGCCCTCACACTAAGGCGTGTTGAGGTAACGTGTGTCTAGCGTTCACGATTTTCACTCGAAATTTGACAAAGTCCAAAATACGCTCAAGAATGCTCCATTTTTCCTGCCAAAAATGGAATTTTTAAAGTTTTTAATGAGCTCTAAACGACTGAGAAGGGAATAAATAGCGTCAGGGTAAAGATGAATGCACATGCTTAGTGTCCACCTAACGATTGCCGAGCGTTAGCAACGACTGGACAGCGATTGCCCAACTTATGTCTAGCGTATTTAGACGTGTTATAGAACGTTAGGAAACGCCAAACATGTGCGTATTGAGTAATGACTGCCCGACGTTCGTGAAATGCTAATTGCACGCTCGCGTAAATTCATGAGCGCGGACTGTCGTTCGAAAATCGCTTGGCAAACGTAGAAAAGCGTTTGCTTTTCGTTGGTATACGCAGAGAACGACAGAGGAACGCTGAGGTCAATTTTTTATTTTGAACATGTTCAAATTTTTTTGCGTGTAACAGCTACTTGTTCGTTTAGCGCGTTGGGTGTACATTCCTTCCACGTTCGAAGTGTGTCCAACCAACGCAGAACTTTTGTTTGTATGTTTTTAAACTCGATTTCCTCATGGTACCAAATGAGGGCGTATGTTTTTTACCTCAATTTCCTTATGTCACCAAATGGGGGCGCTTTGTGTTAACGAATAAAATGATTAAGGCTTATTTTGTTTTATGCTCAGTAGTTTCCCCTCCCTGTTTAAGTGCTAACTTTTACATGTAAAGTAACTATTCGGTACAAAGAAATATAAACATTTTCTACTTGAAATATACATGTATATGTAATAGTTTTCTGTGAATACCAAGGTATAAAAGTATCTAAAAACATCTAAATGTTAACAAAAATTTGGTATTTCTATATTCTATATTATATTTATCATTTTGGAGCAATTTATTACCTTAAAAATAGGAAGTTCAAAAGAACACCAGCAGAATTTACACTGTTGTTCATTAAGCTTGGATAATATTATTGTTTTTTATTATTATTGTTGTTTATTTATTTATTTTATAATAATTATTATTATTATTATTATTATTATTATTATTATTATTATTATTATTATTTATTTATTTATTTATTTATCTTTTATTTTTTGCTTTAGTCACTTTATCATTTTGCTCCAGCTTAAATTTCTTGAATTTGTTTGTCCCCTCTCAACTCTCCGGGAACCTGGTAGTGGCGGATACAGGCGGGGCGCAGGAGACCCGCTCCTCCTCTATAATAAAAAAAACAAAATGATTTACTGTACGTGTTAAAATTGGAAAAATTTCGCCTGCACCTATTTTTTTTTCTTCAAATTTTCGGAATGCACCCCTCGTATTTCAAAATCCTGGACCCACTACTGGTTAAATGGTTATTTCTTAGATGAAAAAAAAAAAAAAATAATACAATTTCGAAGAAATAATAACAATTGATTGGTAATTGTTTTTTTTTTTTTTCTCTCTGTCTGTTTTTACCATAACGGTACAATATTTATTTTTTTATTATTTATTTTTTAACCAGTCACACTTTTTAATTCAACCCCTCACTTAGACAAGAAACCATTGTTTGTAACCTTAAAGAGAATCTATTGTAGTGGGAAAGGTGAACCATAGGTCAACAAAATAATTGTGAGCTTTCAAATTTTTTCAAGCTATTTAGGAAGCATTTTATAGTATGAATTTCCACTGAAAAGGATTGCTCTTCAAATGCTTTCATAGTGATAATGATATAAAAAGCTGATACGTTCGGGTCCCGAACACGCGAGCACATGTACATGTAGTCCCATACATGTATTTTTGTGTGAAGTGCAAGTTACTCTCAAAAGAATTTGGTAAATTTCTTATCATTTTTCTTGATTCCAAAACCTCGCATCAATAAATAATTCTTATGTACATTGTTATCAACATTTCCCATCACTTTGAGACAGTTTCTTCCACAATTCAATCTCATGACTACAACACTAGATTAGCTATAAGCCTAGACTTAAGACCAATAGCAACCCTACACCTCAAAAGCGTTTCGGGGATTGCACCGAGGGGGCTTTGGTAAGCCAAAAAAGGTTGCCAGAATGGTTATTGTGGTGGATGAAGTACTTTTTTTTAATTATTCAATACCCGGTCATGGTTTAGGAAAAATCCAATATATAGCCCAATGTTCCAAGGAGTGAAAGATGGGACCCCTCCCCCCCCCCCTTCAAAAAAAAAAAACCAAAACAAAACAAAACAAAAACATCAAAATTATTTAATGCATGTGGCTGGATCAATAAAAAAACTCCAACCTTTTTGACCAACAGTGTAGTTAAAAATGCAACGTTTTCTATCTCAAGAAAAAAATACCATCTTATAACACCCTTATATTGTATTGAGTGTAGATATACATGTAGTGTAACAGAGTATGGTAGGGGACATTTGGCCCGACCCCTTCGTCTTGATTTGTATTTAGAAATTAAAAAAAGTATATTGTATCTAATATGAAACAAGCCCGTCCATTTATTTAGTTCATCTTGATTTAAAGAAAGTGCAAGCTAATATTTTCATCCATCAATTTATTTGAACTCAATTAGGTGCTAAAAAAAAAATTAATAAAATAAAAAGCTCATAATTATGAGGGGGTATAAGACCTCAGGAGCACATAGGGAAAACAGATATGAAGCGCGAGCGGTGACAACAAAAAGGAAAACAAAATGTTTATGCAGTTATCAGAATGCATTGACTGTTCAACACTTTTAACATGCCAATACAATGAATACTATCAATAAATAAACAATTTTGTGCCCATAAATTTGAGATAAACAAAGCTTCCCCACACCCTCCCACCCCAGCCCCCCCCCCAAAAAAAAAAAGAAAAGAGGAAAAATGTATTGCACAATTTTATGTTTGCAAACGACTTTGGGTCCATTATAAAACACGATTAAATTGAGGTCACTAATTTTTCAAAGAAAAATCCTCGAAGCTTTTGATCTTAAATATTATGTCAATTTGACGCCCAACTAAAAAAATAATAATGCATGACAAATCTTTTAGCTTTAGATCAATTTGCGCTCTTTTAAGTTTCAGATCTCAATTTATCAATAATGTTATTTTTTGTATCTTTTTCCTATTTTCATCTTCCAGTCTCTCTCCCATTATCTTATTCATTCGTTATCTCGTTGTCGTTTACCTATTTTTTCTTTTGTCTTCCTAGTTCTCCCTATCTGTATTTCTTTTTCTTTTCCCTTATTGTTTCCCGGGGTACAAGGCTTTGGGTTTATAACTATTCCTAGATACATCATAATCATTTTTTTTTCTTGACCAAAATATTAAGGTTTGTTTCGAAAATTACATAAATATCACTTGATGAAAATCTTTCTACACATACTTCATGGCATGATAGAGTATTATTAATAATAGTAACATTTACGTAGCACTTTATACATGTATCCTACTCGGTGTTTTTAAGAGCTTTTAATGTTAACTAACTATTACCAGGCTTAGTTAGGCGACTCTGAAAGGCGCTCGCAGCATTCAAGTATTATTGATAATATAATATCTTATAGTATAGCTAACTGAATAGGGAATAGAGAACGACAAGGGAACGAACATCCAACGCGCATAATGCTTACGCTGCTAATGCCCAGCACATAAGGAACCTATTGATAAGTGCGTTGTTACACGCTAGAAAACGCTCAAAACTGTGAACGTGTAATAAATTATGAATTTATATCAGCGTATATTTGCGTTCAGACAACGATTAATTGCGTATGGTTAACGAGTAGCAACGTTTTCGAACGTGCACACCAAATTCCAAGAACGCTGGTCAAACGTTAGCTCAACACGCCGTAGTATGAGGGCACCTTGAGTCCGGTTGGCAGGGTGAATTTAGAAACCTCGTCTCGGCGTTCTCAATGCAGCCTGTCAACTGCACCCAGAAGCTAGGCGAGCTAAGAGCGTCACGCTTGGAAAAGCCACCATTATTCTTATAATTATTGATCAAAAGCTTTCTTTCTTTAAGTCTAGAAACTCGTTCATGTTCAGGTCGACATTTTGATTCTAAAACTGTCTCCCTATTAACAGATAACACCAAGTGTAAGAATCGTATGATAACAGATATAAACAATCGTTGCATTATGCTTATTTCTTGCTGGCAATTAGAGCCTTCATTCATATGTCAGGGTACAGGTATAGCTCGAAATATAAGAAACAATCATTATAGTGATTTTTGGAGCATTGTACAGATCACAATTAAAATATTGTCTTTTTAATTTCAGATTGTTTATCGAACCCCTGTCAGTATAGGGGAACATGCGAGGAAACGGGGACAGGATTCAATTGTACATGTTTACAAGGTTACTATGGGGACAGATGCGAGTATGGTAACTATAGAAACCCCTTCCTTTTTCACTTTGACATTGGATTTTGATTAATTTCGATGATGTGTCTTGGGGTTGCCATGAATTATTCTACATTAAAAAGTGAACCAAGCATCGGCAGCTTTTAATGAAATGTTTTTAACTTTTCTAAAAATTAATTTAATCTTACTGTAAAGCATGTAAGAGTACGTTTCATCACACCAAAAACATTGAAAATTCAAGGATAAGTGTTTTAACTTGACATAAAATGTTTAAATATTGTGTATAGTTAAATTTGATTTACATGTAATATTTCAATGTGCATTTAAAACTAGAATTTTCTGAACTCGACCTTAATTTCATTTTTTTTTAACGAAAAAAAAAAATCTCAGGGGAATTTTATTAAACCTAAGAACAGAAAAAAAAAACACGAGGGAAAGATGAAATTAGAAAATTAAACGAAAGGTCAGGACAAAGGCGAGAGGAAAAGAATGACCGAGACTGTTTGATACGTCTAACATTCATAAATTAGGGGGAAGCACCAACCACGAATGAATATCGAATATGTGTGCAGCTGTAATTTTTAGAAAAAACAGACGAAAGGTCAGCTATATGAATATTTAAATAGTAATAACCTAATTAATGATAACCAGTCTGGCTTCCGGCCAAAACATTCAACGGCTGCTGCTTTGCTTAATACTACATATGAATGGTTAAAGAGCTTTGATCAAGGTAAAGTGGTCTGCTCGGTTATGCTAGACTTAAAGAAGGCATTCGACACCGTTGATTTTGATTTACTTATTAAAAAATTAAAAAAACTATAGTATTAGGGAACATACAATTAATTGATATATAAGTTATGTAAATGGACGATATCAAAAAACGACAATTCATGGTATTTCATAACTTTTTACCCATCCAATCTGGAATTCCCCATGGTTCCATCCTTGGGCCACTTCTTTTTGTTTTACACATAAACGATTTACCAACAGTTCTTAAAAATTGTAAAATCAATATGTATGCAGATGACACAATTCTATATTATACCAGCAAAGACTACTCTGATTTAGAAAACAAAATTAATGAAGATTTATCACATGTGAAAAGGTGGCTTGATCAAAATAAGTTAAGTCTGAATGTAAACAAAACCGAGTATATTATTTTAGGAACTAAAAATCGTGTGCAATCTTTGAAAAATACGCATATAAATAATAACATCGACGGAAACCCTCTGACAAGAGTTACGAAATGTAAACATTTAGGAGTAATTTTTGACGAAAACCCCTCATGGACAAACCACATTGAATCTATTCAAAGGAAATGTAGTAACGGTATAGTTGATAAAAATACAATCCTTCTAGTTTATAATGCTTTGGTATTATCCCATCTTTCATATTGCGATGTAGTGTGGGGAAATTGTGGCAAGTGCCTTGAATAATCTCCAAAAGATTCCAAATCGAGCAGCTCGTATTATAAATAACACCTCTTGGGATTCGTCGGGAAATGACAATCTAAATAAACTTGGATGGGATACACTCGAAAAGAAAAGGAAAAAGAATATTGCTTTAATGATGTTCGATATACTAAACAATAACGGCCCTTCATATTTAAGAAATGAATTTGTTTTCAAAGAGAGACCGTATAATACGAAAAGTGGAAAAACAGAATCTGCAAAACGGACACGTTTATACAGAGGGGCCACACTATGGAATTCTTTGACGAATGAAGTTCAAGGGGCACAATCAAAATACACTTTCAATAATGGTCTCAAACGGTTAGAAAATTTATAGCATTACAATATACCATAGTCATGTCATAGAACCATGTCACTCTTTATTCATTTAGACAATTTGAGTTACATAATATTCATGTATGTTCAATGTTATTTCAACAGCTCTATTTAATATATTTCATTTCAGTATAATGTTTGGATATGATCTAATATGAGTGTTTGTTGCCTTTATTTTGCAATTGTTTCTTTTGTAACTATTTAAACTTTAATAGCTCCATATACGTTTCAACATCATATGATTATGTTGGTTTCACCATAGTTTATACAAATATAATTTTTGTTTGTGTTAGGAGCCTATTTCAATATGAGTCTTAATCGGCGAACATATACGTTCTTAATTTAACTGTCAATTTCCACATATTTGTAATTCCTCATTTTAATTTTCTATATAACTGTAGGTCTTCATGATACACGATTTTCCAGAATTTCTTATTATTCCAATTTTATGCTAAACTATGTGTTCATGGTATAAATATTGTTTCCACAAAATGTTTTCTTTAAGTTATTTAGTGTAATTTCAGTATTATTGCATTATTTGTAGTGTTGTATTATTGTTGCACTGCTGTTATATTTTGAGTTACATGTTTTTTGTCTTCGCAATGTTTTTGTATTTTTATGTTGAACCTTTTTGGAATTTTTGTATTTTTATCACGGCCCCAGTGAAAACCAGTCCTGTAACTGTTTGCGCTTTTTAATCGTGTATAAATAAAGATATCAATTAATCAATCAATCAATCAATCAATCAATCAATAATTATGTCATATTTTGGCTTAATATGTTATATTAGATACACTCATCCGTTCCCTGAAGCTCCTCGGTGGAAGTGAGAATAAAGGAAGAATCGCCTTTACATCTAATTCCCGTCAAGAAACGTACATGTCAATCCACCAAGTAGATTGGTCCAGACATAAATCACGGTTGGTCTGCCAGTATCTCGGATTTGAAGGTAATTGTTATTAGTGATATAAATGAATAATGTCTCTATCTATTGAGTTCTGGATTATCGGGCAGAACTATTTCATTACATACTACATTTTATTACTTATGTAATGATGCTTATTTTGTGTGTATTGCAAAATAGCGATGAAGTATAATTTAAATGCTATGAAGTGAACATTCCATTTTAACAAATGGCTGTTTTTTTTATTTTTAATATCATTATTTAAGCAATTTGATATTATTGAATAAACCATCACTGTCGACTTTGTATGTCTCAACAGACATGGAAAACGAAACCTTCAAGCAAATGTCATATGTATCGATTAAACAAGCTTTTAAATATTATCAGGCGCGGATTTAAGGAGGGGCGTTTGGAGGTGCCCTTCCCCGACCCGAGCAAAGAATTTAGAAGAAAGTGCCTAAAATCTGGTATTTTGGGCTCCCCCTTCCCTCTAAGTAGGAAAAAATAAATATTGATGGACGCCTGGACCGATTGAAGGTCATATTAGAGGTAGGACGTTCACTCGGGTGAGTCGTCCATAACTTGGTAATTTTTTTTCGGGGGGGGGGCGATTTTTATTTCCAAAACGATGATCCTTTCGATGGCCGGAAAAAAAATATCGCCTACCACCCCCCCCCCCCCCTCCGATGTATGGAGTGAAGCAAATAGATAGAATGTGCTTTGCTCGAGGGCATAAATGCCTGTGCCGATAATCAAACGCACGACATATGCATTCCCTGTCGAGTGATACGATAAATCCCCCCTCCATGAAATGCTGGATCCGTCACTAATAATTACTATGATTATATTTGTATATTATTCCATAGACGCATACGCAACTGTTGGTGGTGATCTCTTTGAGGCATCATCATTAGACAATCTGTCTCAGACTGTACGATTAAGATGTCCTGCTAATGTGAGGAACATAACCGAGTGTTGGTATGACGAACTTGATGATGAGATACTGATTCGTAGAGATGAGAGTATAGCAGTCGTCTGCTGTGCGGGTAAAAGGCTATTGAACAATTTTACCATTTAGATACCATTCACGCAATGGTATGAATAATTGCATTTGTTAAAGAAAATAATTTCACTAGTTCATTTAAACTTCGCTACAGACGAAATATTTTGTCTGATATTTTCTTACAAATTATGGCATTTCCATATAGATGCATTTTTAAAATTCAAATTAAATGAGTCGTAATTATCCATGATGGGATAATGGTTTTCTCTTGAAGGAAGCTGATTGCATGGTCATGAAAAAGGGTTAGATAATCGATATCGCCATAGGAGGTGTCCACAAAAGGACTAATTTTGACTTCCGGAAGAACTGTTCAAACATCGGGCTCAGCAATGATTAGAGACTAGGTGCACTTTTTACAATTATTTTTTGAAAAAATCTTCAATGTCATAATGCGAGCGCGCAGCGCAAGCAGTTATTTTGCCATGAAATGAAACGAAAGACCTTGATTTTTAACGTTTATGGTTTCACTTTTTTTTACTAATTGAAGCATGCCAGCGCGAAGCGCAAGCAGGACATATCACAAAACAATGAAATATATAAAGCGTAATTTTTAAAGCATTTTTGGCTCCAGTATTTTTGTCCTAAAAGAAAATTTGTGAGTGCGAAGCGGGAGGAGGAATTTTTCTATAAAATGACCCGGAAAGCAGAACATTTAAAGAAGTTTCAGTTTCATTTTTTCTTCAATAATGCGAGCGCGAAGCGCGAGCAAAGCTTTAACAGTGAATTAATGAAAAGCAGGACATTTTTACACTGAAAACCGAAAAGGGTTGACCGATCAGCTTTAAAGCTAGTCGTAGTGATGCCCAGACTGACTAGCTTTAAAGCTAGTCAGTCACGACGGACTAGCTTTCCTTCAACACAACCCGGTTATTACGGACTAGCTTTAAAGCTCGTCCGTCGCTACGGACTAGCTTGAAAGCTAGTCCGTCAAGTTAGTCCGTCACGACGTACTAGTTTTAAAGCTAGTCCGTCGTGACCGACTAGTTTGACGGACTAGCATTAAAGCTAGTCGTAGTGATGCCCAGAATGACGAGCTTTTGAGCAGGACTAGCTTTACAGCTAGTCCGTCAAGGTGTGAAAACTAGTCCGTCGCGATGGTTTTGTCTTGACCGACTAGCATGACAGATTAGCTTAATATGGCTTTACAGGCTTGTCGTAGACGCCAAATCTGAAATTTTAGAAGACAGTTCATCCAGATACAATTATTCTATAAGAAAAGTGACATATAAATTTATAATTAAATTTAGAATTCAATTTTCATAATGTAATGAGATTGTTATGATCATTGTAAAGCATATACATTTATTCATTAATTTGGCAAGACAAAATTTGTTTCGCGTGTTATACAACATTAATCTAAATGTGCAAATAATAGGCTAACGATGTTCATGAAATTAACCGTAACTTAATTAGGAACTAAAAACGAGTACTCACATGAAGGAGACCGTGCACCATGATCAAAATCTACTATTCTACGCGGCGGGACTGTTACACGGTGTATATCGAATCTCAATCTTTTCGGTTTACATGTAAAATCGAATTCGCAATCAGATAATGCACATAATAGATCATGTCATTTTAGCAATGCGCATGTTATTCAGTGGATGGAATCTATTCTTATAGATTGTTGATGAATGCCCGGCTAAGCAAAAACTGTGAATGAAAGGTAGCTACGAATGCCCGGCTTAGCAACAATAGTGAACGAAAGGTGGATCATTCACTGTTGTTGCTAAGCCGGGCATTCATCAGCAATCAGAATAGACGAGATTCTTGGGTTCACGGTATTCAATTATAGCCTGTAGCCTGTAGCCCGAACGACTATAGTAAGAATCTCTGCTCGTGCCTACAGCCTATGTAGAAATAAACTTTCAGCTTGTCGAGCCGAAATAACCTTTGTTTTAAAATAATACACATTGATCCTGTTCGGAAAAATAATGAATGGAGAAGGTGCGTGTATTTACACGCACCTAATTTGCAATACAGACGATAATGGAATTGCTCTAAATAATATGCCTCACAAAAGAGAGAGAGAGAGAGAAAAAAAAAAACACAACCAATAATCGTTGGCGGTACTCATAGTACTATTAAATATTAAAGAGGTATTTTAAGAACTTTCATATCAAATTTATTGTCAAACTTGCATTATAAATACTTTAGCTTGATAGGAACAACGTTTGCTTTATTCGATATCACTTCTTCAATAACCTTGGAATAATTTTCATGAATAATTGAAAACGACATTGCAAATGTGTATGTATATCAAAAGCTAGTCCGTCAACTTAATGGGTAAACCTCGTCCGTCTACCTATTTTAGGTGAGCTAGTCCGTCGCCTTGACAGACGAGTATTAAGCTTGACGGACGAGCTTTAAAGCTAGTCCGTCAGGTTGAGAGATTTGGATTCAGTTATGAGCTAGTCCGTCGAGACGGACTAACATGACGGACTAGCTTTAAAACTAGTCCGTCTTGACCGACTAGCTTTAAAGCTAGTCCGTCAATTGACGGACGAGGTTAGGTTTTCAGTGTAGAAGGCCTATTTTTTCTCCATCGAACGTCCATCGAGGAGCAAGAGCCAGAGTTTTCACAAAATAATTATGCTTACAATAAAGCAGAACACTTTTAAAACACTTTTGGCTTAGAATTGTTTTGTCCTTAAATGAAACATACAAGCGCGATGCACAAACAAATTCTTTGGCAAGATGTTTCAGCTCTTTAATATTTTCGTTTTTTTTTTTTTTGTTGTTGTTGTAACTTCCTCATTTAAATCATTCGAGCGCGAAGCGCGAAGAGAAATTAAATGGCACATACATTGAAGGCCTTAGTTTGGAACCCAATCGTTTAGAACCCAATTATGCCTATTTCTCGCTTCTTATTAAATATATTTGGGAGAAAATTTTTTAGGCATAAGCCCTTATTCCCTCCCTTTTCTTTCTTTTTCTTCTTTTCTCCCCCCTTTTCCCCTTCTTTTTCCCCTTTTCTTCTTTTTATTAATTATTATTATTATTATTCTTTTTTTTTTGGGGGGGGATGGGGGGGGGGGGGGGGCGGGCAATCCGCGTCAGGAGATGAATTCTTCAGGGCTTATGGACATGGATAGCCTGTTTGTGGTATGTCTTGGAGAATGGTTGGTCCACAGGGTTAGCCTTTGATTGTGGGTAGAGCTATTAAAGGGAATCTAGTGTAGTGGGAAGGTGTGGGAAAGATGAAGAAAATTATTGGGAGCTTTCCTGTTATTTTCATCATATTGGGGAAGAATATTCCTCTTCAGATGCCTTAATAGTCATATATGATCCAAAATATACCACACAGCTGACATATTTGGGTCCCGAACATTTTGTGTTGCCCCATAAATGCATTTCTGTGTAAGTGCATGTGACTCAAAGCTGAATTTGGTTATTTTTTTTTTCTAATTTTGGCGATTCCAAAATCTCACAGCACAAAATAATGATTAAGTGAAATGTTATCAACCTCTGCAAATCACTTTTAGTCACTGTGTCTTCCACATTTCAATGTCATAACCAGAACACTAGTTTCACTTTTGGAATGGAAAAAAAACTATGTCTTCATTTCAGTCTCTTTTTGCCAAGATTGTGATTATTAAGTGGATGGGGGAATTATCCTACCGTTTTTCCCCATCTGTAATGTATCTTCTCGTCTGATGTGAGGAGGAGCTATACCACACAACATGTACAAATCTTTTACTGTTGTGGGACGTAGACATCCGGTAATAACTCTGCTTGGAATGTTTAAGACTGGGTCAAACTTTACATCTTGATACGACCTACTCAAGACTGGTGCAGCATAATTTGCAGCAGAGAAACACAGAGCAAGGGCTGTGGTCCGATGGTTCTGTCTTCTGCTCTCCATTCGGTGTTAGCTAACACCTTTAGGACGTTATATCTGTCTCCATTTTTTTTTAATTTTGTCTTGGCAATGTGGTACTTATAATAGGACCATCTAAAGTTACGAATTGGTACATTTGTGTAGGGATATGTTTGAGCGGTTTTTCCATACTATATGTACCTCAGTTGTCGTTTGGCATCATGAGATGAAAGACGCTTATTTGAGACTTTTCCGGATTCGCTTGCAAGTGATAGTTAAACCTAACAGGGCATCACTGAGATATTTTTCATCTTCTTCAAACGAACGTTCTTGTCGCTTGTGAGGCAATGACAGAGGTCGTCAGCATACAAGAAACTCTTTGGATTGGGGTGTACTGGTTAGTTATATTGGGATATACGTTGAAGAGCAGATGGGCAAGGACACTCCATTGTGGGGAGCCATTTTTCTGATTCCGCTGCTCATAAAGATGTTAGCCGGATGAATTCAGTGGTTGAATTAGACAACGAGTCGTTTGTTTGTATGTTGTGTGGTAGAAGGATTGGCAATTAATAATAGGCCTATAGACATGATAGAACATCTGACAAGGTTCCCAACGTGATCACTCTTTCTATGACCCCCGTAAGGATGCATGATGAAGACTGAAACATATTTGTTTGGGGAAGAAATGTGTTAACTTACTTCTGATACTCATCATAATTCTTTTCTACGACTCTCTACCTTTTTTTTTTCTTTTGCAGTGAACCTGTGCAATGCACCACAAGGGTTCGCTGTCGGCCTGGAAACCGGTCGAATCCCCAATTCAGCCATTACAGTCTCCAGTAACTTTACAGATATTGTTGACAAACTAAAAGCCCGTTTAAATGGCCCGTCAGGATGGATTCCTAAACGGGAAGATAAAGAGCCATGGCTTCAAATCTCATTTGAACACGTTTTTATCATCAGTGCCATAATTACACAAGGGCGATCGGATCATAAACAATGGGTGACATCCTATGTGATCTCGACTAATATTGATGACCAAGAGTGGGTTAATTACACAGATACCAACACTAATGCAGTCAAGGTATGATTCTTTTCCGTATGTAGTTGTGTATTTGCACATGATAACGACAATAATTATAGCATTAAAAAGATAAGTAGGCCTACGGTTGGATGTCTAAGTAGAAAGGACATATCTATGTCAAAACATTTCGTGGGGAACTACTTGTCATCTGGGTGTTAGCCAATCTCGAGCTTTACAATAATCAGTGTAAAGCGTTTGGAGATGAAATCATATTCGGCGCTTTATAAATCGCAGCTTTTATTATCATTATTCCCTGATTTCGTTACGATGGTTCATTACGGTAAAAAAATTAAGTTTGGCATAATTCTGTGTGGATGAAATTAATCGCAACCCCACTTTCAAACTTACACTTGCAACTCTGCCCCGAAACAAAATAAATGTCAAACAATGTTTGACGCTGAATCATGGCAAATAAAATTCTGCAATAAAGTGAACATGAACAAACATACTCAAATCATAATAAAAGTTGTACACATGGATTGTAGAAATTATTTAAGATATTGATTGATCATTATTGTTGAAATTTTTTAAGGTCTTTACAGGAAATTATGATCGAACAAGCTTCGTGGTACATAACTTTCAGAGACCGATGGTGTGCCGTAAGCTACGAGTTTACCCCAAGACACGTGAGCATGACGGAGCACTCAGGCTAGAGCTGATAGGGTACGGACCTGTCAATGATGCCATAGGTAGGTGTGCTAATGGAAATACAAAACAAGTCATAACTCTTTCCACATTGGTGGATTCCCGACTGTATATATGTTCCTAGCTATTGCAAATCGCTGATACCATTTTCGAGTCAATACACTAAGGGAAATTATTACAGCCAACATGGCCAATGTATTTCATCAAAATGTAGTTTAATTACTGGCGTCACTGTAAATGTCCTTCAGTACAAGCATAAACAAATTGAGTCATCGAATCCTAGAAAAGAATTCAAAACTATGAGGATATAGATCTTTGTTGAATGAAAATGGTTGAAAATGTTGTGAATATTTTTGTGTACACAATTTGTCTAAATCATGTTTATGAAGCAATTGTTACTTCTTTGTGGTATTCAGCGGCATTGAGCACTGGTGAACCTAGCTGTTCATCTCCTATCCGAGGGGAGGGTATGGGAGTTGAAGATGGACGTATTCCAGACTCTCAGCTCACAAGCTCCTCGAGTAAAAGTCAGCAATACAGTGCACCCAAAGGAAGGCTAAATGGTGGAATAAACGCCGATACACAGGCAGCATGGATTGCCCACGATAGCGATGGAAATAGATGGGTAAAGGTCAGTAAAAGTGTTTTGCAGCTTCCTTTTAATACACCCATCACACAAACCACACATACACACTCCCTCATATAACAACAGTTTTATCGACATCCACACACACACACACACACCAAAAAAGCCCCCAAAACAAAAAAAAAACAAAAACACACATACACATACGCAACCTCATACACACACACACACACACACACACACACACACACACACACACATCCTTAACAACCAACAAACACAATACAGAGAGCAACTCCCACCTACAGTACAGACCAAAAGTTTGGGGTCGCCCTTAGATTTAAAAGAAAATCGTACGATACACTGCATTCTGCAGTACACGCACACCCACCCATATTGACCAAATACACACAGGGACAGTTCCAAGGTAACGGAGTGACATTCAGAAGCAACATTTTAGCATTCAAAGAAGTTTATCATCCATGATCTTTATGTACAAAGAAATGGTTCATGACAAAAGCTGATGGTACCCTCTTTCCAAAATGATATATTTTTTTTTATAGTGATGCTCTTAATTAATGAGATATGAATATTCATAATCATGGTTCTGGAGTGACGCAAAATGGACATGCATATTTGAGCAGAAAACATTTTGCTTAAACTCTGTGAAATTTCAATGGCTATCACAATTTAGAGTTATTGATTGGATTCTATGTTATTCTATGTATAATATGCCACCTTGCGGGAAAAAAAATTGGTTGAATATTTTGTTAATTATGACTTAAAAATCATTAACTTTAAGATATAATTTGAAATTATAAGACCCTTCAGTAAATACTTTGACTATATATTCCATTGTTTTGTATTTTGCATATTATTTCTTTTTTAATATAATTTAAATATTATTTTCTTTATACAATTCAGTATAGGCCTACAATAAGTTATTTATATTAATTATATACTGTGAATATACCCCAAAAAATCGTAGCAAAGAGATTGATGCCTCATCCCAATACTAAGTACCAGAATCATTTCCGCCATTTTAGATGGCCCATATTACCTGCACTAATGTTGCTGTGTCAGGCAAGCATTCAATGCCACATTGTACCCCTTCACTAAAACAAATTGACCTGTACACGCTAGTATGATCAAATGAAACTATAAGCTTACTAAATATACAAAACAATTGAGGTTACCCCCTCAAACACTCTTTCACCATCACATTCTGTGAAATTTCAAATTTTACATCAGGGTAAAAATATGCTTTAAGTTTTACCTACCTTGTTGGTTTTCAGCCATTTTCTCAGAGAAATTTCGGCATCAGATGCTCTCACGACGATATATTTTCGTATACAGTTCATATGAACAACATTATGGTGATCACAGCGGTCACCGGTCGACGGTCACGACATGATTTGCTTCAGGTGGCCCATACTACCTGCTGGCCCATATTACCTGCATGTACCCTAATAATAAAAAAAGTTATGAATATTTTTACGATGCAAAAAAAATTGATCGCTATACCATATTGGCAACACAGTCACAAAGCTGTGATGTTATAGAGGCACAACTTGCCATGCATTTCTTTATTGTTTTATAGGTTGTTTTACGATCAGGGTACACCATTTTGTCTCACTAGACCAAAAAATAAAGTTGTTTTGTTTTCCCTCAATGTTTGTAATAGTGTTCTAAACAAGTTAAATGATATTGATTTTAAATTTTAAGGCATGAGGTCACCAAGTTATTTTTTTTAATAGAGGTTCAAATTTTTTATTATACGTTAAGTCAATTGCTTCATTTTTCGGAGAGGACGTTTTTGACGGAACGTGATTTCACAACATTGTAATGTGAACATTGTAAGTGATGTTGGAGAAGTAAACATTATAAGTTTGTTGCATATAAACAAGTGCTCTTACAGACAAAAGCATTCTTCATCAAGTGATGTCTAACTATGCGTAAACACACCGAATTCGAAGAGGACATTTTTAAACAGAATTGGCACCCAATTTTTGGTTAATTGTCACAAAAAAAATCAGATTAACTGTAGCTTCTGGGATTTTCAGTTTTTAAACAATCGCATTTTAGTAGTAAATTCTGATAGGAAAAACAAGCCTAATGATTGCTTTAATTAAGGTTCTCAGGCTCAACATTTGAATAAAATGAAATGAGACTGTAATTTTGCCCTGAATTGCCAGATATGGTCAATTTTTAGAAATATGAATTATGGTCAATAATTTATATTTCTCTGGTAGGTTTCTCTAACAGTGCCTAATAGCTTGCCTTCGAATATTTGATATTACAGTACCTCTATTTCTTTTTATGGTGCAAAGAAGGCCAATTTTTGAAAGTGTACCCTGATCGTAAAACAACCCTTACGATAATTTTTCACTTTATTTGTTAAGAAACTTTTTTCCTCTTAACTTTGGCCAAGATATATTATAATATTGCATATATATATATATATATATATATATATATATATATATATATATATATATATATATATATATATATATATATATATATATATATATATATATATATATATATATATACATATATAGATATTGTAAAATCAGCACCCCATCTAGAAATACAAAAAAACAAAGATTTAAGTAGGTTTTCAGTATATAAAAAAAGAGATATTCATGAATGTTGAATTTCATGAAAAATATCACTTTTCTTTTGAAATGTCATTACAATTATCATTTTATGAAAATGCATAGATGCAGTAACAAATTGCCATCAATATATCTTGGCCAAAGTTATGAGTAAAACAAATTCTTCAGAAATAAAGTGAAAAATTATCAGAAAACAATATAGAAAATGCATGGCAAGTTTTGCCCCTATGACATCACAGATGTTGCCAATTTGGTATAGCGATCATTTTCTTTTGTGCATCATAAAGATATTCCTAACTTTTTTTTATATTATTAGTCCGATTTTCTTCAATCTTTTAAAAATCTGTTAATTTCTAATATTTCTGCCTTTTATAAAAGCAACTCATTTTTGTGTCCAGAGCTTCCCTTTGTATATATATTTTTTTCTTGATTAGCTAATTAGCGGAATGCAGTGCACCTCAAGATAGCTTTAGATATAGGGGTCGCGCTGCAACGGGCCGCGGGCGAGAGTGCAGCGTCGCTCCAGTTAGAGTTATCGATCGATCACTACATTAACCGTTTCATCAATACACAATATACGAAGTCGTTTTTATAAGATTGCGACACTTGAGGTATTTACCAAAAATTCCAAGGGATTATCCCTTGGATCGAATCCCAAGGGATTATCCCAAAATTCCGGAATCTTATGATGATAGTGATAAAAGTCATGCAGTTACCTAGGAAATGGATTATTACTATCTCTGATTAAAATAACGGTAAAATTAACTTAATACAGGTTTGTTTAAAGCTCTCTTTAGATTTTGTTGGACTGGATAATTCAGTTGTGTTATATTTCTTGATGTTCCAACATGTATCATTATTGTTTTATATTTTTATTTTTTGTTCAGATTGATTTGGGAAAGATCTGCAATGTGACTGGTGTGATCACGCAAGGCAGATTCGAACTTGATCGATGGGCCACTTCTGTCCGTGTGTCCTACTCGAGAGATGATGTGACGTGGATCTACGCCTTGGAACCAGAGTGTGGTGTTAAAAAAGTAGGTTTTAAGGATTATCCCGTGTTTATATATTTGCACTCAATTACTTAAGTCGTATTACTACAGTAATTACTACAGTGGCGACTAGCATCGGATGTTTTTTTTTGTTGTGAAATCCAATGTAAAAAGAATTTCCAAATGGACAATAGATATATATATAATTCTATTCAGTTCTTTGAAAAGCTGCGTGTATTTTTTTAAAAGGGAATACATCTGGGCCCATATTCATAAAACCCTCATAAGATAGCTGCCTAATAGGCCTTAATTGTAAGATAAATCCCCTTCTTTCACACTAGCTATCAAGAAACTCTCTCATTCGATATAAAGGGGACAGCACAATAGATCATCACTTGTTGAGTAACTACAGATGTTTTATTATTCTGTAGTCACTCTGATGAACATGGATGACCAAAACAGTTGGACTACACTGTAAATATGTAAACAAACACCCCTTGAGAATACACTGTGAAGGGGGGGGGGGGACCTGCCCAGGGCATCTCCCTCCTAGATGATCAGGTAAAAAGCACGGAGGCAATCCCCATTTTTTGTTTGAATTTTATACTTTAGGGTGAAGGTATTGATTGCCTCGTTTAATCAGTTATTTTTATATCATTATTATTTCGATTTGTTTTGTTTGCTTCTCAGATATTCTGCGGCGAAAATGGTATTCTGGCCAAAAAGTAGATTTTTTCCCCAGCTCATCTGAAAAGAAAAAAAAAAGTAGAAAGTAGGCCCCATCATTGCCGTGAGCGTCCTTGGACGGTGTGTGCGCTCTAGAACTTCTGAAGTTTACACTATTATTATTATTATTATTGCACTGCATTTATGGAGATCTTCATCATTATGTACCTCAAGTACATTACTCCTATCCCTAAAGATTTGCTGCATTCGTGAACATCTACGCAGCTCATGTCTTCAAACTCAACATGTAGAATACAACTAAATTGTTATTCACAAAACCTTACTAAGAACACCAATAAGTAGTTGATATTCCAGATTCGTCATATGCATAAGAATTATGCAGAATGCAATAAAAGAATGTCAATATAATACACTGAATACAGACACTAATAATCAAGACATCTGTTTTGGTCTTATGTAATGTGCATTCTCAGACAGTCAGCCCACCAAACTTTTCCACACATAGTATGTGTCTTGATATTCTCATTTTTAAGACCTCAAGACACAAATTATTACTGGTATTGGGAAATGTGACATATTAGGGAAAAGCAATATTGAAATGTACATCTAGTGTATTGTTTCTTTGACATTATTAATAAACTAACATAAACACTGAACATTTCGCAAATATCGCTCGGCAAACTCAAATTTGAGGGTAAAACAAGTTACACCATAAAACACTTTTGGTGCTCATGATCAACTATATCTTTTTGAAGGAAATTGTGTGAAAGCTAAGGCAATTTAGGTTTTTTGAATAACATTTCTTAGTGGTCAACTAGCTAGGTAGGCAGCTCTGAAGCAGCGGCGTAAATCCGTGTCGAGGAGTGGGGGGATGAGCGAAATAATTTGCCAACTTGTCGTAATCTTGTTTGATATACACAAGCACTAGTGACACAAGGAACGTTTTTAATACCCATATATCAAAGGCGGTGGAACGGATTTGAGAGGGAGGGATGCAAATAGAATTTGTCTTTGAATGTATGCTTTTTAGCTCATGGCTGCCTTGATTATACTGTTCATTTTAGTAATGGATAAACTAATGCGAGCGCGAAGAGCGAGCCGAAAATTTTAAGCTTAAAGTTTGTTGGAAATATTTGTGCATTATAGTTGCAAATAGAATTTGTCTTTGAATGTATGCTTTTTAGCTTATGGCTGCCTTGATTATACTGTTCATTTTAGTAATGGATAAACTAATGCGAGCGCGAAGCGCGAGCCGAAAATTTTAAGCTTAAAGTTTGTTGGAGATATTTGTGCATTATAGTTCCTATTTAGTATCAGCGAGCGCGGAGCGCGAGCCGAAAATTTTAAGCTTAAATTGGATATGTTTGTGCATTAAAGGTCCTGTAGGCCTATAGTATCCGTGAGGGCGAAAAAAAACAAAACAAATAAAACAAACCAAAAATATATAGTACAGGCGGCGGAACGGTTTTGAAAGTGGGGTCTCGATAAAAAAGGGCACTTTTTCCGAAAAGGGGGACACTTTAGATCAGAGGCATAGAGAAATGTATTCGGAGAGGTAGGGGATACGAAAAAATGTTTTCTTTGAATGTATACTTTTAAGGATCATAATGGCTGCCTTGATTCCTGTTCATTGTAGTAATGTAAAGAGTAATGCGAGCGCGAAGCGCGAGCCGAAATTTTTAAGCTAAAAATAGGAGATATTATTATCTATAGTATAGATCACATTTAATATCATCGAGAGAGAAGCGCGAGCCGAAAATTTAGTATCCATTTAGAAGATACATGTTTCATGCTTTGTTAAATAACAGCGATAAAAAACAAAACCACAATCTTTGCTATGAAAATTTTGTGAGCTCCAGGCCCCAAGCCCTCCACCAACCTAGCCCACATATAACTACATTAATGTATTTGATTGTCAACAACACCCTTTCATGCCGAGGGCATTGGATCCAACCTTTTTAAACTTAGGTTACTGTTTGTTACTTTAATAGCGCAAGGTCGCATAGCGACCGGGCAGGAAAATTTTGGGGGTTTTGGAGTAAAATAAAGGCAATTTTTTAGTATTCAAAGCGCTATTTTAACCAATAACACAATTATCTAGTGTATTTTTTTTTTCCATTTCTTTCTTGAAAACTGGGGGGGGGGGGGGGGGGAATGTTTGTAGAGGCCATCCCCCCGGATTTACGCCCGTGCTCTGAAGGAATGTATCGAGCAACCATAGGATCATGAAAGATGTCATCCATCTACATTTTCTAACTGGAGCTTCTTTTGTAAATTCTGGTGGTGGGTGAATAGGCTCATGCCAAGCATGTGAAGAAAAATACCTGAATACTAATGAGCTTGAGTACATTGGCAAGCCAAAAACTTAGGAGGGTTTTGTGAATAACAAATTTGACTTAGTGTGGAACTTTGGTCAATTTAGTTGCTAACTAGACTTATGAGGGTTTTATGAATATGGCCCCAGGACTTTCTCCTATTGTACGTAAAGTTTGCTCCTATTTTTTCAAAACATTTGTAATATATAACTTTGTTTTATCATAATCAGTACTACTAATGTTGATAATCGTCCTGATATTAAAGGTCATGTATAGTGTTGGGAGAATACATTTTTTGTTTTGCTTCCAGAGCAGAATAATATGAATGAATACCTCAATTAACCTCGGTGTACAAAAGGATTTGTTATAAAATCCACTCTAACACCTGAATTTAGCAACAAAACTGTGTAAATATATCAATTGACAGTCCCACAATCGACAGGATCTCACAGGCACAATGCCAGCATACAGTGGTTTGTGTGCAAAGACCCATACACAGACTGTACACACAGAATTCACTCAGCTATACCAATCAGCTGCTGGTTGGCATGCCCAGAGTTCTGGGGTGAGAATGAAGGAAGTATGGCCTTACTTTGATGAACATCTCCCCGTGCTCATGCAAACTATTACATATCATGGAAAGACATGCATGGAACATAATTATATCCTTTGCCCATATATTGTTATGTCTTTAGAACACTATGAGGACAAGTTGAGCAAGTTTTTAAAAAAAATCAGTGTTTTCTACTACAACTATACTGGGGCTTTAAATGCTCAATATCATTTATTCCCCTTGCCACCCAGGTCTACGCAGCAAACTATGATTACACCACCCACAAGACCATACTTTTTCCGAGGCCTGTTACCGCCCGCTACGTCCGAATACATCCACTCACATGGGTTGGTAACAGCGCGATGAGATATGAAGTTCTTGGCCTTCCTTGATTTACGAACACATTTTCCGCATAAACATGGGTGTCGATAATGGAGGGGGGGGGGGGGGGGCGGTTGATGAGGAGGTGCATCTCACAACAGGCTGAAGTGGCCTGTGCAATCATCCCGCAATATTTACAGGTCAAGAAACTTTTGTTGATATGAATCTATCCATTGCAAATTCATAATAATGTAACATTATTTTATGATACTTAGAGATCCAAAATACAATACTGTCATTTGAACATCAAAAACTATCTTCTCCCTCGGTCATTACTCTTTCTCGCGTAGGCCTACAATAAGGGAGTTTCCAGTTACCGATAGGAGCTATGTGACGTCATTGGGTCAGGGGTCACATGTACGTGGTCTCCTCTATATCAGGAATTCTTATGTGTGAAGTCTATGACACCTTTTGATGTACATATGGTTTTCATGCTTTTTTTCGCTCATATTGTGAAAATATGGATGAAGAATCGCACTTGTCTATTGATGAGATAGACAATGTATACTTATACCTATCTTTATTTTGATACTTTTGATATTTTGATACAAATTACTCGAACAATTAGAGGAAAGATCCTAAATGAGCTAAAGGAGTCAATTTGCCAGGAAGTTACAGACTCGCTTGAATATGATTCTGCAAAGCAAAAAGATAAGATTGAGGTTATGAAACGAGAAATTGATGAGCTAAAAAGCTATGAATGATGATGCGGAGCAGTATTCTCGGCCGTACTTGCTTGGTTTTTAGTGGGCTCTCTGAAGGTGGTGAATGAAAACACGGAAACAGGATCATAAAGCTGTGTAAAGAGGACCTCGGCCTTGATGTCCCGATGTCCGACATCGAGAGGAGTCATCGCCTTGGCCCGCAAACATCAGATGGTGAAGACCAGTCGAAGAAGACCAGCCATAAAACATCTCCTACCGGTGCCCAGAAATCAAGTAAAGTTCACCAACTACCGTAAGCGCGAGGAAGAATATAGTGCAAGATTTAAGCTTAAGAATGTGATCGACAAGAACAAGCAGCATGTGTACAAAATGAAAGTCTTACAAGAAGAGAAAGGAATTGCTATATAAGGTAAGACACAGATACAAGAATACGTTGATAAGACAGGGACCAAGATGGACGAATATCATACAAACTGAAAGAGGGAAAAGGTAGGGTTTAATGTCACAAGAGAAAGAGACCTTGAAAAACTGAGCATGAAATGGAACACAGTACCAGTGACCAGAGAGGATCAGAACGCAACCTGAATAATCTGAAATCTGTCTGTCCGAGAAAAAATATTGTTGTTATGGACTCAGTAATTATACTTGTTTTCTATTTTTATTGTTATAGCATAGAATCTTACCTTACTTACAAAATTGACAAACATGTATAACTACTTTAAAAAGAAAAGAAAAAGAAGAAGAAAGAAAAAGAAAAAAGAGAATCTCAGGTTATTAATGCCAGCTCGGCTCGTTTCGAGAATGTCAAATATCACAACATTTATTTGTTAGATGATATAAATGTTATTCAGAGAAGAAATTCTGAACTTATTTTATCATTTTGTATTTTTGTTCTATTTAATAGTATATTTTGTCTTATTACACTATCCCATGTCATTACGTTACCTTGTTATATATGTGAGAAACCTGTAAAGCGGAATCAAAAAGCCGCTACTTGTAATAAATTGTAATCAATGGATTCATATTTCATGTGGGTGATGTATCTTCCAACAATATGATGATTCATCTGAACAATTTTCATGAATGGAAATGCCCAAATGTATTCTACAAGAAATTGCCCGTTTTGGAATATACAGGAATAGTTGTAGACAGTGACGTGAATCTTTATTGAAATGTTATGATACAAACACTATTCATAGTGAATTTGACTTAAATAAGCATAATTATACTCTCTTATAACATGACTATTCCCTAAGGGAAAAGGAATTGAAGATTGCACATCTTGAATATTCGAAAGTGTCTGAAATATAAAGTCGAGTGATTCTACAATTATTCTTGAACAAAAAATCCATATGA
Organism: Paracentrotus lividus; assembly: GCA_940671915.1. Classification (NCBI taxonomy): domain Eukaryota; kingdom Metazoa; phylum Echinodermata; class Echinoidea; order Camarodonta; family Echinidae; genus Paracentrotus; species Paracentrotus lividus. Next base: position 27,383,534 of record CALNVZ010003434.1, on the reverse strand, counting down.
AATTTTGACTTTATCAGAAACATGGCCTGAGTGAAAACATATGTATACGTTATTTTTGAGTTAATAAGAAAATAAACTCAATTGTATAGAATGCAATGAGGTAGGTCTGAAAACACGCGAAGGTGCGCCCCTTGATTACATATTTTGATGTTAATAACTGGATGTTTTCCCAGCCTGACCCGCCATTTCTTGTGTTATTTACATAATAGGTCAAAGCCTTCTCACGCGTATTTTGAAAATGACAATGGCGGCGCGCATTGTAATGCACTAGCGGAATTCGTAAACAAGTTGTTTTTCGCAGGTGCGCATTTCAGGATAAATTAATTCATTCTCTCCTTTTTCTCCGTTGAGTTCGGTTTACTTTTCTACGGCTCTTCAATTATAACAACAAAACGTATGTTAAACTGATATCACATGTGAATGCGGGGGAGATAATTTATCGAACCACTAATTGGAAACAATTATTAGTCTATTTGGATTACACATTCTGGTGGTCTAATACGTTGCCGTTGCATCAGACATCCTGTTCTTTGCACACATGATTAGAACGCCTGTATAATATTAAACGGAGTTGCAAGAAATCTTGATTCAAAGAGAATATGTTATAGACAATATCCCGAAAATTGACCTTGAGCATGCGGCAAGTCCAATGCATCAGTAGGACGCTAAGTCAAAGGATAAGTCAAAACAATATCACACAGCCAGGGTGACTAGCAGAGACGTAGTACGAGGCACGACCCGGCACTTCGACATGGCATGAGCCTCAGGAACCCCGACTCTGACGGCGAAGATTACCTTACGCGGAAACGCCGAAGTTGAGCAGTCCTGGTCGAGCCTCTACCCGGGGTAGTCCATTCTTATCTCGGGTGTAACTTATGTTAGTTCTACCCCCACAAACATCTCATTCCCAGCCCTTGTAACAGGATCGAATTCTTTAGAATAAATCAGTCGAGCTACTTGCCAGTGGGGTCGTAGTAGGGCATCTAGGTAAACCGACCAGCCCCCGTCGTGATCGCGTCGCCTTTCGGCGACGGGGCAGTGGTATGTTAGACATCAGGGCACCTGTAGCCCCGGGACGCTGGCCACGGTACGGGCTGGCCGCGATAAAGGCACGCACCCGGTGCTTTCGGGTCGTTCAGAAAGTAAATCCATAGCCTTCAGGGAGTTTTAGTCCTAGCTCCTTCTGAGGCTTTCCTAAAAACCTCTTAGGCTGGCTCAAACCGGGCAGTTCGCCTTTATCCCCACAAGCGTGAATTCTTAGGCGGCAAACAAACCAGACAAAAGAAAGAAGAAAAAAAAAATAGAAATAAATTACGAAAAGGGGAATAGACTATATCGATTTTGCTTCCCTTTTGAATTGAATTGGAATTGAATTTATTTTTCCATTGAATATATGGATGACGAATTTCACTTTTTAAAAGCGGAAATGTTACAGAATAAGGAGAATATTATAACGTGATATGTGACAGATAGGGGAAAGTCAAGGCAACATGCAAAAATATTAATTAATTACAAAATGTGTTTTCATCGTGTCAATATTAATGGAATAAGCAAAATTAGATAGGAGAATGCCTCTGTACGTAATACCAATATTATAGACTTTACAGCTTTCTACTAGGCGGTCTATCTACTTGCGGTGTCCGGGACACGGGAAAGTATCCTGCCCGCAGATGTAACCGGGAAAAATCCGGTAGGTGATACGGTTAACAATGTTCATGTACGAATCAAAGTCAATTAGATTTTTAACTGCTAGGCAATAGTTGGGGAGAGATTATTAAATTGGAAAATCCTTATGATAGCTATCCTTGCAGCCCTCTAACATATTTTCAAGGACAATTTTCGTCACTATGTGACAACATAATCAAATGTGACCGCCATAAAATAAGCAGAGGATCTGAATATGTATTTTGTTGTGTAAGCTATGATTTAATAATCATTGTTTCAGGAAGAACACCAATACTACGGACATGGAATTTGTTTTTCTTTATCTTTAAATTAGGGCCCCAGTCTCACCGCGGGTTTGGGTGTGACGGTGACAGCTTCGTGAGGCGGGCTTTTTCCAGGGCTGTCGGGACTGGGAAAATTCCAACGGGCCTTTGTGAGTTGGCCTGCCACGGGCGAGGAAGGGCATCTTTTCGCGACAGACCCGCGACAAATTACATGAGCCTGCTGGGCGCGTTTCTACTCTTTCGGAACAGCAATACTGATCATCCACGGCAGGCTCTAAAGGATTTGGGTCGATTCGGCTGCTAATAATTAAGGATTGTCGCCAAGCAATGGATGAGGCCTCTTAATATAAAGGTCACCTTTACATATTCCATTCTAAAGCATATAAACTCCGCTGTTTATAATAGCATTAAAGCGTCATTCGCAGTCGCAATTCAAGAATGTGGCGAGACATTTATTAAACACGTGGACGCTAGACGGGGGTTCAGCGGAGGCAAGTGCTCTCATACGTAAATCTAAGCTCAGCAGCTTTCAATTTGCAAGAACATTTTGATTTTCAAGAGATGGAGTGCATATTTTCCCACGTTTGAAGTAATTGCTCACAGAACTTTTCGTCGGCCTTGTTTGTATTGTATTTATTTCTATTCGTAAAACATGCAACAATTAAACAAATATAATCTTACAGAAGAAATATAAAATAGAATGAATGGCGGGATGTTCACTTTTCATTAACACTTAGGTTGTTGCATGTTTCCCTTTGAAGCTTATTGAAATCGAGTTTATTACAAAGTTCGATCTATATTGCAAGCTCAACGGAATGACTTGCTACTGTTCTTCTGGCAATCATATGAATCTAAACATCGAAGAAATGCAATGTTATTTAGATGTTACTTTGGCAAAAACCACTCCTTAACCTGATAAAGGGTTTAGTGGAGATACTTCCTTGAAAATATGAAGAGCTTGGTTCCAAAAGGATCTACTTTCGAATGGCTGATGAAAATTGGTCATTGATACAAGGACTTGTTTCAGGGTACAGTACCTAAATACTCAAAATGATATTCATTATGCAAAAATATTGTGAATGTGATATAGATGTATAAACTAGAAACCACACATTAACTTGGATCCAACGTTTTAATAATCTCTACAATAATAATTTGTGTAAAATCCGTCCATCGAGTCCTCAATGGAATGGCTGTATTGGGCATTTACGTATTTTAACTATAACATTCTGCGAATCGGCTGCTAATCAATCGTATCCTTTGTTTGTTACTGGAGGCAATAAAGCCATATAATTGAATTAAAGTGAATTGTGGAGTCATAAAAGAAAGTAGACATTATAATTTGCCAGGGGTCCTATTCGGCGAGGCAAAAAAAAAAAAAAAAAAAAAAAAAAAAAAAAAAAAAATAGGTTTTGTGGGGATTTGGGGGAATTGTTTTTTGGGTACCAGGTTTCGGTAATAATGATAATTTTCCAATATCCCTCCAGGAAGCGGAATGGCCAATAGGCCATGAATCAGGCGTTTTGGGACAGGCTGCGATTACCGAAGATCTTGCGTAGGGAAGCCAGATGGCCCAAAGAAACTTTTTCTTGTGCCTCTGGGTTGAGTCACCGGTCTCCCAGCCAGCACGGTCACGTGAACCGTGAACCCTCTGTTCCCTCATGTTTGTGTACACCATGGAATCGCAAGGCCTGTTCCCTTCCGCCATTTGCAAACAAAGAAATTAGGATAATGCTTTTATATATACGTTACATTTAATCTTATATCATAATATGGTCAAATTGGAATGATATTCGATATATATGTTTATATAATTGATTGTTTTTCATTATATATTGAATTGAATTGAATTGAATTGGAAATTTATTCGACATCATCAGTAAATGTACATGATATTTGGTCAACATTGTTTCACATGAATTGAATATACTGAACTCAAACCGGAGTTATTAAAAGTTGAGAAAAGGCAACAGAAGCATTTCCATTGCTTTCTTATTACAATACGTTTATTTTTTGTTAAGAAAATAAACTCAATTGTAATAGAAGCAACGAGGTAGGTCTGAAACACGCGAATGGTGCGCCCCTTGAATTACAGTATTTTGATGTTAAATAACTGGATGTTTTCCAGCCTGACCGCATTTCTTGTATTACATATCAGGTCAAAGCCTTCTCACGCGGTTTTTGAAAATGAACAATAGGCGGGGCGCCCAATTGTTAATGCACTAGCGGAATTCGTAAACAAGTTTTTGTTTTTCGCAGGTGCGCATTTTCAGCGGATAAATTAATCAGTCTCTCCTTTTTCTCCGTTGAGTTCGGTTTTTAACTTCCCCTCCCCCTTCCTTAGTATAACTAGGTGTTAAAAGGTACAGGTGTATGTATGTAGTCGTTGTTGGTACTTTATATGTATAAAAATAGTTCGCATACTCGATTTATATGGAAGTTGCAGTAGAGCTTCGAGTATAATGGGTAACAGGATTGGGTTGTGATGTTTAAAAGGCTGCTGGGGGGAAGTGACAGCTACTGAAGACCATGTTTTTATTTGATTCGAGTTTAAAGGTTGTTACAGATGCTATTCGGGCTTGCGAATGTGTCATGGTATATTATTATTATTCCAGTTGTAAGTACACAATATGTCCTGGTTTTGGAGATAACATCTCGCAATTGGAAGGGGTATGAAAATTGATGTAGATAGTAAAAATGGGAGAGAAGATGAGGAAGAAACATTGAGGCTTTCTATATTTATGATTGCTTAGGTGAGCTGTAATTCAAGCTGCTATGTCTTGTTGATTACTGACTGATGTGTTGGTTGGTGCTTGAATTTGAATGTATTTTGTTTAGCTTGATTAATAAAGGTGGTTGGTTGGGCTTATATTTGACTTGGTTGGTTGGTTGGGCTTGATAAATGACAGGGTTGGTTGGGTCGGCCTGATTGTTTATATGGATGGTTGGTTGGGCTTGTTTTTATTTTCATGGATGGAGATGGTTGTGGCTTGATTATTGACTTGGATGGTTGGTTGGGCTTGGATTATGACAGAAATATTCAGATTGTCTTGTTTTTTTTATACAGTAACGTTGTCGGGGCGGTTATTTTTGTGTGTTTGACTGATGCCTTATGTTCCAGTAATCATTAATTTGTTATAATTGAGGGGATTGTTTTTGGTACGTTTCGCGTAATAAAATATATTTTCCAATATCCTCCAGGAAAGGATGGCCAAATACGCCATGAACAGGCGTTTGGGACGGCTGCGATTACCAGATTTCTTGCGTAGGGAACCAAATGGCCCAGGAACTTTCTTTCGCTGTGCCTCTGGTTGAGCACCGTTCTTCCAGCCAGCGGTCACGTGAAGGTGAACCTTCTGGCGTTCCTCATGTGTTGTGTAACCATGGAATCGCAGCTTTCCCTTCGCCATTGCAGAACAAAGAAATTAAGGATAATTGCTTTATATTATAAGTTCACATTAATCTATTAGTCATAATTGTCAAATTGGGAAATATATTCGATATAATATGTTA
>CALNVZ010003434.1:27348249-27373697 GCA_940671915.1 Paracentrotus lividus | reverse complement strand
GAATTGAATATACCGAACTCAAACGGAGTTATTAAAAGTTGAGAAAAAGGCAACAAGAAGCATTTCCATTGCATTTCTTATTACAATTCACTAATAGAAATTGATGGATATAATTTTGAAAGACTCGACAGAGATGAATACGGAGGTGGAGTTGGTTGTTTTATACAAAAAGAGATGTCATATATCCGACGATATGATCTTGAAGACGATGAACTAGAAATGATGTGGCTAGAAATAAAACTACACAATCACAACTCTAAGTATCTTGGAATTATTTATCGCCCACCTAATAGTGGAAGTGCATTTTTCAATCACCTGGAAAATAAGCTGGAAAATATATGCACGTTATCTAATGATGTTGTAATATTAGGTGACATGAACTGCAACATGCTCACTCAGAATAGATTATCAAAGCAGATAAATGATTTATGTGACGATATGCAATTGTCTCAGCTGATAAACACCCCAACACGTATAACTCTTAATAGTACAACCCTCATTGATTTAATCCTTGTATCAAATAATTTAAAATCATTGGTGTGTGGTACACAGTCTATTGGTCTAAGTGACCATCTACAGGGTGACCCAGAGAAAAGGAAACCCAACTTTGATCATCAATGATTTCAAAAATATTACCATGGTGATTATAAAATTTATATCACTGGAAAGTGCAACTCATTACCATTTTAATGATACCTTGCTCAGCTCAACCAATATAAACGCATCAGCTGAACCGCCAATTGGGGTTTGAAAATGTCTTGCAAAATTGGAAGTGGTTCACTTTCACGCCTCATTGAGATGGTTGTTGCAATGTGCCTAAAAGGAACCCAACTTTCCATCATCAAATCATTTTAAAAAACATGACAGTGGTAATTAGACGTTTATATCAACTGGAAAAGTGACTCACTTATCCATTTTATTGATATCTCTTTCAGCTCGCCAAGTCACGCATCACTGAACCCCATTGTTCTGAAATAATTCTTGAAAAATTTGTGATTGATGCACTGTCATGCTTCTTACATTGCTCGACCGCTCGAGTGTTTACACGGAGGAACTAAAAGGTTCGCTGGGGTGTTGTTGACAGTAACATGAATGAAATTACCTTGGATGGTAAAGATTAACGGACTAAATAAGTAGACATTCCAACCCCATTATCAAACCCCATCATTTATTAAAGTCACGCGGATGTCGTACTTAGATTGTTTTAGGACCTTAAAGTAGCAACTCATCTCAAGGAGCATGAAAAGAGAACATATCCGCAATTTTGCGAGACAATTTCAAAAACAAATGGGTTCAGTGATGCTGGTATTGGTGAGCTGAGGAGGTATCATTAGAAATGGTAATGAGTTGTACTTTCAGTGATATAAACTCTTAATCACCACTGAAATACGTTTGAAAATTATTGATGATCAAAGTTGGGTTTCTTTCCAGGCACATTCATCAACAAAACCAGCTCGAGGTGCATGAAAGTTGAACCACGCACAATTTGTACAAGAACTTTTTCAAGAACAATGGGGGTCAGCGAAGCATGATCATTGGTGAGGTGAGAAGAGATATCAATTAGATGGTATGAGTTGCACTTTAAGTGATAATAGAATTTCATAATCCCCATTGGATATTTTTTGAAATTATGGTTGATCAAAAGTTGGTGTTTCCTTTTTCTGGTCACCCGTATTAAATTTACCTTGTATTGAAAGAGAAAAGCCGACCGCCCAACTGTTGTGTTCTGTAACGACGTTTCGTTCATTTAGAAATTTTGTATGATAAATTCATTCAGAATGATGTTAAAGACGTAAATTGGCACAAATTTATGATTACACACATCAAAGTGTTGAGCAACATGTGGAGTATTTCTTAAATGTAAAATTTCACAAGATATTTGTGTCAACATGTACCATATGTTACTGACGATTACGCTCCAGGGGGTCACCTTGGATCACTAATGAATTATATTTGCATTGCAAGAGATAAGAGATTATTTCAAACGCAATTTGATAAGCAATAAATCCGAAAACTACTGGGAAAAGTTTAAACAATTAGAATAAAAAGCAAATGCATTAAACAAGAAACTTAAAAAAAACATATTATAAGATCTTTGGTACAAGAACTGGTGATAATATGAGCAATCTTGAAAGTTCCAAAAAATTACTCCCAAAGAAGATTAATTACTGAATATAAAATTATGATAAAATGACCAAATTGTAGTAGACAAAGAAAAGATAGAAAATTGTTTAATGAAACTTTTAATAAATGTCTGCAAAGCAATTGGCAGGTACGAATATAATCATTTTGATATATCAATGCACTTCAACATCTATCATCAAACAGAACATACATTCAAATATACTGGATTGAACAAGCTTTGTTTTGGTATTAAAAGAAGAAACTAACTGGAAGCTTGAATGCTTATCAAAAGCAGTGGATATGACGATCTTCCTCCTAAAGTTACTAGAATCGCTGCCGCATATATAGAGCAGGGAGTGTTAACACTACTTTTTAATTGTTCACTAGCAAAAGGTGCGTTCCCAGGAATTCAAAGTTGCCAAATAAGCCCTATTCATAAAGGAGGAAACAAAACGGATTTAGGCAACTATCGACCTATTTCTGTTCTCCCCACTCTTTCGAAAATATTTGAGAAGGCAGTTCACACTCAGGTTTATACTTATTTAAATGAGAAGTCTTTGTTTAGTGAGCGTCAGTCAGGGTTTAGGCCCGGACAATCAACTTTGACATGCTTGACGGAAATCGTTGAAAGTATACTTAATAACATGGACAACGGTCTGGTCACTGGTGCGATTTTTCTTGATTTGAAAAAGGCCTTTGATGTTATACCCCATCAGATAATTCTTCAGAAAATGGCAAAGTATGGTATTGATGGAGTTGAACTTAAGTGGTTTGAGTCATATCTATCTAATAGACAACAGTGTGTATTTCAACAAGGAACTAAAAGTAATTTTTTAACTGTTAAATCAGGAATTCCACAAGGGTCAATACTGGGGCCACTTATTTTTTGTCTATAATATTATGTGAATGACATTTGTAATCTTCAACTCCATTCTAAGACAAAGATATCATTATATGCTGATGATACAGCAATGTTTCACCATGATGGTAAAGACTATAAAACTTGTGAACTTAATCTCAAAAAAGACTTTTCTAGTATTGTGAAATGGTTACATTACAATGGCTTATTTTTGAATGCAAGTAAAACCAAAACAATTATTTTTGGATCCAAAAGAAAAATTAGAAATTATAATATGCATATTTATCATAACAATACCATTCTCGAACCAGTTGAGAGCATTAAATATTTAGGAATAACAATGGACCGCTGTCTAACCTGGTCGCTACAAATTAAAACAATCGTGAAGAAAGTATCAGGTACAATTGCTTGTATACGAAGAATACGCCATTATATTACTCGTAAGAACCTCATTACTTTATATTACTCCTTAATCCTACCACATTTTAATTACTGTAATACAATATGGGGGAACACGTCAAAACAAAATCTTAGAAAGTTGCAGAAACTACAAAATAGATATGCCCGTCTAATACTTCATGCAAATTATTTGACACCCCAAAGTTTAGTCATGAGTACATTAAAGTGGCAATCGGTAGAAGAAAGAATGAAATATCAAAAATGCATATTAATTTTTAAAATTATCAATGGATTATCGCCACCATATCTAAATTCTTTAGTTAGCCAACGAAATGTTTTGTATTGTACACGTTATTCATTAAATTGCCCTTTATTCATCCCTAAATGTAAAACTGAATTTAAAATGAAAACATTAGCCGTGTCGGGGGCCAAATTATATAACAAATTACCTGGTAATATTCAAAATTGTAAATCCTTGCAAAGTTTCAAAAAGCATGTACATACCTTTCAGTTTCTCCTGTAATTATCTCTTATGAATATCTATTGACCTTTGTATTGACCTTAGTTACTTTGTTGTTTTTAATTATGATTAATTTAATTTATTTATGCCTTTGTATTGTGTATGTTCTGAATATTTGAAAAATCTGAAATGTATTTTATATGAATGCAGGGCTCTCTGGAAGAGCAGGGCCAGAAATGGACTTGAATTGAGACTACCCTGTTTAAATAAAACTGAAATAAATAAATAATAAATAATAAAATACCATGTTTATTTGAGTCTCTTTTCTCAACTGAAAGCGAAATTTGTAAGTTACCAACTCGCGTACGGCAAAGCGGCATTGAGTTCGCCGAAACCAACGGGGCTTGAAATCTCGATATTCGGACCGGTGTGCATAAGTACACAGTCGGTGTTTTTGCAACTTTCTGTGAGGAAAACGTTAATTAAAGTCATGAAAATGTCTCATCATATTATTCAACATGGCAAACGAGAAGGAAAAAACCGACAAAAAGAAATATACAGCTAGATTTTTGTCTGATAAGAATTTGAAGATATGCCGTACGTTGGTTGACCCATGGGTTGACTATACGGTCGCCGCATTTTATATACATTTGGCCTGACCCCGAAAGTGGATATCGGAGACTCGCGCATGCGCAGATTGTATCTGGAAACTCCCTTATAGAACTGCTATACATTACGATGAATGATACACAATAAACCATATTTTTCATAGATTTTGGAAGGAGTGATGTTTCAAGCTTTCAATCGGGTTAACAAAATTAAATTCGGCCCCTCACATTACAATGACATATTAATGAGTCTTATAATTGTCCACCCAAATTCGAGCTATAAGCTCGTAAAACCGTATTCTGTACGAAAATCGCGACTGCCGCACAACTGCTGCAATCGCGACCCAGCGCTCTATGATTTCTTTGTTTCGAGTGTCCCGCAACTTTTGACACACATAAAATAAAATCGAACACTTCGTTGCTGCGTTACGCAACATTATGTACTGGCATGTCAGGCCAAAATTGAACGAATATCGTCATTTTGCATGCGTTTGGGTACAAGATATTGCTTTTCCTAAATTGCTTTATAACACTGATAATTGAGCGTTTGGATTGATTAATTTCGTCTTTATACTGATCAAGGAACATTTCTCAAGCATACAAAAATTACAAAACAAAGATGTACATGAGAAAGAAAAACAATAGAATACATAAGAAATTCACAAAACAATATAATACAAAAGAATTAAATTGCAATTTTCAAATTTCTCAATTCAATACTGTTGACTATGCTACTCAGCAAATTTTTTATAAAAAAAAAAAAAAGCTTCATAACCATGTTTTTAATGAAATATTAAGGAAAACAATAAGTATGCATCGAATTTGCATAAATTATCATTAAAAAAAAAAAAAAATGAATGTTAAAAAAAAATTTAAAAAAATATCCTATCAGCGATACCCATTACTTGTGCAGCGACGGTCGTGCACAGTTTCGCGGCATAACTTTGATAAAAGCATTCTGGGGATACGATTTTGGTTGTCTATGATTTTTGTATCATCATGATATGTTATGCATGTATATATTGTACAATCCTAATACAACTAAGTTTTTGATCAGAATTTACAACTGGCGTTAGATAGATAACCCGTCAGTTGACTCCTTAGAATTAGCTTTAAAAACCTACCTTTTTTATTACACATGTCTTTGTAGGGTGAAATGTTCTTGTTGTATTGTTGCACTTTGCTGACACATATAAACAAGATTGTATAAACTTTCATTCGTTCTATTATATACATGTATAACAGCAGCACTAATAATTACCAAGTGCAGTTCATATGGCATTGCCATTGTAGTTGTTGTAATCTAATGTTAACATACCTATGTAGAAGTAGAGCCAAGGTCGTATCGTATTTAGCACTCAGTATATTATATAATTCTGTTAATGTATTTTATATCTGTTACCATGTAAAGCGCGTTGAAATTTATATGTAATGCGCTATATAAATATAAATTATTATTATCATAGTATGATAGTGTTAATAATTACATATATGCTTTAGATATTTTGCTATTTGGGGATCTACAATAGTTGTGAATAAGCTCTTTTTGACAAATCAATTTGCTTGCATGATGAAATATGTGTCATACTTTAACGAATTTATTTCAATGCATGACAAATGTTTTTTTAGCATGACAAATTAAAATGTAAATCCGTCAAGTGAGACCACTTTCATGACGAATTAAGATCAGTCAAATGACAAACCTTTTCCCACCAATACTTGACAAATTTGCATTGATCAAATGTATTTGACAAATCAAAACTTTTTTTCAACTAAGACCCTGTTTTGATGATTTTTTTTTTGTCAGTTGACTAGATATTTTTAAATGTATCACAGGTGTCTCAAAGTAAAAATTAGTTATTACGACCCTGGCTAAAAATAAAAATCTTGTCTTTAACCGTCGTCAATTAAACTAACCTGTGTTTCGATATATAGCTCTATTTTATTGTTATCGATTTACGATTCATTATTACCATTATAGTCATTAGTTGTATTATTATTAGTTCTGTAGTAGTAGTATGAGTATTAATATTATGATTATTATTATCAAAAGTGAAATACAAATATACTGTCACCCATTTATATTCTTTGATTAACCCGTGAACTGCTGAAGGGTTTTTGAGTTTTTCAGGATTTCTAGAGCCCATATTTTTGAAATATTTGGGTAAATTTTTATTTTCATATTTATCTGCTTAAGTATAACCATATTAATTAGTATATTGAATTTTGATTTTGAAATAGTTTTGACGATTTTTCTTTCAGAAATTTGAGGGTATTTCGGACATTTGATGATGAAAGTTTGTCATTAAAAAAGTCATATTTCAAGAATTTATATGAAATATCAATTTATGATCTGATTTTTTTTAAGAGTAATCATAGGTATTTAAATTAAAGATGTTATTGCTTTATCTCATTTAGCGGTATTTTGCACAATATTGCAATTTTAGCCTTATTTTTTAAAATAAATGTTCATAATTTTCCAATTTTGATGTTTTATATCTTCAAATTAAATACGTGTCATCATTTCGTCATAGTTTAGGTGCCCTAATTAGCCCTTGATTAAAGAAAAGCATGAAAATTGGTCATTGGGCCACTTTTCTGACCCTTAGCAGATCATGGGTTAATTATCAAACTGTGTTGAAAACATTGATGGCATGATTCATGTGGGTATGAGGGGTTTTAGAGGTCAGTGAGTATAGCCATCGTAAAACAATTTCTTTTTGTGGTTTCAAAAACTATTCTGCAAGCACATGCTAAAACCTATTCTATATTTTAAATTCATCATGTATCAAGTATATATTTCGACTGTATAGTATGACAATATATTTTTATCATGAAATATTATTGGTTTTGAACACTTATTATCTGAGTTAAATTAATATACATGTATGAACAGATAAAACATCAGTTTAAATCAATTCCACTTCGAAATTTTTCATCTAGGCCTATCTCTTGATATAATCTTGGAACCATACAGTAAAGAATATTCCATAAACATGATGTGTCAAATAATGATATTTTTTATGCATAAAATAATGGATTTAAATACAGTTAGAAAGCAATCTGCGAACCATTTTGTAAAAAAAATGTTTGTTAATATGCTCTCATGCACTAAATTAATGCCATCGGATATCTATCATATCTTTATGCTAATCCGTTAAACCAGTATGTAACCCAAGTCAATGTAGAGTTTGACCAACAATTGAAACAAAATTTATTTCATCGCAATGCATTTCAGTAAGGTCCTCAAACATCTGAACTTGGAAATTTACCATCTAAAATACCAAATATAAAAACAAGAGGATATCATAAAATTTTGTTTATCCGATTTAATTTAAAAAAAAAATCATCATAGCTCATGTAAATTGGTCAATAAACCCGATGAACTTATAACTAATTAAGAGTAGGCCCATGAATTATTTGCATAATATGGAAATGAAATTCGTGTAATATAAACTCAAATTTGGAGAAATTTTGATTTTTATACTAAAAAGTCCTTGCATTATGCAACATTATATTGGGAACTGATCCAGGAGCCTCCTAGAATATTCCCTTTCAAGTTCACAATCTAGTGTCTTTGTGCTTGGTATTGTTTGATTATGATAAATGTAAATTTCTTATTTTGTCATTCTTTACTGTTTCTTAAATTATTATTGTAATATGATTATCGTTACAATTCCCAGATTAAAACCTTTCACAAAAAATTCCACAAATCGACTTTGGTCCACGATAACTTTTCAGGTACGCCTTAGTTTTTCCTGATATTCATGCATTAGAAAGATGATTTATTCCCCTTTTTTTATTATATCCTTTTTGTAATGATTGTGTCATGCTTCAATGCACAGAATATCAGAATATGGCAGAAGTAAAAAGTCAAATATTGTAAAATGCATTTGTATTGATCACATTGAAGTTTCGCAACTTCTTGATAACTTCTCGGCTATTTTTTTTTTTAATTTCATACCAATGTCAAGTTCATTTATTCCTCTTTTTATTGATACCTAATTTGTAATGGTGATGTCATGCCTGGGTCCACAGAACCTCTGAATACCACCTGAATGAAATGCAAAGCGAAAGATAATGTTCAGTTTGAAGTTCAACAACACAACTTTGAACCTTTGATACATTTTAATGTCGGTTTTAATCACTATCAATATTCATAGCATCAAAACGTTCATCTATTCCTCTTTTTATTGATATCCTATTTGCAATTGTAACATCATGTTTGAATGCACATATTCATTAATAACATGAAAAGCAAAATGTGAAAAGTAGAGAAATGCATTGTTATTGCTCAAATTGCTCAAATTTAACTATTTACTGTTCCTCACAATCTGATATTCTGTGCATTGAAGCATGACACAATCACTATATATGGCATATCAATAAAAGGGGGAATAAAATATCTCTCCATTGGTATGAGTTTCAGGAATAACTAAAGCAAACCTGAAAAGTGATGGCTCAAAGTTGATTTTTTGTGAAGGGTTTATTTTGATTGTTTTAGATTGAATAAAACTTACAATTCAAAAAAGAAAGATTCAATTCAGTTTTAAATTTTATTTATTTTCGTTTATAAACATAATATGAACATTAATATCGTATAATTATACATTCAAATGTACTATAACCAAACATGTTCGATATGAAATAAAACGCATATAATTATTTAAGCAACAACAAATAGGATTACCAAAAAAAGAAAAGAAAAAAAAAATCGTTTGTTGAATATATTTTTAAATGGAGGGATTTGCAGAAAGGTAGAGCTTGTAAGACGCAAGCCCTTATATCTCATACCTTAGTAACTTACATAATTATACCCAGACTAATCAGAAACGAATAAAAAGATAAGCAAGACAAGAGTAGACAAATCACTATTTATACAAATCGAAAGTAAAAGAGACAGATACCTGAGAAAGGGAAGGAGAGAGAGAGAGAGATGAGAGGGATGAGGAGAGAGGAAACAAATGGGAGAAATATATAAAGAGGATGAAAAAGAATGAGAGGTAGAGAGATGAGGACGGAGGCAGGTGAACCATCAGGCATTGGATATATCTATTTATAAACTAGGTTTATTGTTGAGTGAACATATTTGCCTAGTAGTATATTTCTAAGTTTACGTTTAAACGTGCTGATAAGAAGGGCATCTTTAATATCATTAGGTAAAGAATTCCAATAGGCACATCCTGAAAAGATAAATGATTTTTGTGCAAGTAATGCACGTGCTAAGGGTAAGTAATAGCAGGTCTATTGTCCAGTTGGGTAATTTGTGTACAGTGGCATTCGTGAAGAACATATCGGGGAAGGTTTCTTGGCCGAGTTGAAATAGATAGATATCTTTTAATTTGAGGATGTTATTTTCTGAAGCAGGTTAATATTCATTTTATTTGTGTTTGTATTGCACACCCGGTATTATAATTCCGTAATATTTCGTAATTAATGTAAGGTAATAACAGAGTAAAGGAGAGTACGTACAAGAGCCAAGAAAATATTTTAGTTTATTAATAACACCGATGTCACGTGAAATGGTTTTGCATACATTATCAATTTGAGTTTTCCATGATAATATATTATCGATAAACACTCCCAAGAATTTAGTTGTAGAAACTTTTTCAAAGACAGTCTTGTCAAAAATAATTTCACCTGGTGAGTGATGAATTTTGTTACTAAATAGCATTGATCTTCTGTAGATTGAGAGATAGTTTATTAGTCTTGCTCCAATCAGTTACATTTTTAAGTTCAAAGTTTATAGATCTAAGGAGATGGTTAGCATATTATGAGAGAAGAATTTAGAAAACATTGAAGCCATCTGCAAAAAGTATCAATTATAACAACATTGAAAATGTTTGAATATCGTTATATGAAAGGAAGAGGGCCGAGAAGGCTACCCTGAGCTACGCTAGAGGTAACATGAAGTGTGGAAGAATTAACCGACACATTTTGAGTTCCATCCGTAAGATAGCTCCTGAACCACTCCAAGGCCTTTCCTCTTTACTCTAATGAGAGAGTTTATGAAGAAAGATTTCATTGTTTAAACAGTGCGTCCCAGAAAAAAAGTAAACCCAACGTTGAGAGCCAAATATAACAATTAAATAGCTTTTGCGACCTTAATGTTTATTTATGATAAAGATTAACTAGGATTCTATTCAATGATACCAAACTTATTGGGTTGTGATGGATGACTGAGCACTTGGGCTTAAAAAAATAAAAAAAAATAAACATTACAATGTACCAAGTTTGAGCAAAAGCAGCCCTTGTATTTCAATAGTCCAAGTAATCCTTTGTCCCATATTAATGGCTGACCTCAATGAATAAATTTATGGTTAGTGAGCGAGGGTTGCTTCTGATAAAGCTTGGGACGAACAGTTTTTTATCAAAATTTTTAACAACTCAAGAGCTTAGTCATCCAGGACAGCTGCACAGGTATAATTTTGATATCACTGGATAGAATATGAGTTACATTTTGGCCTGATATAGTAGATAATTATATTAATTGACCTCACGAATACTCAGGTAAACTTATCCTCAATTAATGTATTCTTATAGGTAGAGCCTATCCTTAATATAAGTGTGTACTTATGCACACACATGTTTCGGTCATTCGTATCATGAGCGTGCGGATTTTGGTCGTGCTTTCCTCGCCATACTCCCCATCGCTCTTCCGTAGCTTGAGCGAAAACCCGCTATACGTTCAAAGACGTCGCGGTAGACAGACACTTATCCTCTATATTCAAAGCATATGATGAAACGAGGTCTTCTGGTTGATGTTTCTCAATGATTTAGAGGTTCTTGTGTTGGTTTTAAGAATATCACCATGACAACTTTCACTTGGCTCATTCTTCTGCAAGGAGCAGGTAAATTTATGGTTTTCATAGATTGTAAGTGACTGTTTGTCTTGCTTAAATATTAACTTTTCTAGTGCCCCCATGCCTTATTTCCTCCGTGGCGCTGATAATCCAATATTACCAGGGGCTATAACATCGAAATCAGACACAATTCGCCGAGTAAATTCAGCACAGTGTCGAAGAAATCAGCAAAATAATAAAAAAATCGTCTTATTTTGGGGAAATATTGTTTTGATTTTCTGAATTTTCAATATGCTCTGTAAAAAAATAAAGTAAAAATAATTAGGGGAAAGCCTTTAAAAATGGATTGTTTTGTTGCAATCTTTGACTATTTTCTGGCGACTTGTGTCTGATTTTGATATGATGAGTCACTTATAAGGTGATTTTTGGTTAATGTTCCTTTTTGGGAAGAATTTTCCGAAAACGTTAAAGAAACCAATAGGTCAATTGGGATTGTTCCAAGCAATGTTCTTTTGTGTGAGTATGTGTGCGCGCGCGCGCGCGCGTGTGTGTGTGTGTGTATTGTTCTTACCAGCGCCCATGCCGTTCAACAAATTATCAAATTATTTTAAAAAGTCGAACTTATAAACCTTAGAAGAAATTTGGCTAGTTATACCACCTTCACACTGAAAGAGTTCTTAATACATCTTTAATTATAGCAGAACAGGGTTAATATACAGTTGTCCGCAAAATTATTCATACCCCTGTTAAAGTTTTTTTCAATTTTGCTTTGAAATAGATGAGTTTCGTCAAACCTTTTGGTGATCAATATGTTACGAACACCTGGACTATTAGGAAAGTTTGACATTTTGAGCAATTTGGTATTCCAGGGGTATTTTATTGAAAAATTTACGAAAAACACCATGTTCATAATTATTCATACCCAGTTCAATTTCTTATCAATTAACCACAAGTACATATTATTTTCTTCAAATAACCATCTGAAATACTTTATGCAAGAGTTTATGGTATTTCTTCATGGCTTCTGTAGGGTCTGGCCCATGTGTCCTCTGGAAATCCTCCAGGCTGAGTCAGGTTGCATGGCCTTTGAGCCATCCTGTGAGTCGTCAGCTTCACAACCCCTATATATTTGGTTTCTTGTCAGGACTTTGAATTCTTCACTTTAATAGGAAAATTCATATGAATGTTATTCAAATGAAATGACCGCCCTACCCACACTTTTTAGTTCCCGATATAACACTCAAGTGCTTTTTTATGAGCACCAGGTGTAAGACACTTGGGAAAAAGCTTCCATGGGCATGACTAAAAGTGCAAGGTGTTTCTTTGAATTGCCAAATAAGTATACTGCGAGGCCTACAACAACCCACAGATCACAACCAAAGTCGGAATGGACATCACTGACCAGCCAGAGCCTAAGGTGCATGCGAATGAGCGAATACTGCTTAGAGGATATCTATACAGACATTTCTCAATACAGACTCCAGTTTTGCAGTCAGACCGACCGTGAGGCCTCTGGACAGTGAGCTCATTTAAACCAGAATTCTAACTTTTTGAACCATAATTATATAAGCTGATGAGAGAAAATTAGAATTTACGAGTGATATGGCCTTTCTTCAGTTTGGCAAAAAAAAAAAAAAAAAAAAAAAAAAAAAAAAAACACGAATCCTTCAATTTAAAAATCAGTGTCCTGATTTTAGCACGTGGTTCACATAGAACTGCTATGGGGGACTATCAGTGCGGGTAGTACTGGGAATCTGTTCAGAATAGGAGGCATCCCGGTGAAGACATTTTTATTAAGATCCTGGATGAACACTTGCAAAAATATATTTGTTAATGTTACCCGGGACAGCATTGGACGTATCAACAGGACGAAGTTCAGAAGCATACGGCCAAGTTAGTCAAGAAGTAGTTCAAGGACATCATAATGAATGATCTGTAGAGGAAAATTCGATGACCTGGCAAGAATCCCCGTAGAAATGTGTCCGGGAAGTTGAAGACACACAAAATGGCTCAAAGACCATGCAACCTTACACACCTTGGACGTTTTCCAGAGGACGTATTGGTCAAAACCAACGGAAGACATGAATGATGGTTTTGGACATTCGCAAGAAATATTTTTTTTGGAAAATTTAAATAAAAAATTAAAATCCAGATGAATACATGTAGATTAGAAATTATATTTGCCATCCCTATAAGGTATGAATAATTATGAACATGGCGTTTTTTAGTAAATTTGTCAACAAAATTTGACCAAAAGAAGATCCTGTAAAAAAAAAAAAAAAAAGGACAATCTTATTTCCCAGTCACACAGTCACTTACGTTTAGTTATATCCGCTGCGGATGGATATGGCTATGTGGACGCAGCACAGATGCAGATATCCGCAGGGTCGTAAGTAGACCTTACTGTATGTAACTGATCATGGATATTGAAAACGCACGATTACAATACCAACTGATATAATAATAATAATAATAATAATAATAATAATAATAATAATAATAATAATAATAATAATAATAATAATAATAACAATCATAATAAGAATGCTCAAAGCGCATCATATTATCAACACCCGGCTTAGCTAGGCTATACCCCGAAAAACGCTCAAAGCATTCAAGGAATTTCTTCCTTCAGGTACCCATTCACCCCACTTGGGTCAAGTACGGCAAATTGTAGATTGACATCTTGCCGAAGGAAGCTAATGGAATGGAAGGGATTCGAACCGCGCACCTTTTGATCCTCAGTCCGCTGACTTCTCCACTCGACCACAACTCTTCTATTTATTATGTTTTGCAAACACCAGTTAATATTGTATAGATGTTGACAAGTACTCATGGGCTAAACAAATCGCCCACAATTTCATTTTTTATTTTGTTCTGGTGCCATATTCGTTCAAATTCGTAGCCTGGTTGGTGTTCGTAAAGTAACGAATGACCGGATCTTGTTCTTGGGTGCTACTGTTATCATATTCTTCATCATTCAGCACATGAACTAATCACCAGTCGTTTTAAAGTTGTTTGGACTTATGAACGAATTTGTGAAACACCACCCAGACCCTGGTCTTGTGATGTATTCATTTCACTGTTCTTTTATTGTACGAAAAGGACCTTTTCTCCAAATTGTATTGTTCCAGTATATTTATTTGTATTATTATATGTTTGTATATTGTATTTTGTTGGGCCTCCATTAAAAACAATGTTTTAATCATTGATGAAGCTACCCTTCTAAAAGAAGACTGATTAATATATAAATAAATAAATAAATAAATAAATAAATAAATACATGACATTCAGTATGCTGCTACATGCCATAGATATGCTCGCTAGCCTTGATTGCTTCATAAATGCTTTGTTTCCTATCCTCCCTTGCTTCGTGCATGACTGCGCACATTTGGAATAAAGTTGATTGTTTACACCTATTGTATTGTTAAGAGCACCGTACACTCGCTTTAATCGGCGTTATCATGTGGCATGGTAAGGGTTGTTTTACGATAAGGGTACACCACTTTGTCTCACTGGACCCCCAGTTATAAGTTTGTTGCATATGTAGTTCTAATGCAGTTCTTTAAAAATATGTTAAACGGGCTATGGTCGGGTTGGAACTCATGGTTTTTGCCAATCATATCCTGAATGCTAGTCCGTTCTTAAAAAGTCCTCTTTATGTCCTTTTCGTCTTTATCTCGTCGGCAATGCGTTGTTATCTATTTCAGACCGAGTTAACAACCTGTACCGTTAGTAATATGTCCTTCTCGTTTGTAGGAAGCCCATTTTTTTTAAATTTCCTTGTCACTCTGTTTAATTTCGAAAACGGGAAGTATGTAGAAAGTCCATTTTGTTAAAATTTCCTTGTCACTCCGTTAATTTCGAAAACGGGAAGACAGCCATTTTTTTTTTAATCCGAGATGTCTTCCCGTTCTTGCAGTCCGATCCGTTCTTTACGGTCGTAAAAAATTGTAAGAAGTCTCAACTACGTCCACTCCTTGATGTGTACAAATATTGAGAAATATTTTCTAGAACGTAGTTAGAACAAGTTTAGTGTGATAGGGGTATTACACGTTCAAAATTCTGAAGCGGCTTGCCATCCAAACTCGTCAAGTAAGTTCCTCAATCATGAAAGCAGATCGTAACAGGTCTCTACTACGTCCACTCCGTGTGTACCTTGATGGAGGCCGTTCTGCAATATATTCCAAATTGTATTAAGAACTCGCTCAGTGTGAAGGTGTTATAAGGTCTTTGTCAAACTGAAGTAGTTTACAAAACGTCCTTGTCCGTTCTTTAAAAATCATAAAACGGGCGGTTGTCGGGTTGGAACTTGTACTTTTGTCAAAGTATATCTTGAATACGATACCAGTCTGTATGTAAATAGTTCTCGTTACCATGGTTACGCGGTTTTAGTCTTTAACGCAATTCAAAAGATTGAAAAAGGAAAAATATATAAAATACTATGTTATTTTTTTGAAGGTAAAATGATTTGATACACAGTCAATCATATAAATGGAGTATTTTATTTTAAGCCACTATCTTATCACGGAATCTACTAGTTGACAGTGTGTCTGTCCCGCCTTCAGAGAATGCTCGTAACCTGAGTGTCTTCTTCGACCAGTTGAAGGACAAGCATATTTCCAAGGAACGCCAAGCGACTTATTACCAGCTACGCAATATATTGGCTATAGGATCGGTAGCATGAAACCTAATTCATTCCTTAATCACCTCTAGTATTGACTCTTAAAACAGTCTGCTGGCTGTCCTTTATTGTCAGAACAGAATGCTGCTGATCGCCTACTGTTTGGTACGAAGAAATATGACCATATTATCACCCCTGTTCTCATGGAATTGCACTGGCTACCAATTAAGAAAAGGATTAATTTAAAAATCTCTCTGACTTTCAAGGCTCTCCATGGTTTATATCCAGGATATGTGGCCTCCCTCATAGAACAATACCGTCTACGTCTTGGCTTGTGCTCATCTGCAGGGTTCCCACATAAATTTGAAAACAGAATTCCATGACTTTTCCATGACTAAATTGCTGCTTTCCATGACTTCCTTTCTGGCAAGGTTTCCAAAATCAGACACGTTATGATTGCCTCCACCTCCCCTCACAGCCACCCCAGGGTTCCCAAAGAAGTTTGAAAACAGAATTCCATGACATTTTCATTACTTTTCACAAATTCTCCAAATTCCCTGACTTTCCATGACCACAAATTTTTCCAGGATTTTCCAGGATTTTCCATGACTGTGGGAACCCTGCATCTGGTACTGGTATCACTCTTCAGGTACCCATTACACACCTAACGGGATATGGAGAACATGTCTTTTCATTTATTGCTCCTCGCCTTTGGATTTCCCTTCATTTCAACTTCATTGGATGAGCATGCGCCTTTGAATATTTGAACATTAATTTGGCGCAATACGAATGCTTTGGATCATTATCATCTTCATCATTATTTGGCTCTGGTCTTTATTTCGACAATTAATAATTATTTTTACAATATCTTGCCGATCTCAGACTTGACTTCCTAAAGCTCGTTGGGTCGAATTATTTCAATTGTTTCATTTTTGCTGCCCTCCCCCTTTGGAGCCGCTTTATGTAGACCTACGGGCCAAGACTTCCTTAGTCTTCGGTCATAGTCAGTTTCTTATCTTTTTTTGTTGTTGGTAGATTGCAAGTTAGTAAAAAAATATTTTTCTATTGTATGGCTAAGTTTATAGTTAGTTTGCAATCTAGGATAGTTTGCATTTCAGTAAAAGTTCTTCTCTTCTGCATGGTGGAGAGCGTTGATATTTTGTTATCTGAAGTAGATTGGAAGTTAGGAAAAGCTCTTCTCTTCTGTATAGCTGACAGAGAAGACAGTATATTATTTTAGGCGCATTGGAAGTTAGTAAAAAAAAAAATTTCTTCTGTATCGTTGACATAATTGCCAATTTACAATTAAAGGTGGACTGCGAGTTAGTGGTAGATCTGCTATCATGCATGGTTAGCATGATGGTCAGTTTACTGGTTTGCTGGTTGACATGATAGCTATTATACTATCTGAGGTAGATTACAAGTTAGTAAAAGTTATTCTCTTCTGTATGGTTGACATGATAGTAAGTTAATATCTAAGGTAGACTTTTCTATATACTGTATGGTGGAGCCCTTACAAAAATGTTGTGTGGTACCACGCAACGGTACCATACAAAATACCACAGGATTTTCCTATGTTTTTTTTTTGGCACAAATACCACACAAAATACCATACAGAAGTACCATACAGCCAAAATACCATATGATTTCCTATGGTTTTTTGGCACAAATACCACACAAAATACCATACAGCAGTACCATACAGCCAAAATACCATAGGATTTCCTATGGTTTTTTGGCACAAATACCACACAAAATACCATACGGAAGTACCATATAGCCAAAATACCATAGGATTTCCTATGGTTTTTTGGCACAAATACCATACAGCCAAAATACCATAGGATTTCCTATGGTTTTTTGGCACAAATACCACACAAAATACCATACAGAAGTACCATACATCCAAAATACCATAGGATTTCCTATGGTTTTTTGGCACAAATACCACACAAAATACCATACAGCCAAAATACCATAGGGTTTCCTATGGTATTTCGGCACAAATACCACAGGATTTCCTATGGTATTTTAGCACAAGTACCACAAAAATACCATACAGGAGTACCATACAGCAAAAATACCTAATAGCATTATCCAAAACTAGTACCACACATCAATACTGCACACAGTTACCAGGATTATGACATACCGTTACGACCGGAACACCACACGCCGTTAATTCAGGGATACCACACGCCGTCACCACAGGACTGCCGCTAGACACCCAAGGATACCATACTCTGGTATAAGTACCACTATTTAGCAAATATATTTTGGGTGACAGTTAGTTAATTTCTATATTTCTTGATAATAATGCAAATGTCAAAACTATCGCCCTTGATGTTACTTTGTGTTTAGTAAATATATTTCCCTAAAGAAAAAATATTAATATGCAGGCAATTACTAGTTAATGAGGTAAGCTTCACAAAATACTGATTTGTGCATACAAAAACATTGTATGCAAATGAGCTAATTACCATAGTACCACACGAAGTACCACAGGAATACCATACGACTACCAAACTTCAGCAGTAAACTGCCATAAATCCACTTTGACTAATGCCCGTTGGTTTCATCCCTGTTGGATGTTTGTCTTCAATCAGTTCGTCAAATTACCATTTGGTCTAATTAATTCCCATTTCGTCTAATCAAGTCGACTTGGTCAAACAACACTTAGTCAATTCCTGTAAGAATCTATCCCTTAGAAAAAAAATATCCTGTGACAATACTACACAACGGTAGGTATTGGCGGCGTCCCGCGTACGGAGGGGGGGGACGATCGAGTCCCCCCCCCCCCCCATCGATTTTGTTTTCTGGGGGATCGTCCGCCCTCGATTTTTAAAGCTTAAAGGTGGTCCTTCACGAGCATCGCTAAACCAAAACGAGGAATCAAGATGCGCTAGTGTGGTCGCAGCCATTTGTTTACGAAGCTTAGAGCATGACTGTAATTTGCATACGGTTACACGCCAGCCAATCGCGATCGCGCTGTTAGAGCGATTCGCGATATACAAGCGTGTGTGTGTGGATTCTGTGTGTATAAAGCACTGTATCAGTGCACGAGTTAATACCTTAGCCGAATACATTGCAGTATTCGGATCTCGAGATGTACTAGACACTACATGTGTATTGCTATAATATCACCTTCTCGCTTGCACGCGAACCATTGCCGATAAGAAATCGGCTCATGACTTCGGCAATCGTTCGGGTGTTCTAGCTTTCGGCTTTTGGACCACTGCGTAAGAGTCGCACATCGTTGGTATGAATGGGCAGCTTGCAGAGCTCGTTACCGCGTACGTATTTTGAACTCCCTCTACACTATGGGGAACGTACATCTTTAACAAAAATATGTGTACATACAATAGACGAAGAGGCACAGTGTGCGTAAAATGAACCAAGTTCAGGTCAATAAAAAGCAAAATTTTTGGCTCGCGCTTCGCTTGCAAACAAAAACACCAGACAATTATTAAACTAATAATCTTTCTTCAGGTCCCTATATTCATTTATTCTTTCATTTGTTACAACGCTTTATTTGTAACTTTGGCATAATGTGTGAGGTAGGTCATTCTATTGTGAATTTTGAATGTTAGCCTATATTATATGTTTCTTTGGGGTGCTTTATTTATTCCGATATAGTGTATAATTAATTCCTCTCCAAATTTGGCGTCAATCAGGGGGACGTGTCCCCTTGATTTTCAAAGCTTTACTTTTTGTTTTTATTTTCTAAATAATTTGGATAAATTTTGTATTTGCCCACTTGTCCAAATGTGATGGAAATAAACTTTTAAGTTTCTTTAAATTCTTTGTTTTCAGGTCCGTATCGTTATAAAAAGTGACCATATTCAGAAAGGGATTACAAACATATATATATATGTATGTATTGTAAAACGTTGATTAATGAGATTTTCACTCGCTCTTTGGAATTGTATTTTCTAGTAGTGATTATCAGCTAGTGAATAGAATGATTAATATTATTATAGAGCAAAACTTTTTAGCTCGCGCTTCGCGCTCACAAACAAATAACAGTACAACGATTTAACGATTTAACTATGTCTTCAGGTCGTATTTTGTGGAATATGTTTTATTGGTTCCAACCTTATATTCTTAAAACTGTCATTAGTTTCTGCATAATAAATTATGTGAAATAGATCATTCTATTTCGAATTTTGGGTATACATATAAAATATTTTAGGAAGCCTTATTCCGTTCGAGTCTATGATAATTCCATTCCGGGGTTCCGTTCTCCACCCTGACCCGTCATCACATGAAATCGAGCCCTGATGGTAGGGGAGACCGGGACAATAATTGTAACCCGGGGCGATTGTAACAGAGGGCTCCAAACATGTGGTATTTGTGCATACATGTGGTATTCGTGCCAAAAAACATACAGCAATTCCTACATATGGTATTTTGTGCCAAAAAACCATACAGCAATACCATACATATGGTATTTGTGCCACAAAAACTATACAGCAATACCATACATATGGTATTTGTTGCCAAAAACCATACAGCAATACCATAACATATGTATAGTGCCAAAAGCCATACAGAAAATACCTTACAATGGTATTTGTGCCATAAAACCATACAGCAATACCATACATATGGTATTTGTGCCAAAAACCATACAGCAATACTATACATATGGTATTTGTGCCAAAAAACCATACAGAAATACCATACATATGGTATTTGTGCCAAAAAACCATACAGCAATACCATAACAATGGTATTTGTGCAAAAAAAAACATACAGGCAATACCATACATATGGTATTGTGCCAAAAACCATACATATGTATTGTGCCAAACCATACATATGGTATTGTGCCAAGAACCATACAATGGTATTGTGCGAAACACCATACAGCAATATCATACATTATGTATTTGTGCCAAAAAACCATACAGCAATACCAACATATGGTATTTGTGCCAAAAAAAAAACAACACAGAAATACCATACATATGTAATACCATACATATGGTATTTGTGCCAGAAAACCATAACACAAATACATACATATGTATATTGTGCCAAAAACCATACAGCAATACCTACATATGGTATTGTGCCAAAAAACCATACAAAATACCATACATATGGTATTTGTTGCACAAAAACCAACAGAAATACCTACATATGGTATTTGTTGCCAAAAACCATACAGCAATACATAATATTATTTGAGCCAAATACCACAGTACTGCTGATAATGGATTCTTATGGTACCCTCCTTTCTGTTGCTATTTCCCTATTGGTACTTCTTGGTATTTTATTTATCATTAGAAATCCATATGAATACCACAGGCATTCCAGAAATACCATAGGATACCACAGGACATTTTTGTAAGGGAGGATTTGAGGTGATATCAGTTTACTATCTAAGTAGATTGAAAATTAGTGAAGTTTTTTTTTCTTTTTGTTAACAGAGATGATAATTTGTTACTTTACAACGTGGATTGCAAGGTTATGATAGTTCTCCTATTCTGTATGGGTAATTAAACTCTGTAAACTTAGTGGTTTACTAATTATTACCCGGCTAGCTATCCTAGAAAGCACCAAACATTTCGACCTTATTCTTGCCGGTTCTCATTTACCTACTGCATGGGTCGAGTGATTGTAAGTAGCAGGGCCGCGGAGCGTTTTGAAAGTGGAGGGCTGAGCCGAAAGGGGGGGGGGACTGAACAGGCTTAAAAATCACAAATGTATGGTCATTTGCGTTTTGTACACGTTGGCTGAGAAAAATGAGTGGGGGGGGCTGCAGCCCCACGCGCCCCCCCCCTCCGGCTCTCGCGGCCCCTGAGTAGAATATATGGAATTCGAACCGCGTGCCCCTTTGTGGCTTATCACTCGCCAACTATCTCCACAACAAAAAATCAGCATTAAGCCCTCCTCAAATGTAAATTGTATAATATAGATTTGCTATTAAAATAATCCGAAATGCGATATTTTCAACTATTTTCCTTGTCTTACAGTATTGACCTCGGTCTTTGAATATTTGGGTCTATAAAGCCCCTGTCTTCGGATCCTTATTGATAAATTTCGATCGCTCTTAACGAGTTTCATTTTTGCTTAAAATTGAGTATCAATAAAATGTTTAAATGTTAAATAAGTTCTAAGCTCTTGACCTAGACAATAATTACGATGAACCCAAACCTAACCTTCAACTGAAAGAACAATCAAAACCCAATCCCTAAAGTCGTTCCCTAAGAGTAGGATTGACTGCGGGTAAACAAAATGAACCCACACAAGCGGAACACGAAGAATACAGTGCAAATGAAAAAGTAATCCATATTTAGAGAGGCCATGTCCAAGCTCATTATTTACGCGATTTATATGTAGCATATAAGAAATAAGAACTCTTCACCTTTTATGATACCTCTTGCATCACAAATGCCATGAATAAATGAGTAAATGCTCAGAAAGGTGGCAGGTCCAATATCAGTTCATGCAAGTTTTCAGAAAATGTGTCTTTCACTGGTGTTGTTCACATCACACACAAGCCTTATATCTAAGTCTGGGCAGCAATGAAGGATTTCCTCGATTCTCATCTCATTTTCTCTAACCTGCAAAAAAACA
This sequence comes from Paracentrotus lividus, assembly GCA_940671915.1. Lineage (NCBI taxonomy): Eukaryota > Metazoa > Echinodermata > Echinoidea > Camarodonta > Echinidae > Paracentrotus > Paracentrotus lividus. Next base: position 27,351,235 of record CALNVZ010003434.1, on the reverse strand, counting down.
GGATTTTTGTACCTGACACGTTATTTATCGTTATGTGTGACAAATGTAACTCAAGAAGGTGTCATTGCAAAGACATATAGTTGCTCTTTAATTCTATGTTACTTATATGAAACATGGATAATTATTATCCTTCTTAAATTGGTTTGCCTTTTTTCCGATACGCACTGTAGAAACGATGATATAGCATTGAGAATTACACACAGGAGCATATGATGTTCAATTTGAAAGGAAACATAATGTTTACCCCCCCCCCCAAAAAAAAAAGAAAAAAAAAAAAAATCATTCTACGGTTTTTATGACTGTCGGTGTATTTCATCTGACTTGTTGTTGTCGCATCCATAACAATTCTCTGTGTTTTTATTACAGTATTCGTAGCTGTCAGATCTGCCTCTCAACTCAAAAAAAAACAAACAGTCATGCCCTTGATGACTTTGGGAAATGGCATGTTGTACAATCTGTTCTTGAAAGTAGTAACCGTCTCAGGGGATTTCGGTCTACTTCCTGAATTCATAAGAAAGGTTATCTTGTGCAATACCAGGTAAGAATATATTTCTAGTCTTGCATTAGGGGAGACCGGTATGGACGTTAACAAAATTCACATTTTGCCAAGTAATTTAATGAAAGAACTCTGCACCTCATTTGGTCTGTGTTAGCCTGATTATGATTGGCTAAACCGAGGCATATAAAAACTTTGAAAAAATTGTAAACACTAATTAACTACAGCTTAATTAGTAAAGAATTTTGTCTTTGTAACAACCTACCCATAAGGGGTAGGTTGTTACACCATAACGGGTCAGATGTTACAATGTGTAAAATACGGGGGTTAAGTTAGACAATGTGTAAATCTCTTAACCATACTTAATTTCAAACTTTCAGTTTCTGACCATCGTTAACAGTAGATCAAGTGAGGCTCTAGAATAGACAAAGTAATAATAGAAATAAAAATATTAACACCGAAAATTGAGACAAAAAAGTAATTTTAATAAGTAATGTAATTGGGTAAGGTTGTTACATCAACATGGGAGGTTGTGTAACACCTACCCCATGGGGATTTTACACAATAAATCAACTGTGCACAAGATCATTAGGCAGAATTTACAGGGCATGGCTTGGGGGTATATTAGTGACAACATGACTATATTACAATACAGGCTATCACATGTGCCTTCAATTAAGAGCTATTACCAAATTTCAATTTTTGTCAAAAAATTTATTTGAACTGTTAAAAAAGGTTTTTGCTGATTTACTTTTAATAAAACAACGGAAAACTCACGGACGGCAGTCATCACAGCTATGTGTAGGCGTATTAGAGCCAGTTTAGCAACATCCTTCTTGTTCCATCTTACAACAATGAGAACTGTAAACAACTGACCGTGTAACTTCCATACCCGGTCTCCCCTATTTTAGTTATCCTTGAATGAGTCTTTCCGTTTGCTTTGGAACAATAATGATGTAAATATGTATTACTCATAGTAACAAAGAATTTAGGCTTGTGCTTATACAAGCTCTGCTTTTTTTTTTTTATTTTTTGAAGTCCTCGTTTAAAAAGTCGTATATTGAAACAAACGTCATTCCCCCCTTTTTAACTACCTAGTTCTGCTGTCTCCTAATCCTTACAGTATTGGTTTAATATGTGCGTTTTAATTTCACACTGAACACTTGCTATATACAAATTTGAATGTATTATTGGATGTGTTTATATTGAATGCATATGTTATGTTTATAAAAAGCGGAAGAATAAAATTGAATCTGAATCTTGAATGTAGAGACAAGAATTTCGTTGATTAAATCGAAAAGAATTAAAAAATCGTTTAAAAGCCACACTTTAAAAAATATAAAGAGAAAGTTTTTAACTAAAAAATCTGAAAGCATGCTGTTAGCTGTTTGTTTCGTCACGAAGAGCACTTTTCAAAGTTTTAATTTTGTTTTTTTATCAAGATGTAGTCAGTTTATTGAATTATATCTGTTCGGGGTGGGGATAATAAATTCAGAATGGTTGATATATTTGAATACTTCGTATAAAATTATGCTATCAAATTTTCAATTTGATTATTAGTATTCGATACAATACAGTATTATGTTAATAATAATAGTAATTATACATTACGTGGACCCTTTAAAAAAAATAGGAGTTGGGGCACGCAGTGGCTTTAGCCTGGAATGGTTTATGAATTTAGTGTATATTTTCAATCTTTGCCAAGTTTTATAATCGATATACTTTAGTGACTCCCATACACCCTCCTCGTACTCCCACCACAAACGCACACACACACACACAACACATACGAACCACACACACCAACACACACACACACACAACACACACCACACATTCACCCGCACTCGCATCGTTTTTGCAGTGATATTAATATAAGACAAAAATAAGTGTTTTGAAGTTGGTAGCGTAATGAGACGAGGGATAAAGTATAACATTGGTAAAAATTACAAATAGTCTTCAAAAATAATGCCTATGCTTTTATTCATTAAAAGCATTTTGACGAGGTCACGCTTCAGCTAGCTATTCTTCTACAGAGGATCATTAAAAAGAGGACGTAAAATTTTTGACCTCCACTTATGTTCGAGTAAAGGGGTATCTCACTGAGTGCGAACGTTTTGCGAACGAGGCGATTTAGAATTTCGTATTACATAGAATGCCTAATCCACCTCGAGTCAGTAGGTAGCTTTTGATGTGATGCATTCTTTTGTATGTGTTTTCCGACAATGAGTATTTTTGGAATGTAGCGGAACTTCTGAAGTGAAATGGAGTCGAAATTCAGGAATTCTTTTGTCCTGCAATTGGGCAGAAGTAATCCATCTGTGGTTTCAACCACATTCCTTTTGATAGGCCTGAATATTCTTGTTGAAATATTCGCCAAAAAGTTTGTGGCATGTTCAAAATTTTCAGGCGGAATTTATTTATGACCATTGCCAGTGCATGATTCGGTGTAAAAATGGTTGAATATACATATTAATAGGTACGATAATT
>CALNVZ010003434.1:27299605-27339566 GCA_940671915.1 Paracentrotus lividus | reverse complement strand
TTTGGGGGGGGGGGGGCCTTTGAGTTTCAATGAGATATGATTTTATTCATTGATAATGCCGCACCTCCAAAAGTCCATGTTTTTGGCCTTTGAAAAAAAAAAAAAAAAAAAAATCTTACCCATACAAATTTTTTTTCTTCTTATTTTTTGCGAAGTTGTTAAGGAGGATCAGATGCTCTGATTATCGAGCAAAGTATAATAACGTTGTGAAAAAGCTTAATTCTGTAGTGAACTAAAATAAGTTAATAAATTTGATAATTTTTAAATGATAATCGACATTTTTTTAGGTGCAATTTTTGTCTTCCCTTTGAAAAAAAAGGAAAAGGTACGGTCCTCATCTACTCTTAGGACTAAAAGGGATTTCCCCTTTCAAATGATACAAAAATAATCGTCAATATTACTATTAAGAATGGAATATAACAATGTACAGAAATACTTGATTTTTTTTTGTTTAGGAGGTGGCTAATTAATTACGAATAGGAGTGTATCACGGCTGCATCATCGTCATAGTCATTTGTTCAGTTAACTCTTTGAAACCTCTTATTCCCATAGCTTTATGCCTAAAAAGCACGGTTATTGTATACAATGGGTTACGAGAGCCACCTTTCATTAAATTCAATAATCAGATTCCATTAGAAGATGAGGATAAATACGTTATCGAGTGGTACCGATTTATTAAAAAAAAAAAAAAAAAAAAAAAAAAAAAAAAAAAAAAAAAAAGAGAAAAAAAAAGCTTTTTCAAAGAATTTTGTATCTCATGCTACATACTCAGATGGGCAAACGTTCGAAAAAATGGTAAGCTTACGAATGTCTATCCGTACTGCGGTTTTCACACTAATCTTATGAATGTATGCCGATGTGGGACATCGGTTAATATCCGATACAACTATGGGTCATGTCCTTTGTATACGTTATATTAACAGCCGTCTCCAAGAATTAGTGTTGTCTATAAAAGCGACCACAAAACTTTGAGCATGCTCATAGAATACTTTAATCCCTTTTACCTACAACACGTATGGATGAATAATGAATAATGAATAAAGAGGACACGAAACCCGGTTTTAACGTTTGATAAAATAGGGACTTTTAGAATCATGTCGAAGTGAACATGAACGAGGTTGTAGCTTTTGATTATGATAATAAAAATGGCTTCTTTTTTTTTAGGCGAGACGCTCATAGCTCTTCTACCTTCTGAAGTTGCCCTCACACTGAGGCATGTTGAAGTAACGTGTGTCTAGCGTTCACGATTTTCACTCGAAATTTGACAAAATCCAAAATACGCTCAAGAACACTCCATTTTCCCTGCCAAAAATGGAATTTTTAATGAGCTCTAAACGACTGAGAAGCGAACAAATAGCGTCAGGGTAAAGATGAATGCGCATGCTTAGCGTCCACATTACGATTGCCGAGCGTTAGCAACGACTGGACAGCGATTAACCAATTTATGTCTAGCGTATTTAGACGTGTTATAGAACGTTAGGAAACGCCTAACATGTGCGTATTGAGTAACGACTGCCCGACGTTCGTGGAATGCTAATTGCTCGTTCGCGTAAATTCATGAGCGCGGACTGTCGTTCGAAAATCGCTTGGCAAACGTAGGAAAGCGTTTGCTTTTCGTTGGTATAGGCAGAGAACGGCAGAGGAACGCTGAGGTCAATTTTTTATTTTGAACATGTTCAAATTTTTTTGCGCGTAACAGCGTTCTTATTTATTTATTTTATTTATTTATTTCATTTCCAGGCAACAAAAATACATTATAAAACAATTATGACAAAACAGCAGATTGAAACATAACAAAATATAGAGGGAAAAGAAGTGCATCAGCCAATGCCTGGGGATAGCCTAAAAGAATTTAAAATCCTGTCTGGAGGTTCTCCCTATATTGGCTGATGCACGTGAACAAGATTACAAACATATATAACATACTTAAAACATAAAAAGAGAAACATTAAGTAAAGATAGAATTTATATTAAAATACTCAAATAATCAAAACCCTGTGAGTTAAATATTGATGGAGCTGCTCGGGAGTACAACTAGAAATAATCTCCCGGACAACTCCTGAGTAGAAAAATCCAATATGGGTACAGTGTAGTAGGCCTATGCAATATGAATTCGGTCACTCCTCTCCTAATACAGGTAAAAAGGGAAAAATATGAATGATTAAGTTCCTAAAAGACAATATTATATAAGTTATCAGTAAAAAAAAAAAAAAAAAAAAAAAAAAACATGGTTAACCCAGTAACAATTACAATATAAATTCGGTCACTCCTCTTCTAATACAGATAGATAAAGAAGGAACAATATGAATGATTGAGTTCCTAAAAGACTATATTATATAAGTTGTCAGTCAAAAAACATGATTAACCCAGTAACAATTACAATATAAATTCGGTCACCCCTCCCCTAATACAGGTAAAGAATGAACAATATGAAAAAGACTATATTATATAAGTTGTCAGTAAAAAAAACAACATGATTATCCCAGTAACAATTACAATATATTAAAGGCGCTTTGAAAGCGTTGGGCATTCGCTACTTGTTCGTTGTGCGCGTTGGATGTACATTCCTTCCACGTTCGAAGTGTGTCCAACCAACGCAGAACTTTTGTTTGTATGTTTTTAAACTCAATTTCCTCATGTCACCAAATTGGGGCGTATGTTTTTTACCTCAATTTCCTTATGTCACCAAATGGGGGCGCTTTGTTATAACGAATAAAATGATTAAGGCTTATTTTGTTTTATGCTCAGTTGTTTGCCCTCCCTGTTTAAGTGCTAATTTTTACATGTAAAGTAACTATTCGGTATAAAGAAATATAAACATTTTCTACTTGAAATATACATGTATATGTAATTGTTTTCTGTGAATACCAAGGTATAAAAGTATCTAAAAACATTTAAATGTAAAAAAAAAAAAAATTGTATTTCTATATTCTATATTATATTTATCATTTTGGAGCAATTTATTACCTTAAAAATAGGAAGTTCAAAAGAACACCAGCAGAATTTACACTGTTGTTCATTAAGCTTGGATATAATTATTGTTCTTTATTATTATTGTTGTTTATTTATTTTATTATTATTATTATTATTATTTATTTATTTATTTATTTATTTTTTTGCTCTAGTCACATCATTTTGCTCCAGCTTAAATTTCTTGAATTTGTTTGTCCCCTCTCAACTCTCCGGGAACCTGGTAGTGGCGGGTACAGGCGGGGCGCAGGAGACCCGCTCCTCCTCTATGATAAAAAAAAACAAAATGTTTTACTGTACGTGTACTGTTAAAATTGGAAAAATTTCGCCTGCACCTATTTTTTTTTCAAATTTTCGGAATGCACCCCTCGTATTTCAAAATCCTGGACCCACTACTGGTTAGATGGTTATTTCTTAGATGAAAAAAAAAAAATACAATTTTGAAGAAATAATAACAATTGATTGGTAATTTTTTTTTCTCTCTCTCTGTCTGTTTTTACCACAACGGTAGAATATTTATATTTTTATTATTTATTTTTTAACCAGACACACTTTTTAATTCAACCCCTCACTTAGACAAGAAACCATTGTTTGTAACCTAAAAGCGAATCTAGTGTAGTGGGAAAGGTGAACCACAGGTCAACAAAATAATTGTGAGCTTTCAAATTTTTTCAAGCTATTTAGGAAGCATTTTATAGTATGAATTTCCACTGAAAATGATTGCTCTTCAAATGCTTTCATAGTGATAATATGACATAAAAAGCTGATACGTTCGGGTCCCGAACACGCGAGCACATGTACGTGTAGTCCCATAAATGTATTTTTGTGTTCAGTGCATGTTACTCTCAGAAGAATTTGGTAAATTTCTTATCATTTTTCTTGATTCCAAAACCTCGCATCAATAAATAATTATTATGTACATTGTTATCAACATTTTCGATCACTTTGAGACCGCGTTTCTTTCACAATTCGATCTCATGACTACAACACTAGATTAGCTATAAACCTAAATTTAAGACCAATAGCAACCCTACACCTCAAAAGCGTTTCGGGGATTGCACCGAGGGGGCTTTGGTAAGCCCAAAAAAGTTGCCAGAATGGTTATTGTGGTGAATTAAGTACTTTTTTTAAAAATTATTCAATACCCGGTCATGGTTTAGAAAAAATCCAATATATAGCCCAATGTTCCAAAGAATGAAAGATGGGACCCCTCTCCCCCCCCCCCCAAAAAAAACATCAAAATTATTTAATGTATGTGGCTGGATCAATAAAAAAATCCAACCTTTTTGACCAACAGTGTAATTAAAAATGCAACGCTTTCTATCTCAAGAAAACAATACCATCTTATAACACCCTTATATTGTATTAAGTGTAGATATACATGTAGTGTAACAGAGTATGGTAGGGGACATTTGGCCCGACCCCTTCGTCTTGATTTGTATTTAGAAATAAAAAATGTATATTCTATCTATATGAAACAAGCCCGTCCATTTATTTAGTTCATCTTGATTTAAAGAAAGTGCAAGCTAATATTTTCATCCATCAATTTATTTGAACTCAATTAAGTGCTAAAAAAAAAAAAAAAAAAAAAAAAAAAAAAAAAAAAAAAAAAAAAAAAAAAAAAAAAACTGATAATTACGGGAGACCGGGGATGGAAGTTACACGGGTCAGTTGTTACAGTTCTCAGTGTGCTAAGTTGGAACAAGAGAGTTCGTGCTAACTAGCATCTATATACAGCCTACAAATAGCTGTGCTGAACTGCCGGTCGTGAGGTTTCTCCGTTGTTTTATTTAAAAGTAAATCAACAAAAAACATTTTTTTTTTTACAGTTCCAAGTGAATTTTTGACCAAAAAAAAAAAAAAATTGTAATAGTTCTTACAACTGAAGGCACATTATGATAGTCTGGTATTGTGAATATACTACATGTATGTCACTAATATACCCCTGAGCCATGCCCTGTAATTCTGCCTAATGGCTTTGCTACGATTGATTTTATGTGTAAAATCACCCATGGGGTAGGTTGTTACAACAACCTACCCCATGTCGATTTAACAACCTACTTCAATTACATTACATATGTAAAGTAATTTTGTTTCAATTTTCAGGTGTTAATATTTTGATATTTCTATTATTACTTTAGTCTATTCTAGAGCTCTACTTGATCTACTGTTAACGATACCAAGAAACTGGAAAGTTGAAACAAAAGTATGGTATAAGAGATTTACACATTATAACAAATTACGCCGTATGTTTACATACACTGTAAAAAAATATTTGTATTTTTTTACAGCAAATCTGTGGTCAGCAGAGTCGCCATAAAAAAATGTTATTTAAAAAACAGTTTTGTTGTAAATTTCTCCTGCAAATAAGGAATAATTGAGAACAAAATATACATCAGGAGTAACACATTTGTTCCGTTTTAACCAAATATGTCAGCTATAGAACTCTAATGATTTCATTTCTTCTCTTTCATTAATTATTAGAGAAGAAATTTACAGCAAAACTGTTATTTCAAATTACATTTTTTGTATGGCGACTCTGCTGACATCACTTTGCTGTATTATTTTTTTTTACAGTGTAGTAACAATTTACCCCGTATGGTGTAACAACTTACCCCGTATACGGGGTAGGTTGTTACCAAAAAATGTCTTCATTAGTTAATTAGTGTTGAAATGTTTTCAAGTTTTATGTGCCTCAGGTTTTAGCCAACATAATAGGCTAACTACAAACTCAAAATGGAGTGCGTGAGTACTTTCATTAGAATTATCTGGCCCAAAATGTGAATTTTGTAACGTCCATCCTCGGTCTCCCCTATAAGAACTCAGGAGCACATAGGGAAAACAAATATGAAGCGCGAGCGGTGACAACAAAAAGGAAAACAAAATGTTTATGGAGTTATCAGAATGCATTGACTGTTCGACACTTTTAACATGCCAATACAATGAATACTATCAATGAATAAACAATATTGTGCCCATAAATTTGAGAAACAACAGCTTTCCCACACCCTCCCAACCCCCCCCCCAAAAAGAAAAGAAAAGAAAAGAAAAGAGGAAAATGTATTGCACAAATTTATGTTTGCAAACGACTTTGGGTCCATTATAAAACACGATTTAATTGAGGTCACTAATTTTTCAAAGAAAAATCCTCGAAGCTTTTGATCTTAAATATTATGTCAATTTGACGCCCAACTAAAAAAAATAATAATGCGTGATAAATCTTTTAGCTTTAGATCAATTTGCGCTCTTTTAAGTTTCAGATCTCAATTTATCAATAATGTTCTTTTTTGTTTCTTTTTCCTATTTTTACCTTCCAGTCTCTCTCCCATTATGTTATTCATTCGTTATCTCGTTGTCGTTTACCTCTCTTTCCTTTTATCTTCCTATTTCTCCCTATCTGTATTTCTTTTCCTTTTCCCGTATTGTTTCCCGGGGTCCAAGGCTTTTGGTTTAAAACTATTCCTAGATACATCATAATCATTTTTTTTCGAAAATTACATAAATACCACTTGATGAAAATCTTTCTAAACATACTTCATGGCATGATAGAGTATTATTAATAGTAGTAACATTTACGTAGCACTTTATACATGTTATACATGTATCCTACTCGGTTTGTTTAAGGGCTTTTAATGTTAACTATTACCAGGCTTAGTTAGGCGACTCTGAAAAGCGCTCGCAACATTCAAGTATTATTGATAATATGATATCTTATAGTATAGCTAACTGAATAGCGAATAGAGAACGACAAGGGAACGAACATCCAACGCGAGTAATGCGCTGCTTATGCCCAGCGCATAAGGAACCTTGTGCGTTGTTCCACGCTAGAAAACGCTCAAAACTGTGAACGTGTAATCAATTATGAATTTATATCAGCGTACATTTGCGTTCAGACAACGATTATGGTACAGTCACACAGACACTTACGTATAGATACGTTTGTGTTGTTTAAATCTTATTTCATCTTCTATTCTATCATTTCTTATCAGATGTATTTCTTTGTTTTACTGGATGAACGAAATTATCAATATTTCCACTGCTGACTATGACGGGTAGGCATCCGTGGGAATCCGCAGAAAAGAAAACAATTTTTGGACGCAACCGGACGTAACTCAACGTAAGTGTCTGTGTGACTGTAGCATTAATTGCGTATGGTTAACGAGTAGCAACGTTTTCGAACGTGCACATCAAATTCCAAAAACGCTGGTCAAACGTTAGCTCAACACGCCGTAGTGTGAGGGCACCTTGAGTCCAGTTAGCAGGGTGAATTTAGAAACCTTGTCTCGGCGTTCTCAATGCAGCCTGTCAACTAAACCCAGAAGCTAGGCGAGCTATGAGCGTCACGCTTGGAGAAGCCACCATTATAATTATAATTATTGATCAAAAGCTTCCTTTCTTTAAGTCTAGAAACTCGTTCATGTTCAAGTCGACATGATTCTAAAACTGTCTCCTTATTAACAGATAACACCAAGTGTCACAACCATATGATAACAGATATAAACAATCGTTGCATTATTTCCCTTTTTTCCTGGCAATTAGAGCCTTCATTCATATGTCAGAGGTACAGGTTAAGCTTGAAATATAAGAAACAATCATTATAGTGATTTTTGGAGCATTGTCTAGATCACAATTAAAATATTGTCTTATTAATTTCAGATTGTTTATCGAACCCCTGTCAGTATAGGGGAACATGCGAGGAAACGGAGACAGGATTCAATTGTACATGTTTACAAGGTTACTATGGGGACAGATGCGAGTATGGTAACTATAGAAACCCCTTCCTATATCACTTTGACATTTGATTTTGATTAATTTCGAGGATGTGTCTTTGAGTTGCCATGAATTATTCTACATTACGAGTTGAAGAAGTAAACCAAGCATCGGCAGCTTATAATGATATGTTTTTAAATTTTCTAACCATTTATTTAAACTCACTGTAAAGCATGAAAGAGTATGATTCATCACATCGAAAACATTAAAAATTCAAGGACAAGTGTTTTAACTTGACATATTTAAATATTATGTATAGTTAAATTTGATTTACATGTAATTTTTCAATGTGCATTTTAGACGAGAATTTTCTGAACTCGACCTTAATTTCATTAAAAAAAAAAAAAAAAAAAAAAAAAAAAAAAAAAAAAAAAAAAAAAAAAAAAAAAAAAAAAAAAAAGAATCTGAGGGGAATTTTGGTAAACCTAATAGGGTAGATGTAGGGAATACCGGTCACTTAAGCTCATTTGCTTAATTAGCACATGAAAACAATAAAATCACAAAAGAAAAAGATTCTCACTGCTTAGCTACATCATTCAGCTTTATTTTCCAAAAAAATTGAGGTAATCAAATATTTGGTGAGGCAGTTATATGCAAATAATGACGTCATCGTAAATTGTCCGGTATTCCCTACAGTGTAGGAAATACCGGACAGTATGTTTTTACCCTTTTTTTGGTATAAAGATCTGTCTGGAAGCACTGATTTGAATGTAAACCATCAACTTAACATGTTTGTATTGATTCTTTATAACGTTATTCATTTTTAGAAGATTATATGCATTTTACTACAAAATTTCAAAACCCTCATAATAATTTCATATCTCATGTAGATCATGACATATCACAACAATAATAAAGAGAAATAGACAACTCAAAATTGTCAAACAATTTAATAAATGAATATAATACATTATACAATGTTATATATGCAACTTACTATTTGATTTACATGCTTAGCAACTCAACCCGGAAGTAAAACAAACAATCGTCCATGTGGTGTCCGGTATTTCCTACACAAAAAAATGACCGACTAGCACTTTTCAACACACTACCACCCCAATACACAGGCTTTGTACAGTGCATACACTCCATACACGTTTGGCCCACCCTCCACACATGTCCATAATGCATGAAATAGAGGTCATGCCCCAAGTCTATTTTTATACCATCAGATTCTCTAAAATTTCAGTTTTTACATCAGGCCATTTTTCAGGCTGCAAATTTTCCTACCTTGACAGATTGTGGCAGTTTTCTCGGAGATTTCTCACTTCTTGTTGTCGAATACAGCATTCAACCTTCCCAGACAGACCACCTGACCAATAAATGCCGGTATTTCAACTCAGTTGATCTTATGTTGGCAGCTAGGGCTGGACATATGGTGACCGGTATTCCCTACGGGTACACACAAAAAATGAGAACTTGCTTATATGAGTGATCACACTCAAATATCCAAGTATTTTTGACAATATAGTGACACACATCCATGAGTGCTTTCACTCAATAAAGCTACTTTGAAAACGCACCTAATCGAGTATTTTTAATTTGACAATATAGTGACACACCAAAATGAGTTTATTTAATTAACTCATTTTATGGAGTAACATAACTAATTGTTTTGAGTACATTGCACAAACTAATCTAGTGAGTAACGCTTTACATACTCAGAGAGTCAGTAAGTAAAGGTTGCACAAACTCATCAACTTGCTTGTGATGAGTTTGTGCAACCTTTACTTACTGACTCTCTGAGTATGTAAAGCGTTACTCACTAGGTGAGTCCTATTCCTTTTTGTTTGTTTGTTTGCCTGTTTTTATAATGATATTTGGAATGTTTCGATGATATACACATCAGTGCATCAATTCACTCAAACCAATACACTGCATTACTCACTTCAGTGCATCAATTCACACAAACCAATACATTGCATTACTCACATCAATGCATCAAATTACTCAAACTGTGTACATGACTGACAAAGTAATGGGAATTAAATCCATGCATGGTAATCTAGCTGTTAGTGTTATCAGACGATGTATATCATCGGAACATTCCAAATATCATTATAAAAACAGGCAAACAAACAAACAAAAAGGAATAGGACTCACCCAAAGACAATAAGAGCATGCAGGCTCTCCGCTCTCGGATCCGTTCCGCTCACAGAGTGTAACTCTATGGTTCCGCTATACATGTGCGTACGTACGCGTAGAACATACCTCGTGTGCAGTCTTGATGTCCTTACTCGTGATCCGAGTAGGCGTACCGGGCGCAACATGTAAAAGTACCGCATAGCCAGTAAAATTACTCTCAAAGACTTTCTAAAGACTTGAGACGTACGAAGACGTGTCGTAGTTTACCCATCTAGTGAATAACAGGCTATATAGAATTTCTCAGCAATTCTCACTTTACTCGATTGTTAGTGTTTTCACCCGATCATCCACCAAGCCGTACCAAGTTGAAGAGAAACTCACTTGCTCAATTATTTTACGTAATTGAACATGTAAAGTTACTAAGGGATACTCAAGAAAAAAAATTATTGAGTATATATACTCAATAATTTTTTTTCTTGAGTATCCCTTAGTAACTTTACATGTTCTGGAAGACCGGGTGAGTACTTTTAACAGAAACACAGATTCTGAAGTAAAAATACGTGATATACGAATAAAAGCACTCGCCTCCAAGAGTAGCAAACGGGTTTTACTCATGGAAACTAGTTCTTGTTTTTTGTGTGTACCCTAACAGAAAAAAAAAAACACAAGGGAAAGATAAAGTTAGAAATAAGAGAAGGTCAGGACAGAGACGAAAAGAATAACCAAGACTGTTTGTTATGCTACAGTCACACAGACACTTACGTTGAGTTACGTCCAGTTGCGTCCAAAAATTATTTTCTTTTCTGCGGATCCCCACGGATGCCTACCCGTCATAGTCAGCAGTTGACATATTGATAATTTCGTTCATCCAGTAAAACAAAGAAATACATAAGAAATAATAGAATAGAACAGAACATAATTTTTGGACGCAACCGGACGTAACTCAACGTAAGTGTCTGTGTGACTGTAGCATTACGTTTAACATGTCTAAATTATGCTACAGTCACACAGACACTTACGTTGAGTTACGTCCTGTTGCGTCCAAAAATTCTTTTCTTTTCTGCGTATCCCCACTGATGCCTACCCGTCATAGTCAGCAGTGGAAATATTGATAATTTAGTTCATCCAGTAAAACAAAGAAATACATAGGAAATGATAGAATAGAAGATGAAATAAGATTGAAACAACACAAACGTACCTATATGTAAGTTTCTGTGTGACTGCAGCATAAGGGCAGGCACCAACCGCGAATGAATATCGATTTGTGTGCAGTGCGTCGTACCAAAAGCTGTAATGTTTCGAAAGGCTAAAACAGACAAAAGGATAATTATGTCATATTGTGGCTTAAATTTTATAGTAGATACATTCATCCGTTCCCTGAAGCTCCTCGGTGGAAGTGAGAATGAAGGAAGAATCGCTTTTACATCTAATTCTCGTCCCACAACATACATGTCAATTTACCAAGGAGATTGGTCCAGAGAGAAATCACGGTTGGTCTGCCAGTATCTCGGATTTGAAGGTAATTTTGATTGGTGATATAAATGAATTATGTCACAGTCTATTGAGTTCTGGATTGTCGGACCGGAACTTTCTATCTTAAGAACTAGTTCGAACATTATATAGATAAATTGTATTACTTATCTAATGATACCTTTTTAGTGTGTATTGCTAAAGCGCTGAAGTAAACAGTAAATTGCTATCAAGTGAATATTCAATTTTAAGAAATGGCTTTTTAAAAAAGATTATTATTTGGGCAATTTTGGAAATTTCCAAATAACCTAAATAATAACATCACTGTCGACTATTAAAACGAGATTTTAAAGGGAATTCAGTTTAGTGGGAAGTTATGGAAAAGATGAAGAAAATAATTGTGAGTTCCTGTTATTTGGAAAGAATATCATTATACAAAGCTCTACAAGAAAAGATTGCTCTTTAATAATTGCCCTAATAGACATAATATGACCCACAATATACAAAAACAGCTGAATGTTTGGGTCCCGAACATTTAGTGTTGCCCCATATATGCATTTATGTGTAAGTGCATGTGACTTGTGACTGCATGTGGCTGAACTGGGTTAATTTCTTATAATTTTGGCGATTCCTAGACCTCAAAAAAAAAAAAAAAAAAATAATGCTTAGGTGATCTGTTCAACCTTTACAAATCACTTTTAGACACTGTCTTCCACATTTCAATGTCATGACTAGAACACTCATTTCACTTTAAAGATTATCAGGCGCGGATTCAAGGAGGGGCGTTTGGAGGTACCCTTCCCCCGACCCGAGCCAAAAATTTAGGAGAAAGTGCCTAAAATCTCATATTTTGGGCTCCCCCCTAAGTAGGAAAAAAAAAAGGATATCGATGGACACCTGGACCGATTGAAGGTCATACTTGGGATAGGACGTTCACTCGGGAGAGTCGTCTATAATTTTGTACTTTTTTCGGGGGGGGGGGGGGGCGATTGTTATTTCCAAAACGATGATCCTTTCGATGGCTGATCGCTGATAATTACAATGACCATATTTGTATATATTTTTTTTCATAGACACATACGCAACTGTTGGTGGTGATCTCTTTGGGGCATCATCATTTGACAATCTGTCGCAGACTGTGAGATTAAGATGTCCTGCTAATGTGAAGAACATAACCGAGTGTTGGTACAATGAACTTGATGATGAGATACCGATTCAAAGAAATGAGAGTATAGCGGTCGTCTGTTGTGCGGGTAAAAGGCTACTGAACATTTTAACTATTTAGATACCATTCACGCAATGGTATGAATAATTCATTCTTATTCGAAGTTTGCATTTTTTAAAGAAAATATTTCACCAATTCTTTAAATTCTCGCTAGAGACGCAAAATTTATGTCCTACATACTCAAATTATAGTATTTCCACAAGCAACATTGGATTATTTTTAATTACATTAAATGGGTTGTAATTCACCATGATTCGGATGATGGTTTTCCCTGGAATGAAGCTGATTGCATGGTCTTGTAAAGGGTGAGATAATTAAGCGGTATCGTCGTAGGAGGTGTTTGGAGAAGACTTCCGGAAGAATTTTTTAAAGATCAGGCTCAGCAATGTTTAGAGAACTGGTGCATAAAAAAAAAAATCTTGAAAGATTCCTGGATCCGACCCACATATACAGACATAGTAAGAATGTATTCTTGTTCTTCTTTTCTAGTCACTACATTATATCATATTACACCAGTCCAGTGTTGGACACAGGAGTTTCCTCTGTTAACCCCTTCTATCATGCCCATGTCTTGAAGGGTACATTTAGGGTTCAATTAGGTCGGGGAATATCAGCAGTTGTTCCATGGTCTGCTCTTCCCCATACTCACATACATTTTGTCCGTCCTCCTTGTATCCCCGATTTTTTATAAGGACCTTGCAGCGTCCTCTGTCTGTCCAAAGACGTGGGTCATGGCTCATCATAACTGGATAAGCCGGTTAAACCTCAGGGGTTATGGATAGCCTGTGTGGTATGTCTTGGAGATGGTTTGTCCACAGAGTCAGCCTTCGAATGTGGGCAGAGCTATTGAGGGATTCCCTAGAATGGAATAAATTATGTCTTGATTTCAGCCTCTTTTTGGTAGGATTGTAAATATAAAGTGGATGCTCCAAATGCTCTAAATTCTATTGTCCGAATCGGATATTCTTTTTGCCCTTGTCCCGTGGGCTTGGCAGCCGCTGAGCAGCGCCAGATGGACGTTGCTCTACCCCCTCTTGTTGAGCGCCAAACAGGGAAGCAACAACTACCATTTTTTAACGTCTTTTGGTATGACGCGGCCGAGGATCGAACCCACAACCTCCCGATTATGAGGCGGACGCTCTATCCACTGAGCCAACACATCGGTTATCGGATGGAGGGAATTATCCTACTGTTTTCCCGCAACTTCTCGTCTGATGTGAGGAGGAGCTATACCACCCAACAAGTACAGATCTTGTAGCTCTGCTGGGGATGTTTAAGACTGGGTCGAATTTTACAGCATGATACAAACTACTCAAAACTGGTTCTGGGCTATTCCACAGTTACTCACGTTACATTTGGAGACACCTTGACTAATACTTGGAGCTGTAACTCCATTATTATTGATAGGAAGTAAACATCTTTTTATCACAACAAAGTACACAGTCTGACTATCCTTTGTATAAAAACAAACTGAGAAATTTTATTATGCTCCTGGCAATTCTTTAAAATGTGTCGGTGTGACTCAGCGTAACATGATTTGGACATGCATAAAATGAAAGTCGACATCAGTGAAAAGTGTCCTGGTACAAGGCTTTTATGGAAGTTGATTATATCCATTTCAAAGAAGTATATTAGGGAGGACAAAATTTGTATATAATTAAAAAAAAATAAAAAACACATGGTTTTTACTAGGGTGCAGATGAAAGTTACTCACGTTACGTTACTCACGTTACATTTTGTCCATGTATGGTCAACAACATAAATCACTAAAAACTCAATAAGTGTGTAGGATGCCTTTTCTTCTTACCTCCCTGCTTTTTGATGGCACAGTGGTTACATGTAATCAACTTTAACCCGTACACTGCTAGGGCAGAAAAGTGGCCATTTCCATGGTTTTCTCTTAATTTGGGACTTATTAGGGCACCTAAACTATGATAAATGATGAAACATATTTAATTTGAAGAATAAACAATATAAATTGAAATGGATGATTATGTGAGATTTTTATAACAAAATACGGCTATAAAATGGCAAATTGTGCACAATACCGCTAAATTATGCACATATTCGGACTACGCGGACGTTTTGAAATTATGGCTTATGACGCAAATATTTAAAAACTAAATGAGATAAAACAAAGAGTTTCATTTTAGGTCCTATTAATTCATTCTACAAGATTAGATCATAAATTGAGATAACTAAATATGTTTGAATATGAAAAATTTAATAATTCATATATTTTTGAAATATGACTTTTTCGATGATAATTTTCATTTGAAACGTCCAAATGTCCTCAAAATTTCGAAAAAAAAAAAACTCGTCAAACTATTTGAAAATCAAAATTCAATACATATTAAATAATATGATATTAATTCAATATATGAATTATGAAAATCATATTTTTGCTGAATATTTCAAATCATGGGCGCTAAAATTCCCCAAAAAAACTATAAAAAAACCCTAGCAGTTCACGTTAAGGGCATTCAATGTATTGTTCGAAAACTCTTTAAGTTGGTTTATCTAAACTTTGAGTCTACTATTTAATATGCACTCTCGCATTGTGAATACTCTATTCAATTTGTTGTGTGATTGTATGACCACTATATTTTGATGAAAAAGAGAGTCACATAAAGAGGTGTACCCTCATATTTGCTATTTAATTAAACAAAAATAACTTCACAACTCACCATGAGACTTAAAACTTGACCACCCACAGAGAAATGTTACCTACTTTCATAATTTTACTGGTTACTTCACGTTACATGATGGTTACTCACGTTACACGGTTTCTCACGTTACAGTTTTTCTTTATCATTTTATTAAAATGGGTATTTTTTTAATGATTTGATAGTCCATCACGCGTGTCAATATTGTGAAGGAAGAATATTAAAGTCCCACAATTAACTGTGAAGATTTTTTCTCTCAGAAAACAAAGTCAGTTTTATTTTGTTACTCACGTTACATCACTGAGCGGTTTACAAATTTCTTTTTGAATGAGTACTTACAAATTTTCTTGAAAAGCTGTTGTGTATTTTTAAGTAATTTGACTCTTCTAAATTCAGAAATATATAAGGATGGTATGATGTTGCAATAACAAAATGTTGTAATAAGGACATTTCATTTTTTTTCATTCATTTTTTTGTTACATTGTATTATTATGGGACCCCTTTGAAAATCAGCTTTGCTGAAAGGGCAATCCCCCTTTTTAACAGGAAATAAATAAATAAAATAAATAAATAAAAAAATTACTATTTTTCTTGTATTTTGGTACAGAATGGAAGACACAACTTTCGACCATTTTTTTCCAAAGTATATGAAAATAAACTTTTAATTTTTTGTTCCTGAAACTATCATGTATGAAGGACTAAAAGTATTTAAAAATTCAAAAAAATATTGAATTTGAATTTTTAAGCTCATGTCCACCAACCTATGGAATTGCCCTTCTGCATAATTTGAAACACAGAGCAAGGCCTGCGGTACGATGGTCTGTCGTTCGTTGTTAGCCAACATCCTTAGTATGTTACTTTTGGCTCCTACTTTTGATTTTGTCTTGAAATGTGGTGCTTATATAATAATGAGAGAACACATTGGTAGAATATTGTGGGGACATGTTTGAGCAGTTTTTCATGCTGTTTGACCCTCAGTTGTAGTTGGGCATCTCTGTTCGTGAGATGAAAGACGCTTATTTGAGTCTTTTCCGGATTCGCTTGCAAGTAATAGTGAGACCTAACAGGGCATCCTAGAGAGATTTTTTTCATCTTCTTCAAACGAATGTTCCTGTGAGGCAATGGAGAGTTCGTCAGCAACTCGTTGGATTGGGGTGTATTGGTTAGTCATTAATTGGGATAAACGTTTAAGAGCAGAGGGGCAAGGACACTCCATTGTGGAAAGCCATGTTTCTGATTCAGCTGCTCATAAAGCTGTTAGCCAGAGGATTTCAGTGGTTGAATCAGACATCGAGTCCTGTTTATGTGTAGTGTGGTAGAGTGATTCGAAATTAATAATAGAGAACATCTGACAAGGTTCGCGACGTGATCACTCCTTCTTTGACCCCCGTAAGGATGCATCATAAAGACAGATTTTTTATTTTTGTATTTGTTTATTTATTTATTTATTTATTTTTATTTATTTATTTATTTATTTATTTTTTATTTTATTTTTTTTTTTTTTTTTTTTTTTTTTTTTTTTTTTTTTGGGGGGGGGGAAGAAATATGTTTACTTACTTACTCATCATAATTTTTTTCTATGACTCACTACTTTTTTTTTTCTTTTTGCAGTGAACTTGTGCAACACACCCCAAGGGTTTGCAGTCGGCCTGGAAACAGGTCGAATCCCCAACTCAGCCATTACAGTCTCCAGTAGCCATTCATATCTTGTTGACAAACTGAAAGCCCGCTTGAATGGCCCGTCAGGATGGATTCCTGAAAGGGAAGATGAAGATCCGTGGCTTCAGATTACATTTGAGCATGTCTTTGTCATCAGTGCCATAATTACACAAGGACGGTCAAATGCTAATCAATGGGTGACATCTTATACAATCTCGACTAATTTTGATGACCAAGAGTGGGTTAGCTATACAGATATCAACGCTAACGCAGCCAAGGTATGCTTCCTTACCGTGTGTAGGGGAGACCGGGGATGGAAGTTACACGGGTCAATTGTTACAGTTCTCAGTGTGCTAAGTTGGAACAAGAGAGTTCGTGCTAACTGGCATCTATATACAGCCTACACATAGCTGTGATAAACTGCCGGTCGTGAGGTTTCTCTGTTGTTTTATTAAACAGTAAATTAACAAAAAATATTTTTTACAGTTCCAAGTAAATTTTTGACAAAAAATAAAATTTGTAATAGTTCTTACAACTGAAGGCACATGATGATAGTCTGGCATTGTGAATATAGTACATGTATGTCACTAAAATACCCCTGAGCCATGCCCTGTAATATGTCGATGTAACAACCTACCCCAATTACAATATTACACATGTAAAGTAATTTTGTTTCAATTTTCAGGTGTTAATATTTCTATTATTACTTTAGTCTATTCTAGAGCTCTACTTGATCTACTGTTAACGATACCAAGAAACTGGAAAGTTGAAACAAAAGTATGGTATAAGAGTTTTACACACTGTAACAAAATTACCCCGTATGTTTACATATAGTAACAATTTACCACGTATGGTGTAACAACTTACCCGTACAAGGGGTAGGTTGTTACAAAAAAAATGTCTTCATTAATTCAGCTGTAGTTGATTAGTGTTTACATGTTTTCAAGTTTTATGTGCCTCAAGTTTTAGCCAACATAATAGGCTAACTACAGACCCAAACGGAGTGTGTGAGTACTTTCATTAGAATTATCTGGCCCAAAATGTGAATTTTGTAACGTCCATCCCCGGTCTCCCCTAATTATGTATTTGCACATTATAAAGACAATAATTATAGTATTACAAACTAAAATGAGTACAGTTGGATGTCGAAGTAGAAAGGACATTTCTGTGTCAGAACATTTCATGGGGTACTATTATCATCTGGATGTAAGCCATTCTGGCGCTTTAAAATAATGAGTGTAAAGCTTTTGGAGATGAAATTACCTCATACTAGGCGCTATATAAATCGCAGCTTTTAATATTATTATTCATTCATTATTCCCTAATTCCATTACAATGGTTCATTACAGTAAACATTTAGATTGGCATTATTCTGTGTGGATGAACTTAATCGTACCCCCACTTTCAACCTTGCACCAGCAACTCTCCCTTGATACACTGTTAGACAAAATTAAACAAGTTGTTTAAAATCTCAAACAACTGCGTGTTAACAGGTGAATCGCACAGCGTTGTTTAAGAATTAAAAGTCCTTTAGTTGTTTAAAGCTTCAACACTCTTGTTGTTTAAATGTTCAAACAACTTGTTGTTAAATGGTTGCTTAAAATATGAACAGTGTTGTTTAATTGTTTAACGCTTCTCTCCAAAGATAGAAAAGCTCCAACCTTTCGCGGCCGGGTACCGAACTCTCGACCTTTCGATTTTAAGGCAGACGCTCTATCCACTGAGCCCAAACATACACTTATTTAATGTGTGAGGCATACGTCCTTCACCATGATTGAAATGTTGCGCCAATTGACCTTGCATGTACCGAGTGATGCCATTAGCTCATGACTACCACGTGACATTTGTCTCGGCCTGTTTAAACAAAACCTGTTTAATAAAGTTTAATATGTCTCTAAACAGGTCTTGTTTAAGGCTATAAAACCTCGCTTTTCCGGTTATAAACAACAATGTTTTAATATTAAACAACTTTTTAAAGAATATTCTTCTAAACAGCGAATATTTTAAACCGCGTTCTAATAGTGTAAACTGTAAATGTCAAACGATGTTTGTAGATGAATCATATCAAATAAATTTCTGCGATGAAGCGAACATGAACAAACATACTCAAATCATGATAAAAAGTTGTACACATGGATTTAAAAAAAAAAAAATCAAAATATTGATAGATCGTTATTGTTTTTTGAAGGTCTTTACAGGAAATTATGATCGAACAAGCTTCGTGGTACATAACTTCCAGAGACCGATGGTGAGCCGTAAGCTACGAGTTTATCCCAAAACACGTGAGCATGACGGAGCACTCAGGCTAGAGCTGACAGGATACGGGCCTGTCAATGATGCCATAGGTGGGTGTGCAACTGAATATATAAGACCTTTCATAACTATTTCCAGAATGATGGATTCCCGACCTCATAAATGTTCATGATTAAGGATATCAAATTCGCTTGTACCAAAAATCGAGTCATTATACTAATAGAAATCAATACAACCATTGTATTTCGTAATTTGTAATTTACCAAATTATAGTTTATTAAATCTAACGTCACTGTAAAATTGATATCTTAGGAAACGAAAGTACTTAATAGAAAGCATAATCAAACTGAGGTAACAAATCCTCGAAAAGATAATATATATTAAATATCATAAGGATATACAGTCTTGTAAGTAGACAATGCTTGAAAGGATTAAGTATATCTTTTACTCAATTTGTCTAATGGCATAGTATTCGGTTGTTATTTCTTTGTGATATTCAGCGGCATCGAACAATGGCGAACCTAATTGTTCATCTCCTATCCGAGGGGAGGGTATTGGAGTTGAAAATGGGCGTATTCTAGACTCTCAGCTCACCAACTTTCGTTCAAGTTGGTGGAAACCTGCAACAGTACAGTGCGCCCAATGAGAGTCCAAATGCTGGAGTAGACGTATAGATGGGTAAAGGTTGGTACAAAAAAAAAAAAAAGGAAAAAAAAAATGATCATAAACTACACCCCTTTAATGCCAAAATACACAAACATTATACACACACACACACAACCAGCACACCCTTAACTACATATACACAACATTTTAAACCCTTTTCCACACCATTATAAAACCTCAGCTAGGCCTATATTAAATGAATCGGAATACTGTGGTCAAATATAAATAAATAATAAGAATATAATATATATATATATATACACAACAAAAAAAGTAAGTCCCCCCCTAATCAAAATGATGTAACTTTTGAACGACCTTGTTTTTTGTACGATAATTTGGAGGGAAGTTTTATCCACTTATTAAGTACCTTCTGTAAAAAAAAAATGACATCGATCACCTGAGACATGCATGAGTAATCAACGTTTAAATAAAAAATGGACATTTTCAAAAGTCACAAGGGTCATTTTTTAGTCTGTAAAAATAACAATTTTGTAAATTTTTCTTTTTACCTTGTGTTTAAACATTTTGGTGGATTTATCATCCAAAATTTGATCATCCAAAACCAATCCCGATACATTTCACTATTTTTTATGGATGAGTGAACACAATTTTAAGAATTATGTTCAGGCCTGCAAAAATGGTAAAATCCAACAATTTTATTCAAAGAATTGACATCAGATATTATCATCAACATTATCGACACATTTTGTGAGAAAACGAGCACTATTCGTCGTGTCATGGACGAGTGAGTACACTTTAAAGGTGACTTTTGTGACTTTTGTATTGACAATTTTACCTTTAACGTGTGTTTATTCATGCATGACTCAAAGGTTTTATCTCATTTTCGCACATAAGTTAGTCGATAAGTGTAGAAACATAACCGCCAAACGACATTACTCAAGACCTTTTTGTTAAAAAGTTCCAGCATGTTGATTTAGGGCTTGTTTTTGCTTCGAGATTGTACAAAATGTCAATGGAGAGGAAATCAAAATTTCAACAAAATTGAAATTCGGCTTAATTTCATTGAGGATTTTTGTTAATTCTACTGGGAGTTTTTACACAAAACTTGGCACACAAGTTCAGGGTGGTGCTAACTAACAGGAACAAACGCTAAATTGATAATCTGATAAGGTACGGGGTGGGGCCAAAGCTATGAAATTCCTTCTTATTTACATATTTTTCTAATAACTTCTGCTCACTGAAGCATAAAACACTGGAATTTTCGTGAAACTCGAATCAAATGAACTATCCAAGAAGGTCTGTGACAATTATCCAAAGTAAGCGATTGAATTTTAGTCCACAAACGAAAAAATTTCTTTTCACGTATCAAGTGTTCATTGAAGCGTGAATTTTTAATAAAATGCCATAGCATCATTTGAAAACAATTATTTTACATACACATAACAAAAGAATGTTGATAAAATTATTTTATTACACAAAAATGGAACAATACTTAACAATGGAATTTGAAAGTGTCTTTTTTCGTTTTTATTAAGTGTTCATTCAACCGTGAATTGATGAATATTGTTTAAAATACTCTTCCAGATTGCATATTCCGTCATAATCAATCATATTTAAAAGTAAAAATGTGTCAAAAATGCAGTTTTTGCAAATTTTACCTCATGTTCATCCAACCGTGAAATTTAATGCAAAAGTCGTTTGATGTGTTAGAAATTAAAGGCAACAACCCTTCTGAACATATCTCTTGTTTAAAAGTTTGAATTTGTTCCAATATTATTGAATTAAAGTTATGAAACTGACCTTGTGACTTTCGAAATGTGACATTTTTGTCTTTTGACTGTGCTCATTGAAGCATGACTTAACAAATTTCAGTAAAATTCACCGAAATGGTAGCTGATAAAATTGCCTACAAGCACATGTAGTGACATTTGTAAAACTCCTCTTGGTTCAAAAGTTACATCATTTTGATTAGGGGGGGGGGGGGGACTTACTTTTTTGTTGGTTGTATAATTTTATTACTATACGTACGGAAATAAACGGTAATATATAACTATACTGGAAACATTGTTGTTGTAATTATATTATTTAGTCTATAAGTTTATTTGGATCTACACCATTAATATAAGTTTAGATGTGTGTTTGCTAATGTTTGTTCATTTAAATATTTTCTTTTTAGGATTCCTGATGAAGGGGCATTTGCACTCGAAAGCTTTGATAACTTGGTAAAAATCTTGCTACGGCCTTTCTCATCTTCATTTCGGATCTCAACTATATATATATTATATATATGTATATTATATATATATATATAATATATATATATATATATTATATATACTATATATATATATATATAATACATACATATATATATTATATATATATATATATCTAGTCGAAATTAAAACAAGAGCAGTAGCCATGTTAAAGAGGTAGTTCCCTTCTCACAATATATATTAAATTTTAGCAACTGAGCTGAGGTGAAGGAGCTAAAATGATTTTATTTACACTTTGAGGGGAGAGTGAATGACAGCGTTTGCTTCGGGTTGAGAGGGCGGCATGTCTGGCCGCTGGCTCCATAACAAAAACTACATAAGTGATCATGCATAGAGGTTTCCAAAATAATGTTTTGGATAGTCATAATCTAAACACTTCCTCTTGCATTAAATCCCAATATTATTAATGAGCATTCCTACAAGCCAGGCCTGCGTAGCCCACGTGCTCAAAGAATTTAGCGCGGACAGTCTTCATTCCTTCCATGGTCTTCGTGCGAGATGTTCATTTTAACCGATAATTAAAATTTTCCTCCATCCCACCCCTTACCACCTCCGGTAAAAGAAAATCCAAAGTTGTGGATTTTACATCAATAATATTGATTTTATTGATTGTTTGGAAGGGATGTCACTCTTTAGAATTGTACAAATGAAATTCATTTGAGTCTGGGTTAAAATCTTTTGATGGTTTGTTTTTGTTGGCGGCCGTTTTTGTTTTGGCTGGCAGTCAGGTCAATTAACTAGTCGAAATGGATGTGCCTAATCGCCAATATTTTTATGTTATTATTTTCCTTCAAAGGGGGAGCAAGCGATCTGTGAGGATAGGAGTATGATTATTCCATGATATGAGATATAATATTCTCTCACGGAGGAATGTTTTTATTGCCTATGGTCACTGGTTTGCCCGAATGCTGGATTTATTGTGATTGAAGAGTATTAATATTATATTAATATATTGGCCAGACATGCGGGGAACGGCCTATAGTTTGCCCGAGTAATTTATTGCGGGACAGGTCTAGTTTGCCGGAGGCTGGGCAAGATTTGCTAATAAAGAGTATATGATTGGCCAGACAAGCGGGAAGCAGGCCTATAGTTTGCCCGAGTTATATTTATGCGGGGAACAGGCCTAGTTTGCCCGAAGGCTGGCAATATTTGTGATAAGCATATATTATGTCCAGATTGATATGCGGGGATCCGATTGTTGACATGAATCTTACACATGTCTGTAGTCTCGCTACATCGAGCTTGACCTGGCATTTATTTATTTATTTTAACGCTGGTCCAACTGCAGATAGATCAGCCGGCTCAATTTTGGTTCCTTCCAGATCGTTAGCTTAATATACATTTGCACTGACATTCATATTTACATTATTTGTATATGCTTACGTAAAAGTAATGAAACATTAGTTGCATCATATCATGTTATTATTTACGTGTATATAATGTATTGATATGTGCTGATATTAAAGTTCCAAAAAATTTGAAATTGTGTTGTACCACTCAAAAGTTAACATGCAAAAGATTCGTCTTATTAAGGCCATGGACAAACGCAAGAAACAAGATTATCTTTTTGTTTCTTTCTCCTTGTCTAGTCTCAAGTGGAAATAATATACACACACATATAAGATATATATATATAATATATATATATATAATATATATATATATATATATATAATATATATATATATATATATATATATAATATTATACCCCTCCCCTTGCGACGGCACACGCCATGTGATATAAATCCAGATAGTTAGATTTATTTTTGTGTTTGTTGTTTGAAAATCCTATGAAGAATTCATTTAGAACGAATTATTTAGTTGTTTTTTTTTTTAGGAAAGAATTTACAAACATTTATTACGATATGACCGTTAGAGACGATTCTCTTTTCTCCGCTCCTTTTTTTTTTTTTTTTTTTTTTTTTTTGGGGGGGGGGATACAAAAAAGGATATTATTTATCTCTGATTGACCGTGGGATAAACTAGCTGCAGTGTTGTTTTGCATAAGCTATCGATACTCTGTTTACATTTTTTGTTTGGATGACCATTTTGTCCATATTAATAATTATATCTTCAGATTGATTTGGGGAAGCTTTGTAATGTGACTGGTTGTAATTTACAAGGAAGTTCCCAGTTGGCACAATGACCACCTCTGTAAGTGTATCCTATCGAGGGAAGGGGACGTAACATGGATCTATGCCTTGCAGCCCGAATGTGGTGCTAGAAAAGTAGGTATTTTCTCGTTTGTTCTTATTATAATGTTAATCCTTCGAGTACTATAGGTTTTCCCGATCAATTATAAAGTTTTTGCAATCGAATTCGTTTATGTCCATTCAATTTAAACGATAGGGGAGACCGGGGATGGAAGTTACACGGGTCAGTTGTTACAGTTCTCAGTGTGCTAAGTTAGAACAAGAGAGTTTGTGCTAACTGGCATCTATATACAGCCTACACATAGCTGTGATAAACTGCCGGTCGTGAGGTTTCTCCGTTGTTTTATTAAAAAGTAAATCAACAAAAAACTTTTTTTTTTTACAGTTCCAAGTGAATTTTTGACAAAAATTAAAATTTGTAATAGTTCTTAATACTGAAGGCGCATGATGATAGTCTGGTATTGTGAATATAGTACATGTATGTCACTAATATACCCCCTAGCCATGCCCTGTAATTCTGCCTAATGGCTTTGCTACAGTTGATTTTATGTGTAAAATCACCCATGGGGTAGGTTGTTACAACAACCTGCCCCATGTCGATGTAACAACCTATCCCAATTACATTACACATGTAAAGTAATTTTGTTTCACTTTTCAGGTGTTAATATTTTGATATTTCTATTATTACTTTAGTCTATTCTAAAGCTCTACTTGATCTACTGTTAACGATACCAAGAAACTGGAAAGGTGAAACAAAAGTATGGTATAAGAGATTTACACATTGTAAAAAATTACCCCGCATGTTTACATATAGTAACAATTTACCCCGTATGGTGTAACAACCTACCCCGTATACGGGTTATGTTGTTACAAAAAAATGTCTTCATTAATTAAGCTGTAGTTAATTAGTGTTTACATGTTTTCAAGGTTTATGTGCCTCAGGTTTTAGCCAACATAATAGGCTAACTACAGACCCAAAATGGAGTGTGTGAGTACTTTCATTAGAATTATCTGGCCAAAAATGTGAATTTTGTAACGTCCATCCCCGGTCTCCCCTACCTCATGGAGCGGATCTATCGGTCAATTGAATTAACGTTTAGATTTTTAATCTGGATTACGTTTTGGATGAAAGTGCTTTTTAGAAATGCCAAATTTTATCGGAGATAATTTGAACTTGACCGGTAAAACCTATATTAATCGATGATTAATTGTTTATAATACTATGACTACTACTAGTAGTACTAGTACACGTACTACTAATGCTACTACTACTACTATTACTACTACTACTACGACGACGTCTACTACTGCTATTTTTCCTCCAAACATTTTTTTTAAATGATACAAATTATTGACGAAAAGTAGTTGAATTCTAAACAAGAAAGAAGCATATTTATAGTATTACAAACAATATTAACCTTTTTGCAATGTACCGATAATGAGAAATCAATAACAACCATCAGTATATACAATGGTAATGGGAAACAACGATGTGAATAAATTTTATTTAGTGCCATACTGATTAGTATTATAAACTTTGATGAAGGTAACGGTAATAGTGATTTGTATCCTATTCTGAAAGCTATATTTTCAAGAAATACATGATTTGCAGAATTAAAACAAAAGTGCAATTTGAATCATTATAATCTCAATTTAAGATAATAATAATATGTTAAATGTCCAATATCATTCTTTCCCTTGACATCCAGGTCTATGCAGCAAACTATGATCGTTCCACCCACAAGACCATACTTTTTCCGAGACCAGTTACCGCTCGCTTCGTCAGAATACATCCACTTACATGGGTTGGTGCGCACGTGATGAGATATGAAGTTCTTCGCCTACCTTGATTTGCGAACACGTTCCCCGCTTAAACATGAGTGTCGAAAATGGTGGATGAGTGGTGCATTCCCCAACATTTTATGAGGATGTGCAATCATCCCCCAATATTTACAGGTCAAGAAACTTTTGTTAACATGAATCTATCCATTGCAAATCCATACACTGTTAAAAGAAACGGAAGATTTTACAGAAAGAAAAATACAGAATCGTTCTGTATTATGTCTGATAATATAATTCTGTGTATTTTTATTACGGGAAATTTTCTGAAATTTAACAGAACAGGTCTGTTCTTAAAAAGGAAAAAGGTTTTTTATTACAGGAAATTTGTAAATTTACATACCCCATATACCATCTTTCTGTAATTGTACTATTATTTTACTGTAAATTGTGTTACCAATTGTGTAGTAAGATTACAGGTGATCTGGAAGTTCTGCTGCAGGAATGAACTTTTTCTGTTGTTTTTTTTTTTAAGGAGAAAAAAAAATAATACAGAATCATTCTGTATATGTATGACAGAATCATTCTGTATATTTTTATACGGGAAGTTTTCTACAATTTAAAAGAACAGGTCTGTTTGAAAAAAGAAAAGAAGTATTTTATTATAGAAAATTTGTAAATTTTCATTCCTCATATACCAATTTTCTGTAATGTCACTGCAAATTTGTGCAATAAGATTGCAGGTGTTCTCGAGACTCTGCTGCAGGAACTTTCTTGTTTTTTTAAGGAGAAATTTTCTAACAGTGTACAAATTAAAAAAAAAAAAAAAAAAATATCTGTTACTACACTGTTCGTCATAAAGGTGGAATATTTTTTTTCCTCTATAGCGACATGATTTTGCTCTGACTCTAATTTCTTGAATATGTTTGTCCTTGCTTTTACTTTTTGGGACCCTGGCTATATCTTGGACATTCTCGCAACCCTTCACGTGGACCATTTTCCAAAAAACATTTGTCAACCCCTGTGATGCCCATTTTTGTCATTTTTTTTCTCATTTTGGGGCCCCTTTTTGTTTTCCCGGCCGATCAAGCCCCCCTCAGTCCTACCCCCAGGAAACGCGACTGAGGTGTACTGTTTCATATTGTTCTTTAAGTTAAATCTATATTTCTGGGGACAGGCTTAGGTCCTTTGTCTAGGGGAGGGGTTGAAGTAAAAAACGAGATTGGTGAAAATTCGGAATATTTTATTCCATCTGTATGCTCAAAACAAAAGAAATGAAAAACCACCTTTAACCCTTAAATATCATCATTTTCCCCTTAAATTTTGTTTAGCCTCGATGACAAGGCTGTAAATAGTCATTATTGATAATATTTTATTTTGATTTATGTTTGGTTGAGATTTTACAATGCAATTTACGGAAGATAAAAATGTCCATGGTGTAAAAATGAATAAAATGAATGTTGAACCCCAATCAAAATAAATTTTGATCCCTCCCCTAGACAAAGAAGGCGACCCTTTGTAAAACATTCAAGACTCTTTATTTAATTAAGAATCAATAAACATAATCTAACCCACCTCCAGACGTATTTCCTTGGATAGAATCTGTGATGGGAGCTTGGTGGTTGCTGTAACAAAAAGGCCCAAAAATAAGAAAAAATTACGAAAATGGCCATCTTCTGGGCGGTGACAAAACTTTTTGAAAAAAAACCGGAAGGGTTGAAGAAGTCCAAGATATACCAGGATCCCAGAAGTGAAGGACAAGGTGACAAACACATTTTAAAAAATTAAACGAGCAACATAATGTCGCTTGAGCCAGAAAAAAATATTCCACCTTTATGACGAACAGTGTAATTATCGGACTAAATTTTAAAATATGGACACACCCTGTTCCCAACCCACAGAAGGGGAGTTTTGAGCGTGTTCGCAGGTTAAAGGTTAAAGTTATCGCATATCTTTGGGCATACCTCTTTAATTTTAACTGAAATTATTACAAGGAACCGCCACAGACTATATAGATTGACTTCTCTGCCGATTCCACCATTTTATGTATTTATGTGTAATACATTATACAGAGGAGACAGACATGACTTGCTCTTGCCAAGGTGACAAACAATCAAGTGTCTTTATTTAAGATCCAACTCAATACATATACACTTGTGAACACAACAGGAGCATTGTATTACACACAACACAGAGTCAAGCATGTTCATTGTATTACATTAGGGGGCAGGGATCGACTAAAAGTTCATTTGCAAACTTGGTTTGTTATGTAGACAAACCTTAAACACAATATCCCTTTCTTCTTAGATGAAAGAAATTAACGAAAGGTTTATTTTTAGATCAGAATTTTTTCCTGTCCTTTTTACTAAGCTCAATGAATACTTTTTTTTAATAAAGTTATTCTGTCAAAACAAAATACGTCACTCTTTCTGGCATCTTTTTTTATTTTTTTTTAACACTGAATGGTCAAACTAGAGCACAGCTCTGAAAACATTCCAAACTTCAACAAGTGAACTAACTCATAAGCATTATTAATGTATCTTCTTCAACTGCATATTAAAATAGCCAACTTTTACAATACTGCGACTGTATATTTTAGCATGACCCATTAATCACATAGAATCATTAAGCACAATGATGTAGTTTTGTGCACTAGGAATACATTTTTAACACAAAATGAAATTATGCATCTGCAAAAATGCACTTATCTTGTCACAACCAAAATTAAACAGTAGACTGGCATAAGTCTGACTCCTAAAGTCACTTAATTTGTACCAATTATTGTCTCTCATACTTTGGTAAATCACAGTTTCCATTTTTTCTCTTTTCCCTTATTTTTTTTCAATGAGGAAACTAAAGATAGCATCATACAATCAGAATATACTTAGAAATTAGAATATCAAATAATAGGTTTCACAATTCAATTTTTTTTTCTTTTTTCGAATGACAACTTTCCCTGATCACTCAACTAATTATTTCTGATATCTTAGTAAACAATGCAAAGCATTACAGTTTCACAAAACTGGACATTAGAATAAAATTATAACCGATAATACACACAAATTTCAACTTTTGCTGTAGTCAAAATGACAAAAATTCACTTGGTAAATTCAATGATCATGAAATGATCTGACACATAATGCAACCACAAGGTTTACTGAGTTCAGTCCAGTCTTTAACTGAGTTCTTTTGATTTTCTACATGGCTAGTTGTAGATAGTTTCTTAACTTCCAGTCAAAGTTTTAAATTCACTCTGAAATTCTCTTTATGTTTTCTGTTTATATCCTTAGGTAATAATTCCTGAGTGATAATATGTGAGTCTGTCTGGTGGTCGTGTGTTTCGCTGTGATCTGCGTAGGTCATTCTCATGGTGATCATTGTTGCGCTGTTCGCGATTGTGTCCGAAGTCGTCGTCGAGATCATTCGCGAGATCATAGTCGTGTTGCGAATATGGTATTTTCCGGACTTGAGACATGTAGCGCATGGTTTTCTCATTTCCACGCTTAAGCTTTACACTACCTCCCTTTACAGCTGTAACAAGCCAAGGGTTTGGATCATATCTACTAGAGAACTTATCTCTTTTCTTCTGCAAAATCAACACATGATCTCCCTGAACGATATTTCGCTTCTGGAACCGCTTCCTACCATCATGATATGACTTCATGCGTGCTTTGTATTTACCATCATGATCTCGTGCTCTTGCGAATACTCGTCGCGACTTTGGGCGTGACAGCGATGGTAGCTTATTGCGGATTTCGCGATTGTAGAGAAGCTTTGCTGGGGTAGCTGCCGTTGCCGGGTGAGGCGTAGAGCGATATGTCAACAAGAAGTTGAAGACTGCTTGATGCCAATCATGGCCACTATTTCTTGCTGTGCGGATCGCTTCATGAGAGTGGAATTGAACCTTCCACTCTGCGTTAGCTTGCGGGTGGTATGGTGTTACGCGACGGTGTTTCAAACCTGACGATTCCATGTATTCTGCGAATTCGCGAGATGTGAACTGTGCGCCGTTATCCGAAACAACTTCCTCTGGGTATCCGTGCTGGGCAAAGATACGATTCAATCGCGAGATGATCGTAGTTGAAGTCGTCGAGCGCAATATTTCCACCTCAGGCCATCGAGTGCCTGCATCAATTAACACTAGTAGGGTCTCTCCTGTGGGGAGAGGGCCACACAAATCAATATGAACACGGCTCCATGGGATCTGGGCATAGGCGACGGACAAAGAGGTACTGGCGGAGGGTAGGCATTTCTGCTGACAGACTTTGCACGCTTTTACCAAGATTTCTGCTTGCTCGTCAATGTGGGCCACCATACTTTTGTACGCAATATTTGTTTAAGACGTACAATGCCTTGATGTGATTCGTGGGCGATTTCTAAGGTACGCTTTCCTAGCTCATTCGGAATCACGATTCTGGTTCCGCGTAGTAGGATTCCATCTGAAGAAGTAAGCTCATTTCGCGACGTTACGAAAGGCACCCAAATGCTTGTCTTCGGGCCACTTGCCTGAACGAACAGCCTCAATGACATCTCTGATTTCTGGATCTCTCTCTGATGCTTGCTTAATTTCATCGCGAGAAAGGGTCGGGGTATGCGTACGTGATGATTGCTTCCACATACTCTTTGCAACGCTAGGTAGATCACTTTGCGACGGAAGTGGCAAACGCGACAAAACATCGGCCGATTGTACTTCCCGGGCATATGACGGAGTGCGAACTTATACTGCTGTAGACGTAAAGCCCATCTCTCAATCCTAGGGTGTGGCTTTCCACGAGGACTATAAATGACCACCAGGGGCTTAATGATCCGTTAACAGAGTGAAGCTCGCTCCAAGTAGATAAAGATGGAACCTCTCACAGCCCCATAATACCGCTAACGCTTCTCTTTCCGTTTGCGAATACCTGCGCTCTACATCTGTAAGAGACCGACTAGCGTAAGCGACGGGACGGGTTTCACCGTTGATGCTTGCGAGAGGATAGCTCCAAGACCAAAAGGGCTCGCGTCAACTCTAAGCTCCATCTCAGCTCCGGTTACAAAATGGGCCATTACCGTGTCGCTTGTGAGTGCCGTACATAGCTGGTTGAAGGCTTCTTCTGGCGTTGACCCAAGACCATGGTGGTCTGCACGGGTCAGCCTCTCTCAGCGGCTCAGTGGTCGTAGCTAGATTTTCGATGACATACCGCAATAATTCACTAGCCCTAGGAATGACCTGACTTCGCTAGGTGTGGTTGGTTTCCTGGCGTTTCGGATCGCATCCACCTTTTCCGCATCTGGTGAGATTCCGTTCCTTCCTATGGTGAAGCCGAAGAATGAAAGGCGTTCTACTCGAAACATACACTTCGCTGCGTTCAGCGTCAGGTTACTGTCCTGAAGTCTCTCAAGCACTTTGGCGAGCCGTCGTCGTGCTCCTGGGATTGTCGGCGATATGTGACGAAAGTTGTAATGTCTCTTGAGTCACTATCAATCTCTACCTGGTGATAACCATTGAGGTCCAATTTGCTGAACACTGTCGCTCCGTTGAGGGCCTCAAGAGTTTCTTCCAAGGTGGGGATGGGTGGCGCTCCCTCAGAACCGCTCATTTGCTCGCTATCACACTCGGACTTCACCGTTGGCCTTTGGAACAACAACAACGACTAGCCCATGATGTCGGACCTGTAACTTCCTCGATAATGTCCTTGTCAAGTAGTTCCTGGAGTTTCTCTTCCACCTTCTTCCTAAGGTGGTACGGGATCCTGCGAGGAGGTTGAACGACAGGTTGAATGCTGGGGTCAATATGAATATGAACCTGATGTCCTTTAAGTTTTCCGAAGCCACTGAAGACAGCAGGGTACTCGGTCTTTATGCGATCAGCGTAGCTAGTATCAGTACCAGGGCACGGGTCCGTACGAACATGGTGGACTGCCCGTCACTGTCAAGATGATGAGTCCGAGAACTTTAGAAGTCGCTCTGCTGAGAAGACAGCCAGAATTCCTTCCACGACAAAGAATCGAGCCGTTGTTGTAGATCCGGTTGAACAGGAAAACAGGAGCAGTGAATTCCCCTTCACTGAAAGAGGAGACGAAGCTCCATAAGGAAAAAGACGTACATGACTAGGGGCTAACTGGATTCACTGGCAGCTGGGCGCTGGTCCCTCATAGCATCATATGTCGGCGAATCGATGATGTTTGCTGTAGACCTGAATCAATCAGCATGTGGATGTCCACATCTGCAACACGGATGAGAGTTTGGGGTCGTGATTGTCCCACTGTGAAGATATATTCATCAAATATTTCCTGTGTATCATCCTCGGCAACCTGGCAAGCGGCTGAGAACTGCTCTCTTCAGTAATCTGGTGAACATGGGACGTAGAACTGGAACCACGGCAAACTCGAGCGTAATGTCCCCTTTTGTTGCACTCCGCATATCTGTCCTTGAGCAGGGCATTTAGGATCACGTGCCCGATGACCATCAAGTCCACAATTTCCACACTTAGGCCTATTGTTATCCTGTCCAAGTGGTAGAGCGATATGCCTGCCTGTGAGTTTGGCAGAATGTCCTGGGTTGCGAGAAGTTTGTGGCTGCTGACGATCTCTGCGAAATGCCGGCTTAGTCTGGCCAGGTCGCCTTGTTTGCATGCTATTGACTGCCGATGAAGATGAGGAATTAGACTGTTCCATCATCAATGCCTGATTATCGGCTGCTTCAGCTGCTCGTGCAATGGATAAGAGTGAGGTAAGTGTCAAATTAGGCTCTCGTAGAAGACGTCGGCGAAGTGGCTTTGATATGCACTTGTCTATGAACTGATCTCGAATATGATCCCTGTTGATCTCCAAAAGCACAAGTTGAAGACGAAGAGCGAAGGCGAATATAAAACTCGTCAACAGTCTCATTAGTGTCCTGGATACACTGGAAACTTATGTCTCTGATGGCCACATTTGTTTGGGGCTCGAAATGTGTCGTCAGGGCTGACACTGCCTGTTCATAAGTAGTCCCTGTATCAGGAAGGGTATCAAACAGCTGCTGCACTTCCAGGCCAGCACTATGTAGTAACAACGCTCTCTTGACTCCCCATCAGTTATCTGTGAAGCCTGTACATAGTAGTCGAACGATTTCTTCCACGTTGACCAGGCGGTCGAGCACTGCCTCGGGCTGAGCTGGCGGCGAACGGTGGGGGCTGGCTGAGCCCGTTCATCCTCGTTGCCACTTTTATGTATTAATGTGTATAACATTATACAGAGGAGACAGACATGACTTGCCTTGCCGGTGACAAACAATCAAGTGTCTTTATTAAGATCCAACTCAATACATTAACACTGTGAACACACAACAGGAGCATTGTATTAACACACAACAGGTCAAGCATTGTATTACATTGTAATTACATTTAGGGGGCAAGGGATCGACTAGAAAGTTCATTGCAAACTTGGTTTGTTATGTAGACAAACCTTAAACACAATACACCATATTTCACCAACCTAAATTGTCTTAATAATCATTTTGCCTGTTTCAATGTTTTTGAAATAA
Organism: Paracentrotus lividus; assembly: GCA_940671915.1. Lineage (NCBI taxonomy): Eukaryota > Metazoa > Echinodermata > Echinoidea > Camarodonta > Echinidae > Paracentrotus > Paracentrotus lividus. The sequence continues at coordinate 27,306,128 of CALNVZ010003434.1, read as the reverse complement.
AGCCTGTATATAGCGATTAGTTACATTATTATTACTGAATATGCATTAAATATACAATGACGAGAATAAAAAAAAATAAAATTAAATATCTTTATAATATAACAATAATACACTTTTTTTGTATACAGAGACAATTCTCTGTCACACTGCAATTCCTTATTTAAACGAAGATAGTCTTGAATGTGTCTGAATAAATACTTTCAAGACAATTTTTTGAACGAATATACACAAGAAAAAAAAGTGTGCAAATTATAAATCAAACAATTAACGTTTTGAGACTATGACAACGAGCTTGGTATTGGTTGCATGCAAATATCTGCTTGATTCCGTAGACATAGATATGATAACAGATTGAGATTCAACAATATATTGTTTGCCTACGGTGGTTTAATTCAACATCAAAGTCACAATTTGATTAGAAATATATAATAAGTGTTATTTTTTCCTTTGAAATGATGGACACTATAAGCCCTAAAAATCTAATAATCTGGATTTTAAAAAGCACCAAAAAAACGTATTAGTGAACAGTAAGTCTAAGAGTTATCTTCACAAAATACAAATTAATACTTTGTACATAGGCCTAGTCAAATAAAGAAAACAAAAATGCAAATCAAATAAACAGCTGTTGTCTAAACTTTAAATGCATAGATTTCTTTTAACCAAATACATCACACCAAGCAAGAGGGGCAATGGAAAGAAGATTATCCCGACAACTAGAATTTTGTTAATCACCTACCTATCGTAGGCTAAAGAGACTATACTTTGCGACTCGAGTCTCTAGAGTCACGGAGACGTCGCTGCGATGTCTGCGTGTTTTCCGGAGATTCGCGGGAAAATCAATCATTAAAAAAAAGAGACTTTTTTCCAACTTGGGAGCAAGTCGAAAATGACATCTCCGTGACATCGCTAAGACTTTGCGTCGTCTTGACTGACTAGTGTATTCTGTTCTACACAAAAGTAGTCATAGCAAATTGTTCGCTACTGAAAAAAAAGTTTTTAAAACATTAAACAATATCAATGTTTGATTTACTTGTGACTCCTCAAGAGGAAACATCGTGACGCATCGCGGTGACGTTTCCGCGATTCCAGACTCGAGTCGCGAATAATTCTCATGGTCAATGAAATAGGTTGAGATGTAACCCCGTCTTGTCCATTTTATCCCCCCAAAAAAATCGTTTCTTCTAAACTGGACGAATCTTCATATCTGCTTTCTTCAGAGAGTAATAAAAGCCGTGCCATGCGGACCAATTCACACCCACACCTTGATCCGTGGTATTCGCTATGAGATACTGGCCATTTAGGTTTGATCTGTGGCAGTGACCGTACCACCATGCTCCAGTGTGTCTGACCGCGCAGTTCTCCGGGGAGACATCATTGTCGCGGTCTTTAGTAGTGAAGGGGTATCCCTGATGCCAACTCAGACTGTCACCTATAAATGTTAGAGAAAAGCCATTATTAAAGATTTTTTTTTCTTTACTGTATAGTACTTATTAGAAATCATTGATGATCAATATTTTGTTTACATGATATATAACATAACGACGAATGGTTTAACAAGAAACAGTTGCTTATTTGTATCAGATGCTTATTCGTTCCCAGACGAAAATAATTATTTCCGATTATTACACGTGTGTGGAGCTGCAAAAGTGTGAAGCGCCGAAAAATGTAAATGCATATCCATAAAACAGTGTTGTAGCAGGATTACATTGTGTGCTTAAGTTCGAAGAAAAAAAAAAGTTTTTCATTAAACTTTATGTGTTCACCGTAAGTTCTGATATCGTAACAAATGTTAATAAAGTAAAATTCGTTATTGATATACATAGTTTTTTGTTTGTTTGTAAAGTAAAAATAAGTAGTATTAAAAAAGGTATTTCTTCTTAATTCTTCTCCTTTCTTATCCCTTTTTCATCTTCTACTCATCATTCAACAAGCGGGTCGCAGTCGCTTTGCCCGCCCATTGATCCGTATATGAATATGAATCTTTTTAACGAACTTGCACGAGTTTACACGTCATTGCTACTAACATAGACAATGCAAGTTTATAACTTCATTCACACTTTTGCTGCTCCAGATCAATCAAACACAGCCATTTAATTGTAAATCATTTGGATAGAACATTTTGGGACGTGTCCCCCATCGATTAGTTACATTATTATTACTGAATATGCATTAAATATACAATAACGAGAATTAAAAAAAATCAAATTAAATGTCTTTATAATATAACAATAATACACTTTTTTTGTATACAGAGACAATTCTGTTTCTGGGGGGATCGTCCCCCCCCCCTCGATTTTCAAAGCTTAACATATTTTTTTGTAGTGATTAGATTGTGTAGCTAATAAAGAGGTAAAATGTATGTCAAATACAATGATAAATATCATTAAAAGGCAAAATTTTCGGCTCGCGCTTCGCGCTCGCAAACAATTCCATTAGTTTTTTGCATAATGTGGGAAGTATGAGAATATTAGAGTGTATTATGATTTCACTTTCCGGTGTTTCCGTCCCCCCCCCCAGTCGTTACTTGAAATCGCCGCGCTTGGAAGCAAACATTATAAGTTTGTGACATATATACAAGTGTTCTTACAGACAAAACATTGTTCATCAAGTGATGTCTAACTATGCGTAAAACCACTGAATTCGTAGAGGACATTTTTTTGACAGAATTGGCACCTCATTTTTGGTTAATGGTCACAAGAAATCAAATTAACTGTAGCTTCTCGGGTTTTCAGTTTTTAAACAATCGCATTTCAGTTGTCCCTTCTGATTGGAAAAACAAGCCTAACGATTGCTCATAACCATGATGCGCAGGCTCAAAATCAGAAAAAATAAAATGAGACAGTAATTTTGCACTAAAATGCCATAAAATGGTCGAGTTTTAAAAGTAAATGTGTAACAGTGCCCAATAGCTTGCCATCGTAGATTGGATACTACATACCTCTATTTCTTTTTATGGTGCACAGAAGCCTATTTTTTGACGGTGTACCCTGATCGTAAAACAACCATTAAAGCCCAAGTATAGTTGTGGTAGAGAAAATTGCGTTTTTCTAAAACTTACTCAACTTGTCCTCATATTGTTCCAATGACATGTCAATGCATGAACAAGCGATATAACCATGTATCATGCATGTCTTTCCATGATATGTTATAGTCAACATAAACATGAGGAGATGTTCATCAAAATGAGACCATAATTCCTTCACTCTCACCCTAGCATGCCAAGAGCTATGGGCATGCCACACCACTGCTGACTGGTATGGCGTGTGTGCATTCTGTGTGTATCAGTCTGTGTATCAATAGCATATACTGTGCACACAAACCACTGCACGTTGCACTCTCTCCGGTGTCATCCTGTTTAGGCATGGCCACTCAACAGATCGATTTACACAGTTTTGTTGCTAAATTCAAGTCTCAGAGTGGATTTTAAAACAAATCATTTTGTACACAGAGATTATTTGAGGTATTAATTCATATTATTCTTCTATGGAAGTAAAACAAAAAATATGTTCTCCCAAAACTATACATGAGCTTTAAGTAATAAGCACAATACCTGCATATCCTGAATAATCACCAATCATCAATCTGTAGTTATCAGCTTCATCAGAAATGCTGAACCTGGTATAAGAGGCGTAGCGAGTTTCTCCCTCGAAGTCTTCTAGATCAACCCGTAGTTCGTATGTCTTCTTATTTGATAGGCGGTGAATATTGTCGTTACCGAGCCAGTGTTCGCCAGATACGTTTCCGAAACCATTTGCGTAATTATCCCATCCGAGAAAAAAGTCAACCGAACCGTCCTGTCTGCGCTGGAACATCTATTATTATACAAAGGACGATTTTTTTTTAATGGAAGCCAACCCTTCAAGCCTTCAGAGATAAACGTTTGTGTATTTTATAAACAAAAAAGGTTAAAAAGGGAAATAACGAAGTTATTTGATGGAAATAATTGAACACTTTAGAAAATTATTTTATTTGTTTTATTTAATTGTTTTCATGATAAAAATATGTTTTCAGTTGATTATATTGCTTCTTCTCTTGTTTATAGATCATTGATATTTGTTTGAATTTATTATTATTTTTCATTATATGTTTGGTTAATTGTTCATTTTATGCAGGGCCCTCTTGTAACCAGCGCTCTGAACACTGATAAGTAGGGCCTGGTTAAACATGACTTTAATATGATACACGGTATCATGTATATTATATATGCATTATAAGTCATACATATATTCTGTTTAGCTATCGTGTAAAACATATAATTATGTTTATATATATGAACAAGTCATTTAAACCCACCGTCCATCCACCACCATCGGTCACCATATCACAGTAGACATGTAAGGATTCCTGATCACCGTCGGGATATATAGAATAGACTCCAGAGACGTTTATACCATCAGCTTCAATCTCAGAACAATCTCGGGGTTTGATAGAAGCTTTAAATTTCAAATGAAAAAACATTCGGTATATTATCTAATATCATAAAGAAATGATACTTGAAATCCGATAACTTAAAAGAGACGCAACAGGCCCGTAACTAGGATTTTTACGGGGGGGGGGGGGGTAGGGGTTCGAAATCTGAAAAAGTGGACCTTTTTGAAGGGATTTTTTTTTTTCGAGCGCGAAGCGCGAGCCGAAAATTATAACTTATAATGACACAAGGCGGTATATTTTTATCATATTTTATTTTTCAAATTCTTCTACAAACGGTGACAATCACCTACCTATAATTTATGAACGCGAAGATAACATTTTTACCACATCAATTCAATTTTGGACGTTAAGAATCAGTCAATAGGTTTTCCTGGATAACTTTGCGAGCGCGAAGCTCGAGCCGAAAAAATTGCCTTTAATGACATGATGGTAGTGAATTTTATACACATTGTACCTCTTACTTATAGCATATAAGTTGTATTTCCATTAGAAGCTGATGAACACCGAGAGAGCGAAGCGCGAAAGTAAAAAAATACCAACAATATGAAGAGTCTAGTGGAAGAAGTACTTAAGTCACATTTTTTCAAAAATGAGTTTATTTGATAAAATGTATGTATACACCATCCGAAAACTGGTGCAAGAGTCAGTTTTGAAAAAATATAATCCTAAGTGCCCCAAACAGGAAACCCCCATTTCAAAAACTTGAGGATATTTAGTGAAAGAAGTACCTAAGTCCACAGTTTTAGTGGAAGAAGTACCTAAGTCCAAAGTTTTAGTGGAAGAAGTACTTAAGTCCACCCAAGCTTGGGTCAAACATATCGTTAGGGGAAGAGAGATTGGGGCAGCTCTGCCCATTTTTAGGTATTGGGAGACCCTAGAAAATGTTTTACCAAAATTTGGCTGACAGCAATGTGTGGGGGTGCTTGTTGGGGGCGGTATATAAATATTATTTTTTTTTTTTACAGGGAGGGGGCGGTTAGAACAAACCAATAGGCAGTGTGTTTCTGAGTAGGATAGGAATAATAGTTTATCATGAACAAAAAATTTGGTTCTATAAAATCTGAAACAAGGTGGAAGGGGGAGGGGCTATTGATCACTTTTTGATCCCCCCCCCTACGGCCCCCAATTGAAAAGAAATAATTTAACAAAATCTAGGTTCAAGTACGCAATGTTCTACTGCAATGTTGCGGTTTTAAGTTAAATGATAAATTTACAGACGTGGATACGGGAGGGGTCAAAAGGTGCCCGCCCCTTAAAAAAAGAAAGCCCCTCCCCCAAATAAAAATAAAAATAAATCAATAAAATTGTAGGGTAGGCCTTTTTTCCATCCCACAGGAAATGTTTCATTGAAATTTTCTTCTTGAACTAAATAGGATGTTCTGTAAATAGGTGTCAGACAGTCACAGATCCAAGGTAACCACAACAAAAAATGGAAAAAAAAAGTGCCCTGAAAAAAGGGTATAACACTGTCACCCCCACATGTATATTCCAAAAGGTTTCAGTACAGTGCTACAAAATGGTAAATGACCTGTTCTTATAATTGATGTCCGACAGGCGCAGATGCAGGGGGTCCGCGCATGATTTTTCGTAAAAAGATGCCCCAAACCCATGAAAAATGGTATTGGCACAACCCCCCTCAAATAAAAAAAAATATATATTTAGGGTCTATTCATTCATCACTGTTACTTTCAAACCATTTGAAATCAAGAGGATGATTTAAAAAACACGAAAACAATATGAATTGCCCAAAACAGGAAACCCCGATTTCATAAAATTAATGATTTTTAGTGGAAGAAGTACCTAAGTCCATTGTTTTAGTGGAAGAAGTACCTAAGTCCATAGTTTTAGTGGAAGAAGTACCTAAGTCCAAGTTCCGGCTTATTGATTATCGGAGATCGATAAGCAAAAAATTAATGAAATTTTCCATGTATGCTTCTCCAGCAATAACTAATAACTCCACCAAGTTTGAATCTGAAATTCAAAAATATGTGATGCGCAGGATAGTTTGAAATATTCAAACACTTGTATCTCAGAACTAGTATTTTGTGACTTAAGTACTTCTTCCACTAAACTCTTCATATACTAGTAATAA
>CALNVZ010003434.1:27289605-27294605 GCA_940671915.1 Paracentrotus lividus | reverse complement strand
GTCATTTTTTCACAGAAGGTACTCAATAAGTATAGCAAACCCCCCTCCCAATTATTTTGCTCAAAACAATCCCGTTCAAAAAATACATCATTTTGATTAGGGGGGGGGACTTACTTTTTTTGTTGTGTATACATTCACCAAAATCAGGATCGGCCTCCCATTAAACCTCATCACCGTATAAGATAGTTTGCGCTTTTTTATTTATTTTTTCCATTTATTTATTTATTTATTTATTTATTTATTTTATTTTATTTTATTTTATTATTATTTTTTTTTATTATTATTTATTTATTTATTTCATTACTTTTTTTATTTTTTTTTAAATATTATTTATTATTTTATTTTATTTTATTTTATTTTATTTCTTTATTTATTTATTTGTTTATTTATTTCTTTGGGGGGGGGGGTGGGGGGGGCAGCCCCCATTTCCACGATCCCTGATTACCTGTATTACCATTGTCACACTGAGGTATTTCTACTTACATCCTTGCCCGCTGCGTAAATCTGACAACTTCATTTTTAACATTTTGAACTGACCTTGGGACAGATGTAAATATTATGTAATAAAAAAGTTATCAGTTGATAAATGGGATCTCAAGATAATTATTAACTGTGCATAGTATTACTGTTTAAATTGCATAATCCGAAGTCGGGGTGCCGGCGAATCACCTTTAAGGGCCTCTCCCACAGAAGGCGATCGTTGTGGCGACAACCTACGAACTACTTTTTAGTACCAATCGCCACCATGCGCAGGTCCAATCGCCTATAAGATCGTGAATTATCGCGTCTGTCGCCAACAAATACGTAGAAAAATTCTGTTCGCCGTTGGTTTCTCACCAAGTTAAACAATAGCCGGCGTCAGTTGGGTTGACGTCAATGACCGTAGCCTGTCTTTTCTTGTCACGACAAGGTGCTATCGTAGATTGTCGCCAGATAGAACATGTTTAGCAGAGCGGAACGGCGGCCAGTTGTAGGTTGCCGCGCTCCAGCGTACGTTTCACGCATCGCTGAACCGAACGGTCAGTGAAATTTAAGCTGCTACGGCCTTTGTCGCCAACTACATTCACCAGATTCAGGATCGGCCTCCCATTCAGATACTGTACAGTCGCCGTTGATTTTTGAAATTTTCAAAAATCACTCACGACCCAAATTATAATGCGTGACTAAGAGGACTATCACGAACCTAAAGGCGACGGGCCGCCATCAAGTAGAAAAACACGCTATCGCCTGTGTCAGTCGCAAGGATCGCCACAGTGCGCAAGTTCATATTTTGGTTGATTTTAAGCTGCGACGAGAGAAGTCGAGCCTCGAGATGCGCGAAGGTCGAGGCTATTGTATTATCGGATACAAGCTATTGTTAGTCTATTGTTTGCGTGGAAGCAAGTTGATATCGTAGTATATTGTAGACAGAGTCGTAGATACGTATATCATCTTCGGTCACTACGATTCTTACACGATTCTGGCAGGTTCTAACAGGCATAGGTTGTCGCTACAACGATCGCCTCCTGTGGGACAGGCCCTTTATGTATTACGTTCTGACGTTAAGTGTTCGAGTGGGGCTCTATCCATCTGTTTCATCTATTTTCTTCTTCTTCTTCTTTTTTTTTTTTGGGGGGGGGGGTATTTTTTTAAATTTGGTTTTTACTTTTCAATTGACCACCTTTACGTATCATAAAGACATATCAAATTGCAGTTGTATTAGGCCTTATAAATGTACCGGGACCCCGATATTAATAACAACTACATTGATGATAATTATATTGGTTACATGATACAGGTCACATATCCACCGTTCGGCACTGATGGCGTATAAGATAGCGAAGAAAATACATACTAAATGCAAGCTGGCAATACCATTAGAACGAGAATTCTCCTAGACTATAGAATAATATTTTTTTTTTTTTTTTTTATAGCAGATGTTAGCTGACGAAGTTTTATGAAAAATTTGTGCCAAAGTTTTCGCCCCATGACTTAAAATGAAAGATAATAATTAAAGATAAGTGTTTGCTCTATTTGGAGCAATGACGAGAGCAAAGAATGGGTGACATGGAGTTTGACCTTTTATTGAAGGATTACAGCAAGCTGCTGAATTTTTTAGTCGTTGAAGTTTTGTGAATTTTGATATGATTCTTTTGTTTAATATAGGTTTTCCCGGCCAATTTCATTGATTTGTCAATCAATTGCATATTAGAGGCATTCATTTTCGGGAAAAAACGCTGATGCATCGAAATGTTGCCAGTCAAAATCGTATTCAATCATCAAAATTAACGGTTGCTGTGATCGATTTCGTATTTGCTCATTCCAGTTCACATAATAAGCATACAAATTCGGCAATAACTATTGAAATTCGTCTTCATTCTGTCGACGTTTCATTCCGTATACTCAAATTCTCACTAATTTGAATGCACAAACCCTGAAATTAAATGCGTATATCCGAATTTGAACTTTGTAACCATTACTTTGTTCGCCTAAAAACGAATTTCAGAGCGTGAATACGAAATTGATTGACTAAAGTCGGTCCGTCGCATCAAACACAAGAACTTGAATACACGTTAAATGAAAATGAATGACAAATGTATGAAATTGGCCGGGAAAACCTATAGTAATAGTAAATGCACATTTACAGTGTATAATGTTTCAGATCTACTTTTTTAAGGAATAGGTGTTTTTTTTTTTCATATAGTTTCTCATACTATGCCAATTAATTAGATTCCAAATTTGAAATATAAAATGTTTAACTTTATACCAAAACATATCCCAGCTTTGAGTAACGGGTAAAAACGTTTAGAGAACTCCTTCGCTGTGCCAATGGCATACAACAGTGCTAGCCAAATTGGTTGACATTCGCTTTTCTGCTTTTAAATTATCCTTTCATATTGGATAGTTCTATACGAGCTTCGATTAAGCACACCATATCTAATCAAGTTTACCATAAACCATCACTGATGCATTTAATCATGATCACAAGGCTATATCATTAATATTTATTGAGGTGTGCATATTTTCCTTTAAAGGAAGAACATGGTATTACAAATACTAAAGACCCGGTCCCACTGACGGGAGGATTAATTGCGTATAAGGTGCGTATACAAATTTCGTTCATCCGCAACAAAATTTACCAAATATGACAAATTTCCTCACATGAATTACGGATGTATAGCGATAATCTGATAGATAAAAACGGATATTTTACGAATAAAAGCGAATACGGTTGCGGATTATTCGCAAATCAGATACAAAGCAGACGTAATGCGAACGCACTATTGCGGCAAGTCTGTTATTTTTGTTCGGGATGTAGACGTGATAGGCTCGCTGTATATCTGTTTTACGCACTGTCCCACTCCGCCGCCAGGCCACGATAATCCCGTCAGTTGCGGATATCAGCGGATAACACCGGATATTCAGCGCATAGATTAAGTATGTATCGCTGATGAATTGCGTATGTATGGTGGATGCTTCCGTTTCCAGGATTTCTGAGCTGCTCAAAAATCCTGGGAACGGAAAAACGTGCCTTTACGGATAATTGCGGACGTGTGCGGATGTCGGCTAACTCAAACAAGCATGTTTCACGAATATTGCGGATATTTAACGAATATAAACCAATTCTGTCCGCAATTCATACGCAAATCATCCTAAACCCCAGTGGGACTGGGCCTTTACGTGATTAAACTGATTAAATTACATCGTTACAACAGACATGTCTAACAATTAACAACACTGACAATGCTGTTGCTATGATAGCAAGGTTTATAAACAATAATATTTTGCTGACTGTGAACAAAATATTTTTCATAAATGATACGTGATGAAGAGGATCCATATAGTAATATAAAAGGGGTGCAGCTCGTTTTCCGAAATCCGTTTGTCTGAAAATGAAATAAGGCCCAATTGTCCGAATATTTGATGCAATTATTTCGAAATTTAGATTCTTCGAAAGTCAAGTATGAAAGGTTATTCCGAAAGATAAGATTCGTTGTTCCTATAATTAAAAAAGTTTCTTTCATCTGAAAACAAAATAAGGTTGATCAGCTGAAAATGAATTAAGGTTCGTACATCTAAAACCAAAATAAGGAAGACAGATAATAAGTGTTGCATGAGACAAAGATGTTTATTTGAATTAAATTGAACTGAATTGAATTGTAATTACATTTCATTTACCCGAAATGGAAAATGGTTCATATATGTATACAGAGGTACATACATATACATATCGCTATCGTTGTACTGCAAAAACATTTTGTATAACATTTTACCAAAGTTAGAATAATTAAACGCGATATTCTCTTTTAGTTCAACATGAAACGCAATCTAGCATGTATTATATTTTTACATAGAAAAAAAATGAAAGTAATTTCATACAGTAATTAGATTAAAATATCTAGTTGATCATTCAACCATTATTAAAAACTAATTACTTTATGAAAAGTAATTTCATAAGTAATTAGATTAGAATATCTAGTTTATTATACAACCATTATTTTAAACTTCAATACTCAAATTTTATTTCACTATACCGGGTGTATCGAAAAAAAAAGGAAACCCAAGTTACTTCATTAATATAAAAAAATATATATATGTCAGTGATAATTATGGAATTTATAACACCGGAACAATGTATATAAGAACAGGCAATTCTAAGAATTCCAATGATAAAGGTTTTGATAAATGGGTTGAAAAGGGCTACGTATTGAGTTCACCGAGATTATCATCCGGGTAATTTCATCCTTCAGTTCACTGTGGATAATATAAGAACCATGAAAGTTAAACCAATCACCAGGATCACAATTTTGCGAGAAATTGTCAAAACAATGGGGTTCAATGATGCGTGACATTGGTGAGTTGAGAGAGGTATTATTAAAATGGTAATGACTTGCACTTTCCAGTGATATAAAATTCATAATCTCAACTTAAATATTCTTAAAATTATTGATGATCAAACTTATCCTTATCCTTTTTAGGCACATTCAAACAAACCATCTGAAGGAGTGAAGCACTCACAA
>CALNVZ010003434.1:27266350-27276965 GCA_940671915.1 Paracentrotus lividus | reverse complement strand
AGAGAGAGATTTTAATTTTTTATTTATTTATTTATTATTATTTATTTATTTTTTATTATTTTTGGGGGGGGATCTATGAAAAATCGTTTGCCCTATATCAGCGATAATAAAACAAGTATCAATGACGTAATTACTTGGTAACAATTTTGGAAGATCACAAATTGGACCTATAACTTTCATCATGAGTAAAAAGAGTACTCCATGTTTCATGATCAGAACAATTAAGTTATAGATCCATGATCACACCAAGGAAACTAAACACACCGCACCATCTCCCCCCCCCCCTGAATATTTCCATACACATAAAAAAAGAGGAAGAAACAAAGGCAAAGCAGTTCAAATTTCGAAGAGCATATTAGACACTCGGAGTATACGTACATGCATGCATGCTACGCATAGAAATCCAGTGTTGGGTTTTTATTACGGTGCTATTTATAGCTAGCACACAAACTGGCCTTTGACCTCTAACGTCCACATGCGCATGGGATCCGTATCGGGCGACCGACCATGCATATACGATACACACAAAATAGCTTACACTCAGCGCGCGGACATGCAGTGGAGAACGTGTGGATTCTTAAACAGTACGAGGACACGCTATCGCCTAGGCAGCGATGGTACTTGCACTACGCAATATATGCTGTTGTGTATGGGTAACGTACTCATACGTGAGAGAAAAACCTCAAACACTCGGACCGTATTCGCTCGTTGCCCCCGCCTCACATATTTAATGCACCAATCAGCGATCATTACGCTCTCATCGATGGGGGCGCTACTAAAAATACATGGACAGATTTTGAAATACAACGAACTCTTTGTCACAAAGGACTGCTGTAAACGAAAAAGGTTTACTTATATTTTCATTTTTTATAATATATCCAATGAATTTACGATGTGAGATTTTCATGATGGTATTTAATATTATACTGTTATATCCATACTTTTTCAGGTAAGTATCAAATGGATTATTTATTAAACAGGGAATGACCTTATCTTTTGCCTTAACCAGGGAGGTGAAGGGAGTTTTATCTTTCTGAATTATCATCCTAAATAACTCCACGAATTTTTTCTTTCACAAATGTGAGATGCCCATATTTGGCCAAAGGGCAATGAAACGTTGAATTGATTCCGATCACGTCAGCTGGCACAAAGTCCCGTTGGTGCATGCCGCCATCATCTTTTCTCTCATTATTTTTTTTTCTTTTTTTTTTTTCTTCTTATATTTTTGGAGGGGCCAAAAGTTGTAATAATGGGAAGGGGTAAATATAAATTTTCACTATTTAAATATATCACTTTAACAGAGCCATACACATAAACAATAAAACGTCAATGTTCATTAAACAATACCACATCGGCCTCGAAATCCCTACATCTATCAAATAAATTATAAATATATGGACCTTTGAAGAATGTGGAATTTGTTTCCATTCTTTTTGTGTTATTTTTTTTGTACATGTTGTATGTATAGTTACTCGCTATATTTGAATGGAGCGGGAAGTTCTTTTATTGTGATGAAAAATGTACCCATGCTTAACGAGGTAATTATCAAAGCACGGATTATCTTTTCTTTAAGAAGCTTAGCGGTTCCAGGTTATGGCTGACATAGCACAATGACAACGAACAAAGGTTTCGATTCAGGGCGGACCCAATGCCTTAATGAACTATTCGTTAGTATTTGAATCCAATTTGCATAACTATTTGTTGCTCTGACTGACAAACACGTTTCTTGTCTCACATAGCAACACACTAATATATGCAAAAAAGAATCGAGTGGGCGTATTTTATGTCAAGTGCATTAATAATTCAGTAGTCTTGAAAGAAAACATTAGTTTGCATTCTCAGTGAAAATGAAAATGGTGTTTTTCTCCTCTGTAGAAATTATGGACGTTTAGGTGGTATCTGACGTCGCGAGATGTCTCTGAGACTCGAACACTCGGAGACGTCTCCGATAATGTTTATGTATCATCAGAGACGTCTCCACGGCAGAAAAAAAAACACACACCTTCGTAAGCATGTTCTATTTCCCACCATAAAGTGGTATCTCACTGTCCCGCGACTCGGATACTCCATCAGGACGTCTCCGATATAAACCCCTCAAAAATGTCTGCAATTCAACTTTGAGTCCTCGTATCTTTTTTGTTAATTGTCTATAATTCATTAATTTTATACCATTGGAAAGTTCATTTATTCCTCTTTACACTGATACCCCATTTGTAAAGGTTGTGCAATGCTTGAATGCACAGTATTCCCGAATACAAATCAAAGTCAGAAGTGAAAAGTTGCCAAATAATGGCTATTGTTGAAAGGCAGAGTTTCTATGAGTATCATTAAATGGGTCATGCATTATTCCTCAATGTTTTCACTTATTTTGGAAGATGAAATGTGCTTCGCCCCAAGCTTTTTGCTTGGCAGTGCTTATTTTTTTTACCTTAAATTACCTGAAACATTATTTGACATTCAACCAAGAGTATCCACATTGTATTAGCGCCTAACGCACAAACCAAACAAACACAAAGAAACACAAAAACCTTTATCAGTTAAAACTCGATGTAAGCAATAGCCATTCATTTGGCAACTTTCCTTTTCTGACTTTCATTCGAGTTTGCGAGTACTGTGCATCAAGCATAAAATAACCATCACAAATGGGGTATCAATGTGACAAGGAATAAATCAACTTTCCAATGATATCAAATTTAACCATCATAAACAATCAAATAAAAGATATGAGGGCTCAAAGTTGAATTGCAAGACATTTTTTGGGGTTTATATATATTTTTTTCTGTCGCGAGCATTCGCGGCGATCCCGGGGAGCTCCGGAGACGGGGGGTGGACGTGTCCCCCCTCCCTCGATTTTTTGGGGGATGGTCCCCTTCGATTTTTAAAAATGAACAATTTGTATGTAGTGATTAGCTTGTGAGGCTAATAAAGAGTAAAATGTATGTCAAATAAGATGCTAAATGTTATATAAGGCAAAATTTCCGGCTCGCGCTTCGCGCTCGCAATTATTTCATTAGTTCTGCATAATGTGCGAAGTATGCGAATTTTGAGTGTAATTATTTTTCACTTTGGGTGTTAATGTCCCCCCCCCCGCCTCCCCGTCGTGACAATGAAATCGCCGCGCTTGGTCGTGGGAATATCTCGGAGACGTCTCTGAGACGTCTGCGCGAACAAAAAACATCCAAAATCATTTCAAACCATTCTCAAATTAGTCTCAAACTAGTTCCAAATCCGTTTTTCCAGTGTAATGACAAGTGACTAGCCACCATTAGTTATTGTTGGTTTTAGCGTCAGTTGTCCTCTCTACAATATGTCAGGTCAAACTAACACTTCAATCGTGTCGGAAAATGTCATTTTGATGATTAACATGCAATTAATCAATCGCTGTGGACAGTCTATAATGCACCTAATTCTTAAACAAAGTTTTAACAACCTTTAACTTCAAGTTAACGAGAAAATAGATAAATTAGCTTCCTCCGACATAAAACTCGCAAAGCCATATCAAATTCTAAACCACCTATACCCTAGTTTAGAATTCTTTAGAAATGTGTGTACATAATTGATCCGAATGACGTCATCTGAATCTACTTTCGTACGATAGACGCACCCTTCACTGACGCTTCATAGAGAAGCGTGCAAATGCAAATCAGCGTTGCATTCTCGTCTCATTACCCTTACTATTTTCGTGCGACAGCACAACTCTAAACCCCGGAACAGAATACGGGCCTTAATATTTTACTTGGACAGGATGGTGAGTTTGCTTCATTGAGTTCATATTCAACTGGTGAGAGTTGATTTGAAGGTCGTGTTCGTTGTTCTACTATTATGTATCAATATATTAATACACACACACACACACACACACACACACATACATATACATATATATACATGTATACACCGATATGTTGGCTCAGTGGATAGAGCGCCTGCCTCATAATCGGGAGGTCGTGGGTTCGATCCCCGGCCGCGTCATACCAAAAGACGTTAAAAAATGGGAGTTGCTGCTTCTCTGTTTGGCGTTCAACAAGAAAGGGATAGAGCAACGGTCGATCTGGCGCTGCTCAGTGGCTGCCGGGCCCACAATTAATTGGGCAAAATAAATTTCCGTTTCACCTTTCAGGAGTTTGTTTCGGACAATAAAATTTGGAGCATTTGGAGCATATACATATACATATATATATATATATATATATATACATACATATTGTATTTGCTTTTCATCATAATAATAAAAAATGTGATAGTAATGTGCAGTTTGAAATTTTTCTTACTTTTGGCTGAAATACTGAATATTGAGTCAGAAACTGGGTATAAAAATATTTTCGACTATGCATTGTGCTGGGAGGATGTGTTACACATTTTAATAGTTGTTAGATCTTCTTGCAGAGTAGGGGAGACCGGGTATGGAAGTTACACGGGTCAGTTGTTACAGTTCTCAGTGTGCTAAACTGGAACAAGAGAGGATGTGCTAACTGGCATCTATATACAGCCTACACATAGCTGTGATGAACTGCCGGTCGTGAGGTTTCTCCGTTGTTTTATTAAAAAGTAAATCAACAAAAACCATTTTTTACAGTTCAAAGTAAATTTTTGACAAAAATTGAAATTTGTAATAGCTCTTACAACTGAAGGCACATGATGATAGTCTGGTATTGTAAATATAGTACATGTATGTCACTAATATACCCACTAGCCATGCCCTGTAATTCTGCCTAATATAATGACTGTGCTACAGTTGATTTCTGTGTGTAAAATCACCCATGGGGTAGGTTGTTACAACAACCTACCCCATGTTGATGTAACAACTTACCCCAATTACATTACATATGTAAAATTACATTTTGTCTCAATTTTCAGGTGTTAATATTTTTATTTTTCTATTATTACTTTTGTCTATTCTCGAGCTCTACTTGATCTACTGTTAACGATGTCAAGAAACTGAAAATTTGAAATTAAAGTATGGTATAAGAGATTTACACATTGTCAACTTACCCCGTATGTTTACATATTGTAACAATTGACCCCGTATGGTGTAACAACCTACCCCGTATATGGGGTAGGTTATTACAAAAAAATGTCTTCACTAATTAAGCTGTAGATAATTAGTGTTTACATGTTTTCAAGTTTTATATGCCTCATGTTTTAGCCAACATAATAGGCTAACTACAGACCCAATATGAAGTGCGTGAGTTCTTTCATTAGAATTATCTGGCCCAAAATGTGAATTTTGTAACGTCCATACCCGGTCTCCCCTATGTATAATATAGGTCTTCACGTGTAATTATATTTTCCTAATTAGCTATAATTATGACTAGAGTTTAACATCCTACATAATTTATGTTATTAATAAACAACTATCGATCGTTACGATAAAGCGTTCTGAGTGTTTGTACATGTTTTATGTAATGATTTGTGTTTTTTTTTTTATATTTTTTTTATTACGGGTCATGTTTTTTTAAATATTTTTTATTTCATTTTAAACAGAAATAAGTCTTCCTATATTTTTACATGTGAAGAGTTTGATTCCAAAAGGCGCTAAATCCACTTTTAGTGTTTTAGAGTAAATCAAGGTTTTCTTAATCTTACCATTTCTTATTTCTTATCCCATTGTAAGTTTATTTGATATATATGATAAAGCTATCGTATTCGAATAATTAAATCACGTTTTTAAAATCTAGCTATCAATTTCAATTTTAAGAAATTTTTATAATTTCAATTCCCATGGATTTAGCGCCTTTGGAATAAAACCTCCGTCAGATGCCAATTTTGTAGATTTAAAGCCTATAAATAAATGAAATTCAAAACGAAACACATGAATATTGCTACCAGAGTAATAAATACAACTTTTCTGATGTTTAAATTTTGAAAATATTTTTTTTTCTTTTTTTTTTTTTAATATCTTATCTTTTTCCAAGACCCGGGATTTTCGATGTTTTATTCCAAAAGGAGCTAAATCCAAAAATATTCATAAAATTATGAAAACTATTCTAATAATCTAAAAAATTTTGTACGGATGATGGAGGCTGGTAGCCACAACATGTGCTAAAAGATCTAATTGTATTTTGTTAGGTAAAGTGGTTAAATAAACAAATCCTAAATGACCATAGTGGATTTAGCGCCTTTTGGAATAAAACCGTTTTGGATTTAGCTCCTTTTGGAATAAAACTCATATTTGTGACCAATTTTTTTCAAACTTCCAAAAAATATTTTTTTATCCAATATACTGCATTTGATTCCCATGCCTAAGATGCACTTAATTAACCTATAAAATCCATTTTGGTCAAAAGTGGATTTAGCGCCTTTTGGAATCAAGCTCTTCATGTATATAACCTTATTTTATGTTGTTTTGTTATACAGGGCCCCGGTTATGACAGTGTTTTAACCACTGATGAGGCCATCATGTTAAAATAATAAATAATGAATACATCAATGAATAAATAAACGTGAAAGGAAGAACAATTAACAGAAATAAAAGAAAGGGCAACAAACAGGGGAGAAAGAAAAAAAGATTTGTTTACAAAATTTGGGCTAAACACTTACAGCTGATATCGAAATGTATGGGTAAAGCTTCATCCGAATTTAGATTTATAATTCATCAAATTACTAAAGCAAACCTACATTTAACACAGTTATATCCTTTTTGGCTCACTATATTATACAGTAGATACTTTCGTCCGTTCCTTGAAGCTCCTCGGTGGAAGTGAAAATGAAGGACGAATCGCTTTTACATCTAATTGTCGTCAAGGAACGTTCATGTCAATCCATCTAGGAGATTGGTCCAGAAACAAATCACGGTTGGTCTGCCAGTACCTCGGATTTGAAGGTAATCTTAATTGGTGATGATTCAGTCTCCTATGTTCTAGAACTTTCTCTCTTTGGAACTTTCATGAAAAATCCTCCCCCGCCAGAAGATCTTTTTATAAATACAACAAAATTGTGCAATGTTGACAATGCAAAAATCCTCGGTGCATTAGTGCAATCTAATTTAAAATGGAATTTACATGTTGAAAAACTTGTGAAAAGATGCAATAGGAAAATATATATGTTAAGAAGAATCAAGAAGTATAACTTATCTGTAAAAGATTTGGTTTAAATATATACAGGTTACATACGACCCATTTTAGAATACTGTGCCCCTGTCTTTCACAGCGGGTTGACAATAGAGCAAAACAGTAACATAGAAAGAATTAAAAAACGAGTATGTAAAATCATTTTAGGTCCTCTTTATATTTCATATGCAAATGCGTGTCAACTTTGCAATTTATCAACACTACAGGAGACAAGACTAGCTCTAGTTTTGCCAAATCATTGCCAAATAACCCAATGTGCCAAAATTGGCTACCACCCCGTAAATATGTCGAAATATCTTTACGTCACACATCTACCTTTCATCAATATAAGTTTAAAACCAAACGCTTCCAAAATAGCCCTTTGCCTTTTTTGGTAAACCTACTCAACCAAAGTTAATCTCGGTACATTTTGTGAGCTAGTCTTTTCTCCATCTTTGCTGTTATGTATCCGTAATTATTTTATGAGAGCTTGATATTTTAAAGAT
The DNA here is from genome assembly GCA_940671915.1 of Paracentrotus lividus. Taxonomy (NCBI): domain Eukaryota; kingdom Metazoa; phylum Echinodermata; class Echinoidea; order Camarodonta; family Echinidae; genus Paracentrotus; species Paracentrotus lividus. The sequence goes on along the minus strand of CALNVZ010003434.1, from coordinate 27,269,410 downwards.
GCTTGTTTTATAAGATTTGAATTGAAATTGAATTTTCAACTTGTATATAATTATGTATTTATGTTATGTTCAGTAATGTAAACAAGAATATTTCAGTTTTTACTGCCTTTCTTGTAAAATGCTCGATTGCTTAACAAACCATTATTGAATTGAATTGAAAAAAAATATATATATTCATGAAAAAAATAAATGTTTTGCTTATCTACCTTTTTTGCCATTACAGGTGAATTTATTTCCACAAAGATTTCAATTTAAAAGTTTTGTTTACAAAACAATTTTTCTTTAAAACAATGTGGATAGTATACAAAGCTCTTCACGGTAAAGCACCAGCCTACATCAGGCACGTATGTCCGTCACGTACGTTCCTCCTTGGATCTTGGCGTGCGCAGCCATTATATACAGTATATATTTCGAAAGTCGAAAAAATATCACGTCTACCAATTATACCTCCCCCCTTGCTTATCGCTTGGCTGGCATGACGTATGATAGTATTATAGGGCTTAATCATATCGAATACCCATTTACACCTGGGCTGAGGCAAGTAAATGTTGATAGAATGCCTTGCCTGTGGTACTATTATAGGCCTATTTGCATTTTTTGTTTGATATAGACGCATACGCAACAGTCAGTGGTGATCTCTTTGAGATGTCATCATTAGACAATCTGTTGCCGATTGTGACATTGAGATGTCCTGCTAATGTAAAGAGCATAACCGATTGTTGGTACGATGAAGTTGATGATGAGATTCCAAGAGATGAGAGTATAGCAGTCGTCTGCTGTGCGGGTAAAAGTCTATCGAATATTTTTACAATCTATGTAGGCTACTATTCACTAATCTTACTTTGCGTTGTTTTTAAGCCTAATAATTGAATCTTGCGTAACACTTTATTCACATTAGTGATGTCAGACAAGGTCCCTTTGACAATAAAGGGACTAAAGATGTACCTGGGGTTCTTCTGGATATTAAATCCAAGCAAGCTCTCTGTCTATAACATTATGCAGAGCAAGTAAGTTTCTGTAAAAACAATTCGTGAGTGACAGAATCAAAGACCTCTTTATAGAAAGGCGTACATCCAGGAGCGGGGATTCTTACCCTTGAACCATTTTTCATACTCACACACACACACACACACACACACACACACACACACACACAGGACAATACTTTCAAAATAAAAGAAGACAAAATCCCCTTCCCCCCCAAAAAAAAAAACACAAAAAAAAAAACAAATCAAAAACAAAAAAACAGGTGCCCTCAATTTTGGGAGGCCAAAGAATCTTTCAATCTGCAGGCTGGCTTCACCCGAAACAAATCTATTCATCATAGAAACATGTCGGCCTATACTTGAAAAAAAACAACAACAAACAAACAAACAAACAAGAAAAGTAATATACCTTTGAATGATAATATCTCTACATGGTTCTGCTCCTGATATTATCGTTTTGATGATTATATCATATTTGCAGAAAACCTGTGCAACACACCTCAAGGGTTTCCTGTCGGCCTTGAAACCGGTCAACTCCCTGCCGCAGCTATCAGTGCCTCCAGTATAATTTCAGATGCATTTAATCAACAGCAAGCCCGTTTGAATGGCCCTTCTGCATGGATTTGTCAGGTAATAGACGAAGAGCCATGGATTCAACTTACATTTGAACACGTCTTTGTTATCAGTGCCATAATTACACAAGGACGGGGTGATGCTGATCAATGGGTGACCTCCTACACGATCTCGACTAATCTGAATGACCAACAGTGGATTAGCTACACAGATATCAACACTAATGAAGCAAAGGTATGATTCTTTGCCATGCGTATGTGCGTGTTCATACATTTTGTGGGGTTCCATTTTCTGTGCTTTAGCCATTATTATGGCTCTTACTCATTCGCATCATTATGGTCAACTACTGGAAATATAGATCAATGTCTTTGGGCTGGGAGTGGGCCTTTTACAATACCCCCTAGCATCCCCAGTCTGTCGTAAAAGGCGATTCATGGAGGACCATTTCAGCAGCATTAGGGCTCATATGTGGCGGCGACAGTTACGATAAAAGCTGGCATTAACCTTTTGACGGCCAACCCTTACAAAATTGCCAGGCGTACTGGTCATCCCAGATATGACTGACATGCTGTGGTGAAGAAGGCAACACCACTTCACTAAACTACTTCCAAGACCAATCATGATGAACAATCTGTGGTAGTGACCAAATATCTGTAATATGTACACTAAGATGTAAACTCAAAAATAAAAAGGGCAAAGTTTATTCAGAAAATGGAAACCAGACATCCTACTCTAATATTTCATGCAAATAAGGAACAGGTTCGAAAATATAATAGATGAAGCACACAAAAACACATTGGAAAAGTTGAGAAACATCTTCGAAGAGACTTACAATTAAATACATAACAGAGGGGGTAATGTCGATGATGGATATGAAAAGAAGAGAATGTAGAAACCTGAACAGAAAAGGTTAAAACAAATTGTAAAGACGGAGGAGAGAAATGTCTTAAAGGGTGTAGTAACATTGAATGATATTCAAATCACATTTTATTTGATTTAGCTTATTTTGCCAACATAATTATAAACACTTAGGTCAGTCTGGTTTCTCTTCAAAATTGCAAGCTAATTGCTTGCTTTACCTTCGAGATATCAATGATTTCATACTCAAATGCTATAAACCAACACCGGATGGTTTATAAAACCATGTGCTTTTTCCACATGGCACAACATACACCCATTTCCTGTTGTATAACCCCCGTCCCTAGCGGCCTAGTGACCGGGCAGCAGAGGGTGCTGGTGTTCGGCTGTATGCTTGGTATTATTTGTTACACAGTTTTAAGGTAGTAAATGACTTTAATTTGATCTGAAACTTTCAGTAGTTTGTTTTTGCTGTAGGAGCAATATAATTTTATTAATCTTGATCTAATTGCTCTTGTTTTTGAAAGTTACTCAATCCCTTTAATGACAATTGTGCTGAAATCGAAACACAACATGGTAAGAATCGTGGAGTACCCCAGAGATTAAAAAGACCTCATTAACAAAAACTCATGTTTTTCAAACT
>CALNVZ010003434.1:27198749-27266250 GCA_940671915.1 Paracentrotus lividus | reverse complement strand
CTGTATTCCCTCATATGCCTGAATGGAAAAAGTTATTTCCTTTAATCCTAAAATAAACTACAAACTGATGGAGGAAAAAAAAAAAAAAACTGACAGGTCGTTAAAATTATATATTTAATTACCGAACGTTATAATCAACGCTACCATCGTAATTGTCAAGTCCACGCGCTTACGAAAATAGCAATCCTGTGAGGTGGCAGGATTGTGTGACATCTGCAACATTCCCACAATATGCTCACGATTCGACAGTACACTATACACAACAACATTCTTTTCAAATGACAAAAACTTATAGCTGGCCGCGAGCGAAAAAAACACAGTTAGGAGGTAAAAGGTAAATGACAGAAAGCTCATTTTTCTTTTTGATTACATCATTTGACGAAAAAAGAAAATAGCCACCATTTCTCCATGTTTCCATTAACGGTCTCACTCCGCCAATTTCGTTTTATGTTCGTCAACACGCGGTCGGACGCAGTCATGAGTGCTAATTTATTACAACTACATCAAACCGAACACATAGAAGGACAGGATTGACCCTCAGGAAAAAAAAATTATTGTTTTTAATAGTGCTAGAAATGAATTTATAAAAACGTTGTAGAACATCTAATCTCGTGTTGTCATGTTTACTCCTGGTCGTCGATGGAAGGCTCGATCGTCAACAAACTTTTTTAAGCCCCCAGCCCCCCCCCAAAAAAAAAAAAACATGAATAAATAAAATAAATAATATAAAATTAAATATATTAAATGATCTCAATAATCGTGTCAAAGAGCAGAAGAGAGATAGATCAGAGAAGAGAGAAAAAAGAGAGAGAAGCAGAGTGAAAATTGATAAACAAGAACAATTACGTACTACAGCCTCTCTCTGATAAATCTGTTAAAATCTTAACGTCCATAATGTTTAAGTGAACGATAATAAGACGTGATAATATCTATTTGAGATTTTGCGGCATTTTAAACCATTTGCCTCCCATACCAATGAATGCTTAATCAGTCTCACCCACTTAAAAAAAACCTCAGTATTTATATGTTTTTATTCAACAATTATATGAATATGCAACAATAATTAATTTTTCAAATCATGCTTTTGGAAAAATATATTGAGTAATAGAATGAACAACTGTCATAATTAAATTGTTTAACGCCTGAATGTTATACTAGTAGCTAGGCCTATAAGTAAAAAAAAAAAAAAACAACAAACAAAAAACATCCATCCCTCCCATTACTCACGTCAGTCAAAAATAAACTGTCGGTTCAGTACATGTCACATCTTATTATTTTAATACTATTAATGTTTTGTCCTGGTTTTGTCATTCAGCGTCGTTTTGTTGGTTTCTTTGTTTTTTGTTTTTTGTTTATTTTATAAGCCGTGCGGGGCGGGTGGCCGGGCAAAACTACGTAGACAAGGGTTTAAGTTACTGGAATTTATCTGGTACAAGTCTTGCTAAGTATTATAAATAGCACCCAGCCTAACGACAATTGTTTCTATGATGTCCTAGTAAGTGGTCTTTAACATATTACTGTCAAATTTCTTCAAATTACAAAATAGACATACATATTAGACCCCTTAATATTTTGGACCTTGGAAGAGACCAAACCCCCGAACCTTATCGTCCACATCGCTCATCCCGATCAGCAAACTGTGTTCTGTTTCTTCATTTCCTTTTTTTATTTGTAAGATGAGATTAACTCTTACAACGCTGAATGTATTTTAGAGCGCACGGTAAAATAATTGACCAATGTTTCAGATATTTTTCTCTGAAATTCTCCTTTTTATGTACAGAACAATAACTGGTAGCCTTACTATAGACACCGTTACGTAAGATCAGCAAGCCATATTACTATCCCGTTTGTACAAAAAAGGCTAAGAGAAATCCTTATACCAATTGTTCATATTCCGTCTACCCATTCATTTATCACACGAATAAAAATAATTTGTGATAGTTTGACCTAATAATATGTTATCATTTCTCATTTTTTATTCAGCCATAAACATGAAGTAGCAATGTAAATAGAAGGACCAGGCCCAAATTTCTACAACCTAAACTGAATTACATTAAGATAACTGTCGTTCTAGAACTGATTACACAGTACGTGTGTATAACTAGGTCAAGGTATATTTAATATCTTGTTGTGACAAGATGTGAAAAATTGTATATATATATAATGGTCAAACATGAAATGTGATAATCAAAATAAGTCTAAATATATATATATAACCATATATATTTACAATGCTTATGTTAACTATAGCTATTTAATAAATAATAATGGTATAATAAATAATAATGTGATTGGTTATTTGCTCTACCAAATCCAGCTCTGCCAGAGTGCTAAGGCGGCATTATCATTATGATTTACCCGGTCTTAACTTGGCGTACCCCGATAAGGGCAGCTCATTCAGCAGAAATCAATGACTTCTTATCAAAAGAAATTCTTTGGTATATTTTACTACAAACATTTTTAAATTGTTTCATTTTAGTCCGAATGTTACAAAAATCAGTTCTTTGTGTAAAAACACATTGAAAATTGTGAGCAGTAATTTATGGTTTTGATATGAAAATATTGGAGAAATTCACCTGATGTACTTTAAATATATCTCTTGAAAAACAGCAACAAATTTGTATAGGAAATATATATTCTAGGTAAAGTTTTTTTTTTATGTATGATTCGAGTTTCTCGGATTAACACTTACATAAAAATAATCGAAATTTGAGATTCTGTTTGGTATAATTGCACCATTAATTTCCACCAGTAGGTTTATTTTTGTGTTCAATTTACATATGGAACTTGGCTGAAAAGCAGTCTTCTATGACGTGAATGAGTGAAGTTAGCATTGAAATATATAAATTCATATCTATTATCGGAATCAAATGACTTATTATAATACCTGTATATTTTTCATAGGGCTACTATTCCACACGAAAAGGGCAGTTCTAACGTTTGAGATAAAGTTATGGAAAGCCGGTATGTTATATTGTGAATTTACTTGTTTATGAGGCTTTTCTCCCTCTCCATTGTGAACTTTTGAAGGTAATGTACCCCACATTAGCATCCTATCCTCCTACATTTCTTTCATCCTGAAAAATATCGGATGATGACACATTTGTCAAAAAATAAAAGGATAGTAAGATCTTTGAAACAGTTGCAAGATCGAAATGGGTGCATCTACTGTAGAATAACATCCCTTCCTCACCCTTTTTAAAAGATTTCCTCAATAGCAGTAAAGCGTAAAAAGAAAATTTGATACAGCATACTTGATAATCCGTGAGTTAAAGTTCATGCAATTTCAAATGAAATACAGCATGAATAAAGAAGGCTTAGATCGGAGTCATCTGAGAATTCAATATAAATCACTTAAAATAAGCGTAAATGCATGCAGGATGGATTAAAACTTTTGAAAAAAAAAAAAAAATTACAAAAACTGAAAACCTTGTTAAAATACTGGAAAATTTAGAGAGGAAGGAGGACAACCAGCTATCATTATCTGTAATCTCGTTCTCTCCCCCTCTCCCACCCGCTCCCTCCACATTCACCCTCTCCCCCACTTTCTTCTCTCTTCTCTCTTCACTCTCATTAATTATTGTCCCCACAGTCTAGGCTCTGATAAACTTTCAAAAACAATTTGAGTTTTGCAACTTTACTCTATTGCTATACAAGTATTTATATTTTCTTGGTAAAAAAGACTATTTCATGCGTTGAGTGATCCATACTAACTTAATTAATGTAAATTCATACCTATCAATAACCTAAGATCAATTACAAAAAAAAAGAGAAACAAACCTCTTTGTAAAGTTTAACCAATCATATAACAATACCTACTTGCAAAAGAAGTGTTAAAAAATCTTGTGTCTTCAATCGAGTACAAACAAGCAAAGAGAAGGATAAATATGACCAGAATAATTGTTAAAATCTTTAGTAGGAGACGAGTTAATCCAAGACATATATAAGACGGTAACTACATTGCTAAATTTTTATTATACTCCCATCTCATTGAAGAAAGAATTGTATATAAAGCGTTCTAGAAACGGAAATACCCGACTCCTTAATAATCATACTTATATGGTTTGTTTAAAATGCTTCACAAAAAGTTGTTTTAAGAATACACCCAGTAAAGGCTGCTAAAAAACTTTTTGACAAAACAAATATCGTAACATCATGAATACATACGCAGTTTACTTGGAAATTCAACGGGTTTAACTGTTTGCGTACACACAATCAAGAAAGGGCCTATATTTTCTTTTTGTCCCGGTACAAAAACACTGCTCCTTCGCATCTAGTTTTAACATGTGTGTGTGTGTGTCAGGAGTATTCTCATCATTGATGAGCTCGGCATTATCTAACCTTAAACTTGAAAAAAAAAAACAATTTACATAAGGACAAGAAAGTAAAGCGAAAGAACCAAATAATACACAAAGGTGAAAACAAGTGTGTTTCGCACAAGATTGACTCTGAATGAAGATTTACCTAAATATATATATATAGAAGCACACAGAAATATGTCGAGACTAATTACAGTATCTGTAATTAGCTTGAGCTGAGAATCTATAACTATCATGTAAACCTCCATTGGTGTGGCACTTGGGAATGATGAACCAGTGTTTGTGAATCGCAAATCGAATCACTCGATCAACGCTGCAGTTGATTTGTGATTGCAGGCTACCGCATTTACAAATGTTGTCGCAAGGTGGCCTGGAAGCACTGCACGACAGCCGGATCTTCGGGTAGTCACATGGTATAAATTAAATTTTTTAATTTAAAAATTTAAAAATTGTTTTAAAACATAGGACATCTTAGAATGCAAAAAAAATAGACTTTATTTCATTGTTCAACGACAGTCGCGAAATGAGTGGTAATTGGCAGTGGCTACTGATTGCCCATCGGATTTGTCTAGGCTACCGGCTTTCATTTCAAAATCAAACTCCAATGCAATCTAGACTAGAATCTACTCTTGCAAGGCTGCTACATGTGATCTGATCAATTTGATTTGCTTTATTAATCTACAAGGACTTCTATATTATTTCCATTTAACAAAGAATTAGATAGAAGATAGAAACTTGTGCAAATCAATAGGCCAGACTCGGCCGAATTAGATTGTAGGTAATTTTTTTTTCTCACAATTTTTTAAATATCTTGGTTGATTTATTTGGTAATGAATGAATAGGAAAATTGATATTACCTCATCTTTAAGATTGTAAAGAGCTTTTGTCACTCTCCTAATAGCTCTTGAGGCGGTAGAGAGGTGCACGCCATGGATGCATCTGGTATCGTCCATTACGCTCCCGGTTGCGTAATATCGTAGCGCGACAAAAACCTGTAGGCTTGCAGGTAGTGCGTGATTTCTTCGTGTTTGATGGCTTATATCTTCTTCTAAAAGATCGATGAGATGCATGCAGCCATCCCTTGTAAACCGATACAACTTCATCATCTGAATGTCATCATACATGTCAAAAGGATGCAGTCGGTCCCGAAAAATCCTCTCTCGTCTAATCGCATGATTTTCTAGTGCAAATAGAATAGCTGCCATCTTGAGTTATGGCCTGGACAAAAACTCCGGTTAAACTAACACCAAGTCCAAACCCAAGGTTAACCCAAGGTTATCTTTACCGGAGTTTCTATGGAGATTTACCGGAAAAAACCAGAAAAAATCCGGTTATTCTTTATGCAATGGAAAAAACTCCGGTAAAATATGTTAACCGGACTTTTCTGATTTTTACCGGAGTTTCTGGATTTTTACCGGAAAAAACTCCGGTTAAAAGTTTTATGCAACGGGGCGCTGGTGAGGTAAATGGGAACCGGCAAGAATAAGGTCCTGAAATGTTTCGGGTGCTTTACACAGTTTAATTCCAACCATACAGAATAGAAGAACTATCATAACTTGCAATCCACGTTGTATATATAGAAAACCAATTATCATCTCTGTTATACAAAAGAGAGAGAAAAAAAACTATCACTAACTTTCAATCTGCCTTAGATAGTAAACTGACTATCACCTCTAATCCTCCACCATACAGTAAATAGAAAAGTCTTCCTTAGATTTAACTTACTATCATGTCAACCATACAGAAGAGAATAACTTTTACTTATTTGTAATCTACCTCAGATAGTATAATGAGTATCATGTCAACCAGCAAACCAGTAAACTGACCATCATGCTAGCCATGCATGATAGCAGATCTACCACTAACTCGCAGTCCACCTTTTATTGTAAATTGGCAATTATGTCAACGATACAGAATAAAAAAAAAACTTTTACTAACTTCCAATGCGCCTAAAATAATATACTGTCTTCTCTGTCAGCTATACAGAAGAGAAGAGCTTTTCCTAACTTCAAATCTACTTCAGATAACAAAATATCAACGCTCTCCACCATACAGAAGAGAAGAACTTTTGCTAAAATGCAAACTATCCTAGATTGCAAACTAACTAAATTTATAAACTTAGCCATACAATAAAAAATATTTCTCTTACTTGCGATCTACAAACAATAAAAAATAAAATGACTATGACCGAAGACTGAGGAAGTCTTGGCCCGTATGTCTACATAAAGTGGCTCCAAAAGGGGGGGGGGGGGGGGTGCAAAAATGAAACAATTAAAATAATTCGACCCAACGAGCCTTAGGAAGTCAAGTCTGAGATCGGCAGGATATTGTTTAAAATCGTTTTCGAAATAAAGACCAAAGCCAAATAATGATGTAGATGATAATGATCCAAAGCATTTATATTGCGCCAATTTAATGTTAAAAGCATTCAAAGGCGCATGCTCATCCAATGAAGTTGAAATGAAGGAAAATCCAAAGACGTGGAGCAATAAATGAAAAGACATGATAGCCATATCCCGTTAGGTGTGTCATGGGTACCTGAAGAGTGACACCAGTACCAGATGAGCACAAGCCAAGACGTAGACGGTATTGTTCTATGAGGGAGGCCACATATCCTGGAGCTAAACCATGGAGAGCCTTGGAAGTCAGAGAGATTTTTAAATCAATCCTTTTCTTAATTGGTAGCCAGTGCAACTCCATGAGAACAGGGGTGATATGGTCATATTTCTTCGTACCAAACAGTAGGCGATCAGTAGCATTCTGTTCTGACAATAAAGGACAGCCAGCAGATTGTTTTAAGAGTCAATACTAGAGGTTAAGGATTAAGGAAGGAATTAGGTTTCATGCTACCGATCCTATAGCCAATATATTGCGTAGCTGGTAATAAGACGCTTAGCGTTCCTTGGAAATATGCTTGTCCGTCAACTGGTCGAAGAAGACACTCAGGTTACGAGCATTCTCTGAAGGCGGGACAGACACACTGTCCTCTAGTAGATTCCGTGATAAGATAGTGGCTTACAATAAAATACTCCATTTATATGATTGACTGTGTATAAATCATTTTACCTTCAAAAAAATAACATAGTATTTTATATCTTTTTCCTCTTTCAATCTTTTGAATTGCGTTAAAGACTAAAACCGCGTAACCATGGTAATGAGGACTATTTACGAACAGACTGGTATCGTATTCAAGATATACTTTGACAAAAGTACAAGTCCCAACCCGGCCTCCGCCCGTTTTATGATTTTTAAAGAACGGACAAGGACGTTTTCTTATACCCCCGTCACACTGAGCTCGTTCCTACTACGTCCTTGCAAATTTTTTGGCGAACGGGCATAGTCTGTGTGTAAACTGAGTGGACGTAGTAGATCTGTTTACGAACTTCATGGACTAGCTTGGTCGGATTTTCAAAAAAGTGTTCAAAAAAATCGGGCGCCTATCTCGTCCTAAAATTTAACGGGGTGGCAACGTACCTGAAACGAGATGGACGTACTGCAAACGAAATTGCCGTACTTAAATCGTTCTAAAGATGTGCTAGGGCGTCTTACAAACGAGCATTGTATATTCATAATCAGCTTGAAGTAACGAATACGTATGAGGTCTGGCAAAAACGGGCTAGGTTTTTTATGGGAAACGGGCACGCATTAGCGTTCAACACGTTCTAGACACGGATAATGACGCAGTAAGAACGTGATGAACTTTCTGGAGGCCGTTTGGTCGACGTAAGAACGAGTAAGAACGGATTTTGACGGATTAAAAACGACCCAGAACTAGTTAGGTCGGGACGAAACGCATTGGAAACGAGTTGGAACTGATTAAGAACGTGCTGCAAGTAACTGGGGACGGGTTTGGATTGTTTCAGACGGGCTCTGTTTCGTGGAAACTGTCATTTTCACCCGATTTTAACTTGATACAAACGGACTGCAGACGAGGCAAAGACGTGATGGACGTATTGAGGACTGTATACGAACGTTGTTCATCTATTGGGTCAAATGTACGCGTTGTTTTCGGACCAATGGCCGTTTTTCGTATTTATTCTAAAAGTTGTGAGATTTCTGTAATTGTAACAATTAATGTGTGGCAATTAAACAGCTGATTTATTCGCTTATACTACTATCACACTGAACAATTTCTTACCACGTTATTGAAATTATTGCAGAACGGGCTTCATCTATGTACACATGGAGTGGACGTACTTGAGACCTATTTCAATCTGCTCAGGACTTTATAGCACGGGCCTGGATAGCAATACGTTTCAATTTTTAAACAGAACGGCATGTCATAATTCCCGTCACACTGAGCTAGTTCTCACTGCGTTCTTGGTAGTTCTTGGTGAACGGGCTCAATCTGTTTACAAACGGACTGAACGTAGTCCAGACCTTTTGGAATCTAGTACAGACAGTTCACAATCTGTTTACGAACTTGGCGAACGGGCTCGAACGGAGAGAACGGAAAGGCATTCCGATTTTTTTTTTAAACATGTTCAAAAATATCGTACTGGCTTCCAGTTCTAAATTTAAACGTAGTGACAACGTTCCTTAAACGGGTAGGACTTACTCTGAACGAGAAGGACGTACTACGAACATGGTACCTAACTTTTATCATGCTGCGCATAGGCACTTTTAGTGACGGTTTGGACGTGCTATGAACGGTATAGAGTGAACGAGCCGTTTACTCGGTCTGAACTGGATATCAACGTATTGCGGACGCGATAAAGACGGAATTGACGAAACGAGAACTATTTATGAACTGCCTAGTATCGTATTCAAGAAATTAATTTTCAAAGTTATAAGTTCCAACCCGACCAAAGGCCATTCATCAATTTTTTAAAGAACGGGCAAGAACGTTATAGAACGACCTCAGTGTGACGGCCCCCTTAGGAACTTACTAGACGAGTTTGGATGGCAAGCCGCTTCAGAATTTTGAACGTCTAATACCCCTATCACACTAAACTTGTTCTAACTACGTTCTAGAAAATACTTCTCAATATTCGTACACATCAAGGAGTGGACGTAGTTGAGACTTGTTAGAATTTTTTACGACCATAAAGAACGGTTTGGACTGCAAGAACGGGAAGACATCTCGGATTTAAAAAAAAAATGGCTGTCTTCCCGTTTTCGAAATTAAACAGAGTGACAAGGAAATTTAAACAAAATGGACTTCCTACAAACGAGAAGGACGTATTACTTACGGTCAAAGGCGTAAATCCGTGTCGAGGAGTGGGGGGGGGATGAGTGAAATAATTTGCCAACTTGTCGCGATCTTGTTTGACATGGACAAGCACTCGTGACAAAAAATTTTAATACCCATATAGCAGAGGTGGCGGAATGGATTTGAGAGGGAGGGGGTACGAATAGAATTTATCTTTGAATGTATGCTTTTAGCTTATGGCTGTCTTGATTACTGTTCATTCTAGTAATGGAAAAACTAATGCGAGCGCGAAGCGCGAGCCGAAAATTTTAAGCTAAAAGTTGGAGATGTTTGTGCATTATAGCTCCTATTTAGTATCAGCGAGCGCGAAGCGCGAGCCAAAAAATTTAAGCTGAAAGTGGATATGTTTGTGCATTAAAGGTCCTATAGGCCTTTAGTATCCGCGAGCGCGAAAAAATATAGGCCTATAATGAAAATAGAGGTGGCGGAACGGATTCGAAAGTCACGGGTCTTGAGTAAAAAAAAAGGGCGCCGTTCTGAAACGGGTTACTTTTCAGAAGCATAGATCTAAAGGGAAATGTATTCGGAGACGGAGGGGATACGAAGAAAATTTGTCTTTGAATGTATATATGCTTTTAAGAAATATAATGGCTGCCTTGATTTCTGTTCATTTTAGTAATGGAAAAGTAATGCGAGCGCGAAGCGCGAGCCGAAAAATTTAAGGTAAAAGTTTTTGATATTTGTGTATTGTAGTTCCTATTACTATCAGCGAGCGCGAAGCGCGAGCCGAAAATTTTATGTATGTTTGTGCATTACAGGTCATATATAGCCTAGTAACCGCAAGAGCGAAAAAAAAAAAAAAAAAAAAAATTAAAAAAAAATCATATAGTAGAGGCTGCCTTGATTCCTGTTCATTTTAGTAACGGAAAAAGTAATGCGAGCGCGAAGCGTGAGCCAAAATTTTGAAGCTAAAAATTGGAAATATTATTTTGGGCAGTATACATCCTATTTTGTATCCATTTAGAAGACATATTTTACATGCTTTGTTAAATAACAGCGATAGAAAACAAATCCACAATCTTTACTATGAAAATTCTGTGGGTTGCAGGCCCCAAGCCCTCCAACAACCTAGCCCGCACACAACAAGTTTGTCAACAACACCCTTTCCCAGCAGTGCCCTTTCTTAAGATTTGTCCCTAGACGAGGGCATTGGATCCAACCTTTTTATACCTAGGTTACTGTTTGTTACTTAGTGCGAGGTCGCATAGCGACCGAGCAGGAAAATTTTGGGGTTTTTGGAGTAAAAAAGAGGCCATTTTTAGTATTGAAAGCGCTATTTTAACCAATAATACAATTATCTAGTGTTTTTTTTCTCAATTTCTTTCTTGAAAACTGGGGGGGGGGGATGTTTGTACAGGCCATCCCCCCCCCCTCCTAAAAATCTGGGGGGGGGATGTATCCCCCATCCCCCCCCCGGGATTTACGCCCGTGCAGTTACGGTACAGGTTGTTAACTCGGTCTGAAATAGATAACAACGCATTACCGACGAGATAAAGACGAAAAGGACATAAATGAGGACTTTTTAAGAACGGACTAGCATTCAAGATATGATTGCCAAAAACCATGAGTTCCAACCCGACCATGGCCCATTTAACATATTTTAAAGAACTACACTAAAAACTACATATGCAACAATCTTATAACTGGGGGTCCAGTGAGACAAAGTGGTGTACCCTGATCGTAAAACAACCCTTACCATGCCACATGATAACGCCGATTAAAGCGAGTGTACGGTGCTCTTAACAATACAATCGGTGTAAACAATCAACTTTCTTCCAAATGTGCGCAGTCATGCACGAAGCAAGGGAGGATAGGAAACAAAGCATTTATGAAGCAATCAAGGCTAGCGAGCATGTCTATGGCATGCAGCAGTAGACTGAATGTCATTTATTTATATATCTATTTATATATTTATATATTTATCAGTCTTCTTTGAGAAGGGTAGCTTCATCAATGATTAAAACATTGTTTTTAATGGAGGCCCAACAAAATACAATATACAAACATATATGATACAAATAAATATACTGGAACAATACAATTTGGAGAAAAGGTCCTTTTTGTACAATAAAAGAACAGTCAAATGAATACATCACAAGACCAGGGTTTGGGTGATGTTTCACAAACTCGTTCATAAGTCAAAACAACTTTAAAAACGACTGGTGATTAGTTTATGAGTCGAATGATGAAGAATATGATAACAGTAGCACCCAAGAACAAGATCCAGTCATTCGTTACTTCACGAACACCAACCAGGCTACGAATTTGAACGAATATGGCACCAGAACTAAATAGAAAATGAAATTGTGGGCGATTTGTTTAGCCAAATGAACTAATTAAGTACTTGTCAAGATCTATACAATATTAACTGGTGTTTGCAAAACACAATAAATAGAAGCGTTGTGGTCGAGTGGATAAGTCAGCGGACTGAAGATCACAAGGTACGCGGTTCGAATCCCGTCCATTCCATTTAGCATCCTTCGGCAAGATGTCAATTTACAATTTAGCGTACTTGACCCAAGTGAGGTGAATGGGTACCGGTAGGAAGAAATTCCTTGAATGCTGTTACCGCCTTTCGGGGTATAGCCTAGCTAAGCCGGGTAATAATAATATGATGCGCCTAGAGCACTCTTATTATCATTATTATTATTATCATTATTATTATTATTATTATTATCATTATTATTATTATTATTATTATTATTATTATTATTATTATTATTGTTATTATTATCATTATTATTATTATCATTATTATTATTATTATTATCATTATTATTATTATTATTATTGTTATTATTATTATTATTATTATTGTTATTATTATTATTATTATTATGATAAACAGGATCAAGTCCGTATTTTTCCTTAAAAAGACTTTGCTTTAAACATTAAAGCACAAAGTGATTTCAGTGCAACTTTTTTAGTGTCCAAGTGTTTTTCGGATCATTCTAGTTGTGCCGAGAATGGCTTCTTTTTGAAGATCGTAGATCTTGATGTTCGGGGAGATTTGGTGATGAGACTCTCGATTCCCTTCTTTACCATCCCCGTGTGACCAATATATCACCGGGGTGACTTCTGCCTTGGGTTCCACATTCGTTCGATTCGATCCTCAGGTCTTGATATTTTAGCCGCTTGTCCCTTCCTTGACTGCGATGTTTATGTCGTGAGGGACGGATACTTCGATGATGTTAACTTTGTTTCCCTCTCTTACGATGATGTCTGGCTTGTTACAGTTGATAGCTCTGTCTGTCATTATGCCGCAGTTCCAATATATGGTACTTTTATCAGCCAGGGTGATTGTCTGTGGCTGATGTTCCATGGATGGTCACATGCTTGAGTCCCACGATCCTTTAGAAGTTGCCAGTGTATATGCTTGGCAATGTTATCAATGTCTGCTGATATATTCTGTTTGGGCCAAGATGGGGCATCCTGATGCCAGATGCATTAGAGTCTCAGGTTCTTTCCACATACTCTGCACGTGTCCTCTACATCTGATTGCAGAATGGATTTCTCATATGCCCGTGTCTTGATTACCTGATCTTGTATGGCAAATATATAAACCCTTCCGTTTCCTCTTTCAGACCAGCAGACTTTAGCCATCCGTGGGTGTTCTTTTTTGTCAACGAACTGGCGATTCGATTGTTTTTCGTGGTGACCGTGTAGACGTTTTGCCTGTAGATTTGTCTGCAATCTTTTGTTCAAGGAACGTTTCAGTTCTGTTCTCTCTTTTTCCCCCACTGGTAGAGCTATCTGGTGATCTGTCAATGTCTTCAATGCTTGTTTTGTACTTGAGTAAATTGGCTGGGCTTTGTCATAATCGTGAGATGTGTTTGTCAATGTATCCTTGGGACTGGATAGGTAATTGGCAAGCTGTATTAACTCCATATTCCATACCGTTTCTATCTGCTGAAGACCTCTTCCTCAAAGGTCGAGGGGGAGATACAACCTTTCAACAGCAGCTTTTGGGTGGTGTAGTCTGTGCATTGTCAAATTGCTTCCTTGTCATGACATCCACCCCTCGTATATCCTCATTTTCAGTTTATTATTCCAAAACTATACCTTAGCACGGGATAGACAGTGTATTGATAGCCTCCATCTTGTTTTTGGCGTTAAGTTCAGATTTCTAATTGAGCCTCAGTCTGTGTTTGTACTCTGTCTTTGCCTCTCTTTCATTACGTTGTGGCTGATGCTGTCATTCTCTATCATGCAAAGGTATTTGTAGGTGGATTCATTCGTCAGTTCTTGATTGATACTTCCTCGTCAGATAGGGCATATCACCGTCTCCACCTTCTTCCGCGGATAAGTGTAATCTTAGCACATTTTTAATGCCAAATTTCCATCCGAATGTCATCTGTGAATTGTTTAACAATGGCTATCAGACTTTGAAGTTCATCATCATTTTTTGCATACAGCTTGATGTCATCCATGTAGACCAAATGATTTACTGTCGCCGTAACATCATTTCCTTTATATCTTATCCGAAGTTTGTAGCTTGCAAGAGGAGGATACTGGGTTGAGAGCAAGACAGAAAGTAAGGGGGACAACGAATCTCCCTGATATTCCCTCTCTTGATCCGGACTCCGTCTACTTCATTGAGTATGCGTCTGTTGTTAGTGTCAGAGTTGTGTTCCACAACTTCATGCTTTCAGATATGCACTGTATGATGTGTGGGTTGATATGATAACCTCCATAATTTTGATGATCCAGCTGTGTGGTACACTATCGTATGCCTTTTTGTAGTCTATCCATGCCATGGATAGATTCGTTTGTCTCTGACGAGCATTCCCGGTGATAGCCTTATTTGTCAAGAGGTGGTCCTTGCATCCTTCTTCCCCTTTCGGAGGCCTTTTGTGAGACCTCCATGATGTCATTGTCGTCGATATGCCGCTCAATGTGCCGTGCAAGCGTTGATGTAAGTAGCTTGTACATGGTATTGAGGCATGTGATTGGCCTGTAGTTCTTGGCTTTTGTTGAGTCATTGCTTTGTATAGAAGGTAATGGTTTCTTCCGATTGGCAAGCCATGCTTCGATATGTGTGACTCTTTAACTATGTCATTGATGGCATGTAGGAGAGGAATGTGACTGGTACTAAATTTCTTTATCAGAAATTTTGCAGGCCGTCTGGTCAGGACTATTCCAGTTCTGTGAGCTCTTTATGATATTTTGAAGTTCTGATAATGTCAAATCCGTCAGTTGCTGAGTGGTACATTTTCCCTTTCTCCTTTTCAGACTGTATCCAAGGAGCTTCTCTGTGAATGACATCATTCTCCCATAGGGCCTTCAGTATCTGCTCGTTTCTCTGTCGTGGGGCTTCTTAACTTCACTCTTGCTTGATCGTAGTTCACGAAAAAAACTTCTTTCTATTTCCATGAAAAGAGTTTGTTTCTGTCGCTTGAATGCATTACTCTTCGTGTATCTCTTGATTCGTTGTTTCAAAGCGTTTGATCTTCATCTTGAGAGTTCTTGGCTTTGTTGAAGATCATGCCTCTTGTATAGAAGGTATGTTCTTCCGATTGGCAGCCATGCTTCGATATGTGTGACTCCTTTAACTATGTCATTGAATGGATGTAGGAGAGGAATGTGACTGGTACTAAATTTCTTTCATCCAGAATTCTGCAGGGCCGTCTGGTCCAGGACTATTCCAGTTCTGTGAGCTCTTGCTGATCGTAGTTCACGAAAAAACTTCTTTCTATTTCCCATGAAAGAGTTTGTTCTGTCGCTTGAATGCATTACTCTTCGTGTATCTCTTGATTCGTTGTTTCAAAGCGTTGATCTTCATCTTGAGAGTTTCAATAACAATTATAAGCGTCCTCGTTTTTCGTCTATCCGTATTTCTTGTCTAATATTTTCCATTACTCCTCATCTTCTTTGAATTGCGTGTTTCCTTCCTAGCTGTGCTACATCCTTGTGTAATTCTTCTATCTTGATGGTATCCGTCTTTTCCATTCCGGTATCTTGGGTTTGTTGTTCTCCATTTTTGATTGGGTGAATGCATTTTCTAGTCCAATTTGTTTCAACAACAGTCTTGCTCCGGCCCAAAGTAGGCAATTGTATCATCTCTACATTGATCCGAGGATTGAGCTGCATCACCTCTTTTAGTAGTTGATTTCTACTACGCTGATCATTTGTGTAGTGCAAGCATCATTTGTAAGTCAATTTGGTAATGTCGGTTCGCAGTCACTATGTTAAGTATTTAATCCTCTTTACATCTGATAGTTGTTTTTTGCTGTTTCAAGGCTATTAACATTGTTGTCTCCTCGAGACCTTGGTCTTCATCAGTTGTATACTGAGACTCTGTGTCGATTTCCTGGACATATCATGACATCTCAGTATTTGCCCGTTCTGTTTCATTCTCTGTTTTTGTTGGTAATTGATACTTGGGATGATGAACTGTGGTATGTTTCCTCACATTGATTCACACCTTGAAACCGGGGCCTCTCATTAACACTTTATCCAGTTGTTCTAGAAGATGTTTAGGAACATGCACCATTTGTTTTTCTGCAGTTTTTGCTTATTGATGTTTTCCTTCAATCCTACCAAAGACATCCTCTGCATTCTTTGCATTTGTTTTGTAATGATGGCAGGTTCTGCAGTAAGAATTTTTGCTAGAGAGACATTATTCCCTGCGTAGGCGAGCTTCCCGCGTTTTCTGTTTCAGTTGCGTAAGCTTCTGATTGTTCTTTAGTTTGGTTTGACTATTATAGACGACTCGCATACTGGAAGAAAGAACCCCCTTCAGTTACACCTGATAGGTACGTCCTATTCTCTATACTTTCATTTAGTAGGTCCAGAAGAGTTAAGGGAGCATACTCCATCCTGGTTCATACCATTTTTGCCAGATTTGTGAGCGCCTTTTGTTCCTTTTGACATGTTCCGTGCTATCCATAATTAGTACTGTGGTCTGGACATAGATGTTTCGACTTATCTTTTAAGCCAGTCGTCTCTTCATTTTCGTGATATCTTTACACTGCGCTCAGCAATGTGTATTATGCATATTAATTGGCTCCCATGGGGCTGACTGAACCTGCGATGTCATTATCTAACTCTGAGTAGAGATGATCCTGCTTCTTGAATTTCCTCTCAGATTTTCATTAGCCTCATTTCTCGTCTCTTTTCTGGTAGTTTTCCGAGTCATCCAATTTAGGAAGACGACATCATGTGATTTTCTGATGCTTGCGAAAAGGAGCATGCACCTTGTTTGACGCTGACTTCTTTTTCTACGGCACTTCTCTTGTAGACCTTTCCTTGGCTCCGTCAAATGCTCTTTTCCGTTAGAGTCTGAGATTTCACATCTGGAATTATATCGTCAGGAAAGATGTAGTCTGTTTTGCTGTGTTTGTCTTTCCTTACTTGGCGGTATCTCAGAAATACTACGTCGTTTGGCGCACTTCTTCTTTTGCTTTATCTCTTAAGCCTCTGTAGTTAATATGTCGCTGAATGTATTTTGTACGAAGAATGCTTTATGGTTTCATATCAGCCAGTGCTTGTTCTCCGATGGAAGAGTCTCCATTACATTCAAGCCATTCATTTCTCATTCTCTTTCTATAATGGCTAGATCTGTGCGCCAAGTCTGTTCAGTTGCATAGTAAAAGCAGATCATGAGCTTTTCCTTTTCTGGTTTTGACCACACTTTCTTCCCTTTTCTTCTAATTTTGCTGTGTTGGGAGCATCGCTGTATGCGTAGTGAACATGATGAATCATCCCCCTGTGTGTCGTTTGTTCTGACTTTTTCATTATCAAGTGAGTCCCGCCCACTCCCCTTCCTTTGGTGCGTTCCTCCACGAGTGACCTCCAGTACTTCTCCAAGATCTGGTAGAGTAGTTTGTGTGTCCTCGTCTCTTTTAGGTGGTTGAAAGTCTGATGCAATACAGTGTTTGGAGAAAGAATTTTCTTCATTTCCATCAGTAAGTAGGTCCTTCTCTGCATTCAGTTGCTCTAAAAGAGTGAGTGATGCAACATGCGGTGTGATGTTAAGAGATTTTGCTCCTTCAGAATTATTTCGTGGTTCTGTCAAATTATGTGACCGTGATTTTGTTATTTCATTATCTCGTGAGACAACCATTTTACATTCGGTTGAATCTGTCACTCCACTCTCAGTCATCTGTATTTCAGTATTCATAGGTTTAGCTTTGCTAATTGAATTGCTTTCCCCAATAGCATTTCCCTTCTTTAAGAGGGAATCATCCATGCTCATCGAATCTCCTCTTTGTTCTTTATCAACTTCATTTCCCATCTCTTTGTCGATAGATTCCGAGTTTTCCACATCGGGGACGATGACATCATGGTGACTTTGTACTGCTTGCTCCAATTGTCCGTCCATGCATGGGAATATCTCAGGAGCACTTCTTTGCCAATATAGTTCCTTGGCTTTATCTCTCATTCTCTGCAATTCAATTTCGCTGAAGTATTTTGTACGGATAATGTTTTGTTTCATATCAGCAAGGGCTTGTTCTCCGAGGGAAGCATCTCCTTTACTTTCAAGCCACTCCTGTCTCATTCTCTTCCTATAGTGTCTAGTTCTGTGAGCCAAGTCAGTTGCATAGAAGAAGCAGATCATGAGTTTTTCTTTTTCGCCTTTTGTCCACGATTTCTTCGCTCCCTTCCTCCTTCTGGCACTTTCATCCATTTTTCTGTCTATTTTCGTTGCTTCTTCTCTGACTCACAATTGGGCCTAATGGTGATCTTGTTTCCCTTGGTAATGGCTTTTCAGAACACGCGGTTTCTTCAACCATGTTTTTCTCCATCTGCACACGTGTCAGCTTCAAGTTCATTCTTTCTTCTCCTACATTTCCCCCTTCCTTGTCTGAGCCTTTATAAGGGTCTTTCTCTGTAAGATATGATACAGCTCGTGCTTCTATTTCGTGTAGTTTTGTATCAGTGAAATACTTTGAACGTAGTATACTCTGTTTCATATTATTATTATTATTATTATTATTATTATTATTATTATTATTATTATTATTATTATTATTATTATTATTATTATTATTATTATTATCATTATCATTATTATTAAATCAGTTGATATGGTTATCGTGCGTTTCAATACCGTTTTCAATATCCATAATCAGTTATAGACAGTTAGGTCTACTTTAATACGACTCTGCTGATACTGCATCTGTGCTGCGTCCAAATAGCCATATCCACAGGACATAACTAAACGTAAGTGACTGTGTGACTAGGAAATCAGATTGTCCTTTTTTACAGGATCTACTTGGTCAAATAACGCAACAAAAAAAAATCAACCTTTATGAGCAACACTATATTTAAGTTAGCCATTTCTTTATCAAATTAGGTCAAATAATCCGTTAACATATTCAAAAATAATAAACGAAGACCGTGGTATATACTCAATTCCATTCTAGCTGACAATATTTTAATATCCAAGGCGCCCTCTCCCTCACAACTGATCATGACCTTTAAAGTAAGTCCTTCTTGTTTCAAATACGTTGCCATTTATTTAAAATGGGAAGACAGCCCGATGTTTTTGAAGATATTAAGAAAATTAAGCTGTTTTTTTTTTCGTTCTTTTCGTTCAAGATCACCAATGAAGTTCGTAAAAGATCGTAACTGACCTGTACTACGTTCAATCTATTTTAGCTCAGATTGAGCTCGTTCTGCGATATTTTCAAGAATGTGTATTATTTATATGTGTGTGTGTGTATATATATATAAATATTTTGTAACGACGAACCGGTTCGCTTCCCCACGACCACGGTGCTTGTTTGTCAGGATGACCGTATCTGGTTCGGCTCCCCGTTCGTGTTGGTCAAAATATATGACCGTTGCTGACGGCTGGAAAATAACTTCAACTGTCACCAACAGTAGGGTTCCACTCAAAGATTATGACTCCACTCCCTCACAGATACGCACGACCATGCCTCTTACTCTGTACACAATACGCATTACCGTGTCCTTCATGCACTTTCACGTATATCTTCTTTGGTTCTCGTACTCACTACCGTGTCAGGTACGCACGACCACGTCTCTTTCTCAGTACGCAGTACGCAGAGTACACATTACCATGTCAATCACTCTTGAATAATATGCACACTGAAGGATCGATTCTAGACACGAAAGAACACAGCTACTGAATATTCCAAATAAGTGTTAATCCATATTTTTAATTGTAATTCCAGCCTCTGTCACCAGTCGCAGCAAGTAGACAACCTGAGACATCACAACTCTTAATTACATGGTCCCAATCACAAGAACTGTATATCAGGCAGAGAGAACCCCGCCACAGTGTAACAAACAATGCCAAGCATACACCAGCACCCTCTGCTGCTAGCTCAGCAGGCCGCTAGGGACGGGGGCTATACAACAGGAAATGGGTTTATTCTCTGTTATGTGGAAAAAGCACATGGTTTTATAAACCATCCAGGGTTGGTTTATTAAATTTAAATTTAATATTAAAATTGAAAGGTAAAGCAAACGATCAGCTTGCAATTTTCAAGAGATACCAGACTTACCTAAGTGTTTATAATTATGTTGGCACAATAAGCTAAATCAAATAAAATGTGATTTGAATATCATTCAATGTTACTGCATCCCTTCAATAGTCAGAGCAATAGCAACAATAGTTAAAGTCAAACGTAACCAAAACGCTGTCAAAGCCAATGACGTTTATTATCGATTCCACTATAAACGATTACTACACAACGAAATGATATTAGAAATATCTCTGTGACAAGAATACGGTAATATAATATATCCAAATCCAATTTTGTTACAATATATATATATATAGGACTGGTTCAGTGTGATGTGGACAGTGCATGTTCACAATTTTGAAGCGCCTTGCCGTCTAAGTTAGGCTATTAAATTCGAAATATGTCTCTACTACGTTCACTCCGCGTGTATATAGGGGAGAGCGGGGTTATATGGAACATTTTTCACAAAAATGGCCGTAAAACAAAAGCTGAATTATTTCAAGAAACAATAAACAATCAGGTTGAGTGTATATCTGTATGCTACAAATGTACCGCATAAAATTCCTAAACTTAGTGATGGTTCCGAAAAAAAAAAATCCATCTTCAACAAGACCATGTCAAGAGTTCCAACTAACCCCAGACATGGGGTTTGTTGGAACAAGGTATGGGGTAAGTTGAAACATTGTGCATTATATCAAATAAAATTATATTTAAAATACCTGCAACATTATCGCATGGGTTCAGCTAACTTGCTTTATTGATTCCAAATAAAATATTAAAGATTGGTGTTCATTTTTTTTTTTTTAACTTCATGTTTTATTACACTTGATAGCATCCACTCAGATACAGATATTCTGAAGTCCTGTGAGGTAGCATTCTGCAATATATTTTGTTTAAACCAAAATAAAATTGTCCAATGTGCTCTAATATACATTTATAGAAATATTTCGGAACACTTCATTGAATTATATGATTTTATTTTTCATTCAGCTAAAACCTATTTACTTAGTACATGTTCCAACTAACCCCGTTCAAAATGTTCCAACTAACCCCAGAGGCCCATTTGACATTTGTAAGCTTACAGCATAAAAGAGGGACAACAACATGCCATAAATTTAACCTTGTTTTGTAGCTTGGTATTACTGTTTGTTATAATAAAAACCTGGCCAACTTAATTTATGATCTTCTCTGAGATAATAAAACATTTGTAAAAATGACAAAATTTACTCAGAAGGTGAAAAAACAAACATTGCTTTCTTACTTCACGAGGCTTGAAGCATGTGTGCTGTCTAAAATGTGGTGGATGGCAGCTGCTAATAGCAACAACCTGAGGGTCGATTTGCATAAATATATTTATAGACGTTTAAGAAAATTGCAATGTTTCAACTAACCCCGCGTTCCAACTAACCCCGTGTTCCAACTAACCCCACTCTCCCCTACATATCTAGATAAAGCCTGTCCTATGTTTAAAGATGTATTAAAAACTCTTTTCAGTGTGAGGGTGGTATAACGAGCCAAATTTCTCCCAAGGTTTATACATTCGACTTTTTTGAATAATTTGTTAATTTATTGAACGGGATGGGCACTGGTAAGACCAATACACACACACACACACACACACACACACACACACACATACTCACACAAAAGAACATTGCCTGGAACAATCACAATTGACCTATTGTTTTTTTTATGTTTTCGGAAAATTCTTCTCAAAAAGGAACATTAAACAAAAATCACCTTATAAATGCGATGGGGGACTTGGCAATGTTGGGTTATAGCCCCTAGTAATATTGGATTATCAGCGCCACGGAGGAAATGAGGCATGGGGGCACTAGAAAAGTTAATATTTGAGCAAGACAAACAGTCATTTACAGTCTATGAGAACCATAAATTTACCTGATCCTTGCAGAAGAATGAGCCAAGTGGAAGTTATCATGGTGATATTCTTAAAACCAACACAAGAACCTCTAAATCATTGAGAAACATCAACCAGAAGACCTCGTTCCATTATTTGCTTTGTATATAGTGGATAAGTGTCTGTCTACCGCGACGTCTTTGTACGTAAAGCGGGTTTTCGCTCAAGCTACGGAAGAGCGATGGGGAGTATGGCGAGGAAAGCACGACCAAAATCCGCACGCTCATGATACGAATGACCGAACCATGTGTGTGCATAAGTACACACTTAGATTAAGGATAGGCTCTACCTATAATAATACATTAATTGAGGATAAGTTTACCTGAGTATTCGTGCGGTAAATTAATCTACTATATGAGGACAAAATGTAACTCATATTCTATCCAGTGATATCAAAATTATACCTGTGCAGCTGTCCTGGATGACTGAACTCTTGAGTTGTTAAAAATTTTGATAAAAAACAGTTCGTCCCAAGCTTTATCATAGGCAACCCTCGCTCTCTAACCATACATTTATTCATTGAGTTAAGCCATTCATATGGGACAAAGAATAAACTTAGACTAATTAAATACAAGGGCTGCTTTTGCCCAAACTTGGTACATTGTAATACTTGTTTTTTTAAAGCGCAAGTCCTCAGTCATCCGTCACAACACATTAAGTGTGGTATCATTTAATAAAATCCTAGTAAATCTTAATTATAAATCAACATTAAGGTCGCACAAGCTATTTAATTCTTATGTGAGGCTCTCAAGTGGGGCAAGAATTATTCAACTAAGATTTATTTAAATTATGAATTATTTCATGAATATTTTTCAGTTTAAAAAAAATAATAAAAAAATTGCTTACTTTTGTATTCTATTTTATATTAAAGGGACCAGCGCCTTACAAGCTTTGCTTCTTGCTGGTTCCTGAATTTTCTTTATAATTGTTTTCTCTGTTACTTTTGAACAAAATATTCTATGTTACATACTGATGTTGTTAATTTGATTATTTATTCTGTTAACTTTTGAAAACATGAAAGAAAATCAATAAAGTAATCTTGAATCTTGAATCTTGAACGTTGGGTTTACTTTTATTTCTGGGACGCACTGTTTAAACAATGAAATTTTTCTTCATAAACTCTCTCATTAGAGTAGAGAGGAAAGGCTTTGGAGTGGTTCAGGAGTTATCTTACAGATAGATCTCAATTTGTGTCGATTAATTCTTCCACACTTCATATTACATCTAGCGTAGCTCAGGGTAACCTTCTCGGCCCTCTTCTCTTCATTACTTATATTAACGATATTTAAAAAAAAATCAATGTTGTTATACTTTTTGCAGATGGCTTCAATGTTTTCTTCTCTCATAATAATGTGAACAATCTCCTTAGATCTATAAACTTTGAACTTAAAAATGTAACTGATTGGAGCAAGACAAATAAACTATCTCTCAATCTACAGAAGATCAATGCCATTTAGTAACAAAATTCATCACTCACAAGGTGAAATTATTTTTGACAAGACTGTCTTTGAAAAAGTTTCTACAACTAAATTCTTGGGAGTGTTTATTGATAATATATTATCATGGAAAACTCAAATTGATAATGTATGCAAAACCATTTCACGTGACATCGGTTTTATTAATAAACTAAAATATTTTCTTGGCTCTTGTACGTACTATCCTTTACTCTGTTATTACCTTACATTAATTACGAAATATTACGGAATTATGATATAGGGTGTGCAAAACAAACACAAATAAAATGAATATTAACCTGCTGCAGAAAATACTTTCCTCAAATCAAAAGATATCTATCTATTTCAACTTGGCCAAGAAATCTTCCCCGATATGTTCTTCACGAATGCCTCTGTACACAAATTACCCAACTGGACAACAGACCTGCTATCTCTCACCCTTAGCACGTGCATGACTTGCACATAAATCATTTATCTTTTCAGGATATGCCTATTGGAATTCTTTACCTAATGATATTAAAGATGCCCCTCTTTTCAGCAGGTTTAAACGTAAACTTAAAAATATACTACTAGGCAAATATGTTCCCCAACAATAAACCTAGTTTACAAATAGATATATCCTATGCCTGATGGTTCACCTGCCTCCGTCCTCATCTTTCTACCTCTCATTCTTTTTCATCCTCTTATATATTTCTCTCATTTGTTTCCTCTCTCCTCTCACTCTCATCTCTCTCTCTCCTTTCCTTTCTCAGGTATCTGTCTCTTTTACTTTTGATTTGTATAAATAGTGATTTGTCTACTCTTGTCTTGCTTATCTTTTTATTCGTTTCTGATTAGTCTGGGCACAATTATGTAAGTTACTTAGGTATGTGGTATAAGGGCTTGCGTCTTACAAGCTCTACTTTTCTGCAAGTCCCTCCATTTAAAAATATATTCAACAAATGTCATTCTTTATATTTTTCTTTTTTTGGTAATCCTATTTGTTCTTGCTTAACTATATGCGTTTTATTTCATATCGAACATGTTTGGTTATACTACATTTGAATGTATCATTATACGATATTAATGTTTATATTATGTTTATAAACGGAAATAAATAAAATTTTAAAACTGAATTGAATCTTTCTTTTTTGAATTGTAAGTTTTATTCAATCTAAAACAATCAAAATAAACCCTTCACAAAAGGTTCCGCAAATCTACTTTGAGCCATAACTTTTCAGGTTTGCTTTAGTTATTCCTGAAACTCATATCATTGGAGAGATATTTTATTCCCCTTTTTATTGATATGCCATATATAATGATTGTGTCATGCTTCAATGCACAGAATATCAGATTGTGAGTAAAAGTAAATAGTCAAATTTCAGCAATTTGAGCAATAGCAATGCATTTCTCTACTTTTTACATTTTGCTTTTCATGTTATTAATGAATATATGCATTCACACGTGATGTTACCATTGCAAATAGGATATCAATGAAAAGAGGAATAGATGAATTTGTTGATACTAGGAATATTAATAGTGATTAAAACCCACATTAAAATGTATCAAAGGTTCAAAGTTGTGTAGTAGAACTTTAAACTGAACATTATCTTTCGCATTGCATTTCATTCAGATGGTATTCAGAGGTTATGTGGACCCAGGCATGACATCACCATTACAAATTAGGTGTCAATAAAAAGAGGAATAAATGAACTTCACAATGGTATGAAATTTAAAAAAAAATTGGCCGAGAAGTTATCAAGGCTTAAATTCGAGTTGCGAAACTTCAACGTTATCAATACAAATGTATTTTACAATATTTGACTTTTTACTTTTTGCCATATTCTGATATTCTGTGCATTGAAGCATGACACAATCATTACAAAAAGGATATAATAAAAAAAGGGGAATAAGTCATCTTTCTAATGGCATGAATATCAGAAAAAAACTAAGGCGTACCTGAAAAGTTATCATGGACCAAAGACGATTTGTGGAATTTTTTGTGAAAGTTTTTAATCTGGGAATTGTAACGAAAATCACATTAAAATAATAATTTAAGAAACAATAAAGAATGACAAAATAAGAAAGTTACATTCATCATAATCAAACAATACCAAGCACAAAGACACTAGATTGTGAACTTGAAAGGGAATATTCTAGGAGGCTCCTGGATCAGTTACCAATGTTGCATTATGCAAGGACTTTTTAGTATAAAAATCAAAATTTCTCCAAAATTGAGTTTATATTACACAAATTTTATTTCCATATTATGCAAATAATTCATGGGCCTACTCTTAATTAGTTATAAGTTTATCGGGTTTATTGACCAATTTACATGAGCTTTGATGATTTGTTTAAATTAAATCGGATAAACAAAATTTTATGATATCCTCTTGTTTTTATATTTGGTATTTTAGATGGTAAATTTTCCAGTTCAGATGTTTGAGGAATACTGAAATGCATTGCGATGAAACAAATTTTGTTGCAATTGTTGGTCAAACTCTACATTGACTTGGGCTACATACTGGTTTAACGGATTAGCATAAAGATATAATAGATATCCGATGGCATTATTTTAGTTCATGAGAGCATATTAACAAATATTTTTTACAGAATGGTTCACTGATTGCTTTCTAACTGTATTTAAATCCATGATTATGCATAAAGAATATCATTATTTGACACATCATGTTTATGGAATATTCTTTACAGTATGGTTCCAAGATTCTATCAAGAGATAGATGTAAAATTTCGAAGTGGAATTGATTTAAACAAATTTTTTTTATCTGTTCATACATGTATATTAATTTAACTCAGATAATAAGTGTTCAAAACCAATAATATTTCATGATAAAAATATATTGTCATACTATACAGTCGACATATACGTGATACATGATGAATTTAGAAAATAGAATAGGTTTTACGAATCATGGCTATACTCATGCTTTTCTTTAATCAAGGGCTAATTAGGGCACCTAAACTATGATGAAATAATGACACGTATTTAATTTGAAGATATAAAACATCAAAATTGGAAATTGGATAATTTATGAAAATTTATTTTAAAAAATAAGGCTAAAATTGCAATATTGTGCAAAATACCGCTGAATTATGTACATGTGGGACTACACGGACATTTTGGAATTCATTGCTTATGATGCAAATATTTCAAAGACTAAATGAGATAAAGCAGTAACAGTTTTTAATTTATAGATACATGTGATATCACTCTAAAAAATCAGATCATAAATTGATATTTCATATAATTTTTTGAAAATATGACTTTTTCAAGGACACACTTTTATCTTCAAATGTCCGAAATACCCTCAAAATTTCTGGGAAAAAAAAATCGTCAAAACTATTTCAAAATCAAAATTCAATATACTAATTAATATGGTTAATACTTAAACAGATAAATATGAAAATCATAATTTTCCTGAATATTTCAAAAATATGGGCTCTAGAAATCCTAAAAAAAAATCAAAAACCCTTCAGCAGTTCACGGGTTAATCAAAGAGCATTGGTGGGTGACAGTACATATATGTATTTAACTTTTGATAATAATAATGATATTAATACTAATACTACTACTAATAATAATAATATTACAAATAATGATTATAATGGTAATGATGAATCGTAAATCGATAACAATAAAAAAAAGAGTTATATATCGAAACACAGGTTAGTTTAATTGACGATGGTTAAAGACAAAACTTTTATCTTTAGCAAAGGTCGTACTAACTAGTTTTTACTTTGAGACACCTGTGATACATTTAAAAATATCTAGTCAACTGACAAAAATATATCGTCAAAACATGTCTTAGTTGACAAACTTTTGATTTGTCAAATAAATTTGATCAATGCAAATTCGTCAAGTATTGGTTGGAACAGGTTTGTCATTTGACTAATCTTAATTCGTCATGACAGTGGTCTTACTTGACGGATTTACATTTTAATTTGTCATGCTAAAAATGATTTGTCATGCATTGAAATAAATTCGTTAAGTATATGACACATATTTCATCATGCAAGCAAATAAATTTGTCAAAATGAAGTTATTTACAACTATTGTAGAACCCCAAACAGCAAAATATATAAAGCATATATATAATTATTAACATTATCACACTATGATAATACTAATTTATATTTAAATAGCGCATTACATATAAATTTCAATGCGCTTTACATGGTAACAGATATAAAATACATTAACAGAATTATATAATATACTGAGTGCTAAATACAATACGACCTTGGCTCTACTTCTACATAATTATGTTAACATTACATTACAACAATTACAATGGCAATGCCATATGAACTGCACTTGGTAATTGCATTTATAACTGGCGTTAGATAGATAACCCGTCAGTTGACGGGTTATCTGATTGATTTGTCATGCATTGAAATAAATTCGTTAAGTATATGACACATATTTCATCATGCAAGCAAATAAATTTGTCAAAAAGAAGTTATTTACAACTATTGTAGAACCCCAAACAGCAAAATATATAAAGCATATATACAGTCTGTGTCAAATAAAATGGTACAGTTGGAAAACATTTTTTTATAGTGTGAAGGTTAATATCAACGTGGTATTGTTTGTTATTTTCATAAAGCAGGAATATCACTCTTTCTTCTGCAATTTTTTTCATCACATTTGGTGCAGCATTTTTTTTTTAGATATGACTAATTTTCTACAATAAAGAAAAATCCATTTTTCGCACGCCGTCCCATGCCTTTGTGTACGATTTCGCATAATGACCGTAAATTGAGCGCTCCAGAACAATAGAAGTGCGTAATTTCGATTTGTTCCTCGTCGCACAAAACTTAGCATAACTTTTGTTTTACGAAAGCAAATTATACAGGACAAAGCGCATCAGCAAGAAAAATCTTTTAGCTTTAATTTGGTACCACAAACACACATTATATAAAAAGATTTCACACCTAAATGATTTTTTTCCCCGACTGTACCATTTTTTTTGACACAGACTGTATAATTATTAACATTATCACACTATGATAATACTAATTTATATTTAAATAGCGCATTACATATAAATTTCAATGCGCTTTACATAGTAACAGATATAAAATACATTAACAGAATTATACAATATACTGAGTGCTAAATACAATACGACCTTGGCTCTACTTCTACATAATTATGTTAACATTACATTACAACAACTACAATGGCAATGCCATATGAACTGCACTTGGTAATTGCATTTATAACTGGCGTTAGATAGATAACCCGTCAGTTGACTCCTTATAATTAGCTTTAAAAACCTACAATTCAAAAATCGCTCCAGCGACAATGCTATGTTTTCGTTCAACATTCCTAATCCGCCATCTTCTTCTTCTTTTTCTTTTTCCGCCAAAAAAGCCATTCATTTAACACATGATCCTTGTTATCCCTGTCAAGGTAAAATTAATAATCCAAATTCTTTCAAACTTCGTAGACATGTCATCCATGATTTACTATCGATCCCCTGACATTTCAATTTCCAAAATCACTCATCCATGACCATCCATCGGCCATTTTGTCCATATTTGGTCAAATAAATGCCATGTTTTCCAGCCTCCGTTGCTCCATTATCCAAAATTCTACAGACTTCTAACAAAATGCATTAAATAGTCCTTGAGTTGGCCTTTCATATGCATCAAAAAAACTTTTTATTTCAAAACCATCTTCATATTTTAGATTAATTTTTAAAATGAACTCCGTAATGAAATTAAAAATTGTGACTAAAAACTCACAAAAATGGCTATAACTTTCTTACATCAATTCCATTTTGACTATGTCCTTTCCAGCAATGTAAAGAAAAATACATCGATTCATTGACCAAATTTGCTCAAAAATGTTGTAAAAAGTAAGATATAATCGACACCAGGAAAACAACTTTAGCTTCCCCTAATTTTTTAATATTGAATTTAGGAGTCTAAAACTTTGCAGGCATATGTATGATCAATACATGTCACAACTATCTACCAATTTTTGTAAAATTTTATGACGTCATCAAAAAGTTATGGACAAAAAATGGAGAATCTACAATGCAATACATAGCAAGGCATTTCATCATTGTCGTTCAATATTTGCTTCTAAAAGTGACCGTCACAATGATCGCAATGAAATTGCCTTTCCATTGATACCATATAAAATATAGGTTGTCATTGAACATTTTAAGTAAATCAAGTTTTTGTAGTATCACTTACCCGCTTGCTTCATAATCGCGAATACGACATAGCCACAAGCACGCTGGATAATATGGAAAGCGAAGTTTTCAAAACTGCACTGTAGTACACAAACCGTAATCGTTTAACACACAGATTTTGTTTATGTAAAGCCTACTTCTGTTTCCCAATATATTTCAAAATATACGTTTACATTTTTATAATCATTAATATATTTTAGTCAAAGCGTCAATGCACGCACATCATTCATGTCAACGATTGCAGTTCTAGTTATTACTGCTGCTGTTATACATTATAAAAGAAAGAAGGAATATTTATTCCATCTTATTCATGTATGTCAGCAAATCGCAACAATACAACATGCATGCATAACATATCATGATGGTACTAAAATCATAGACAACCAAAATCATATCCCCAGAATGCTTTTATCAAAGTTATGCCGCGAAACTGTGCACGACCGTCGCTGCACAAGTAATGGGTATCGCTGATAGGTTCTTTTTTTTTTTTTTTTTTTTTTTTTAACATTCAATTTTTTTTATTTATGATAATTTATGCAAATTCGATGCATACTTATTGTTTTCCTAAATATTTCATTGAAAAGCTTTTTTTTTAATAAAAAAGTTGCTGAGTAGCATAGTCAACAGTATTGAATTGAGAAATTTGAAAATTGCAATTTAATTCTTTTGTATTATATTGTTTTGTGAATTTCTTATGTATTCTATTGTTTTTCTTTCTCATGTATATCTTTGTTTTGTAATTTTTTTATGCTTGAGAAATGTTCCTTGATCAGTATAAAGACGAAATTAATCAATCCAAACGCTCAATTATCAGTGTTATAAAGCAATTTAGGAAAAGCAATATCTTGTACCCAAACGCATACAAAATGACGATATTCGTTCAATTTTGGCCTGACATGTCAGTACATAATGTTGCGTAACGCATCAACTAAGTGTTCGATTTTTTTTTTTTATGTGTGTCAAAAGTTGCGGAACACTAGAAACAAAGAAATCATAGAGCGCTGGGTCGCGATTGCAGCAGTTGTGCGGCAGTCGTGAATTTCGTACAGGATACCAAAGGCAGCCACGGGAGAGGGTCGGTCTAGTATTCACAATGATTACCGTAGTTCATCGTAGTGATCGTCGTGATTTCTAGACCGACCCTCTCCCGTGGCTGCCTTTTAGGTCGTGTCTTCAGGGAGGCAAGTCGTCAGCATATTTCCAATTATTTTCAGTCAACATAAACACGAGCTTTAGACTTAAGAACATGTCCATGTTATCGATATGTGTTGGGCATATTCCATGCATCCTTATTATAGGTAAACCGGAATATCTACATGTCCAATAATTAGAAGAATCACTACAAACCAGCAATAAGTCATCAAGGTACGTGTGGAATATTATGTAATACCGGAATGGGACTAGATTCCTCGGGGGACAAGACAGGGCAATCAACCCGTCACCAAACGCTGGCATGTTTAATTTGGCGACTTTTTGCATGAAATATGAACCCAGTTTATCCTACGAAACATAGAGACATATACTGTATATCCCGACTCTTAATTTTCATCTCAATGATTTATTTTATAATCAAAATGAAAATTAAACAATTGACATGCCGATAAAATATGCATGTAACTAAAATAAGGTTTTATTTTAAAAAAAATAAAGATTTTTACCTGACTTCAACTGCTTGTCCCCAAGTCATATAAACTGGAACGAAAAAGCCAAAAACGGCATCAGTTCAGAAAACTTCTAATTTACATTATATTAACATTTTTTACTATTAAAAAAATACCAGATATTAAAAAAAGTGAAATTTACAAAAACTTTCATATTTTCTATTTTTTGAAGATCATTTTGATGACGCTTTCAAAAAGCATAAAACTGAACAAAAAATCTCCCAGTTGTTTGATAAATTGGTTTATTTGATACATGAATATCGAAAGGAGAGGTGTATATTCACCGTTTTGCTAGTTTTTGAGTATTTCAGTGGATTTTAGAATATTGCAGTCAGACTCATTTTACAGTATGAGAAAAACACGAAAAGAAATATTCAACGAACGCTTCGTTGAACATTAACCCCTCAAAAAATGTCTTGCAATTCAACTTTGAGCCCTCATATCTTTTTATTTGATTGTTTATGATGGTTAAATTTGATATCATTGGAAAGTTTATTTATTCCTTGTCACATTGATACCCCATTTGTGATGGTTATGTTATGCTTGAATGCACAGTACTCGCAAACTCGAATGAAAGTCAGAAAAGGAAAGTTGCCAAATGAATGGCTACCCTGATAGCAGAGTGACGTCTTAAAGACGTCTCAAAGACGTCACGTCAGACGTCTTAAAGACGTCAGGAAAAGACATCTTTATGACGTAAATTTGCACCCACGTTTGACGTCTTAAAGACATCGTATTTTTACGTCATTATTACGTCTAAAACTGACATCTTTATGACGTAAAAATACGACGTCTTTAAGACGTCAAACGCGGGTGCAAATTTACGTCATAAATTTTTTTTTCTGACGTCTTTAAGACGTCAGAAAAAAAATTTAAGACGTCACTGTGCTATCAGGGATGTTGACATTAATACTGAGTCCTATCCTATCCTATCCTAACCTATCCTAATATTATAACCTATGCTGTCCTACACAAAGGCCCTATTATACTGGCAGTGTGTCCGGTCCTGCTATATAAAGTGCTACAGACCAATGTTTGAAGAAAGACAGTTACTTATTATTAAATTACACTTTTGTTAATGAAATATGAAGAATTGTCATTATGAAGCACCTTGAAATTGTGTTATACATAATATGATAATAATTTAAAACAATTTTGATTATGTCAATAAGCCAAATGCCGGTTACATGGCTTAAAATTGCATATTTCTATTCATTTTCCCCTTTTTTTCAAATCTCAGAATACTGCTTATGAATATTCATGACCAACAGAAACATTGTATTTTGGTCAAAATGAAAGCAAAAAGTTGTCTTATAGACGTTTTAAAGACGTCTTAAAGATGTCGTATTTTGGTCAAAAAATGACAAGAAAAGTGGTCTTATAGACGTCGTAAAGACATCAAAAAGTTGTCTTATAGACGTTTTAAAGACGTCTTAAAGATGTCGTATTTTGGTCAAAAAATGACAAGAAAAGTGGTCTTATAAACGTCGTAAAGACGTCTTAAAGATATCGTATTTGGGTAAAAAATAGACAAAAAAGTTGTCTTATAGACGTTTTAAAGACGTCTTAAAGATGTCGTATTTTGGTCAAAAAACTGACAAGAAAAGTGGTCTTATAGACGTCGTAAAGACTTCAAAAAGTTGTCTTATAGACGTTTTAAAGACGTTTTAAAGATGTCGTATTTTGGTCAAAAAATGACAAGAAAAGTGGTCTTATAGACGTCGTAAAGACATCATAAAGACGTCATATTACTGTCATAATTTTTTGCTCCAAAAATAGAAAATTAACGTCTTTGAAAGTCATTAACAAGAAGACATAATGACATCGCATAGAAACATGTAAAGATATTTAAATATCAGATTCTATTAATCGTTTGGAAGACGTCGTTAAGACATCATAAAGATGTCGTGTTTACGACGGTATGACGAGTTGACCAGTTTTGACCAGTTTAAGACGTCTTTAAGACGTCAGTCTGCTATCAGGGTATTGCTTACATCGAGTTCTTAACTGTATAAAAGGTTTTTGTGTTTCTTTGTGTTTGTTTGGTTTGTGCGTTAGGCGCTCAATACAATGTTGGATACTCTTGGTTGAATGTCAAACAATAAGCGAAAACATTGAGGAATAATGCATGACCCATTTTAATGACACTCAATAGAAACTCTGCCTTTCAACAATAGCCATTCATTTGGCAACTTTCCACTTCTGACTTTGATTTGTATTCGGGAATACTGTGCATTCAAGCATTGCACAACCTTTACAAATGGGTTATCAGTGTAAAGAGGAATAAATGAACTTTCCAATGGTATAAAATTAATGAATTATAGACAATTAAGAAAAAAGATACGAGGACTCAAAGTTGAATTGCAAGACATTTTTTGAGGGGTTTAGAATTAAACTCCACCGTACTATATGGCGTCCGCCGCCAAGCGAACACACAACCAATAGGCAAGAAACATACGTGTTCAATGTCTGATTCAATATTGTACATTGAGGTGTGGCTTCATTCAAACATGATGGTTCTATTAAATAAGTCATCTTAAACATGTAAGATTACAATGTATGCAATAACAATACCAGCTGATGACCTAAATATCTTAACTGTTCACGCACAACATTAATTTGAATACACTAGAACTGCAATCGTTGACATGAACGATGTGCGTGCATTGACGCTTTGACTAAAATATATCAAGGATTATAAAAATGTAAACGTATATTTTGAAATATATTGGTAAACGGAAATAGCCTTCGCATGTAGAACAAATGTGTGTTAAACGATTGCTATTTGTGTACGTTGTTGAGTGTTTATCTTTATCCTTTTCCTCCATGGCGTTCCATAGTAATCTGAGCACTTGTGGCTTTCTCGATTTCGCGATTATAAAGCAAGCTGGTATAATGGTTCCTACAAAAACTGGATTTACTCAAAATTTTCTGTTGCAACCTACTAGTATATTAAATTTGGTATCAGTGGAAAGGCAATTTCAATGCGGTCATTGTGATGTCAATTTCAGAAGCAAATATTGAACGACAATGACGTAATGCCTTGTTACGTAATCCGTTGAAAATTTGCTATTTTTTCCCCATAACTTTTTGATGACGTCATCAAATTTTACAAAAATTGACACATAGTTGTGAAATGTATTGATACATATGCCTGCCAAGTTTCAAGCCCCTAGATTGAATATTCGCAATTTTAGGGGAAGTTAAACTTGATTTCCTGGTATCGAAAATTGTTTACATTCTGCAGCATTTTTGAGCCATTTTGTCAATGAATCGATATATTTTTCTTTACATTGCTGGAAAGGACATAGTCTGAAGTACCTAA
The DNA here is from genome assembly GCA_940671915.1 of Paracentrotus lividus. NCBI lineage: Eukaryota > Metazoa > Echinodermata > Echinoidea > Camarodonta > Echinidae > Paracentrotus > Paracentrotus lividus. The sequence continues at coordinate 27,231,719 of CALNVZ010003434.1, read as the reverse complement.
ATCCAAAAAAAGGTACGGTTTTAACAAGGCACAACGCAGATGTAGCTTCTGGGATTTTAGCCAAATTTTAAAACTCTAGAGGGCGCTATTTGCATTTTGCATATTTATTGGAGCGTGAAACATTCGGATTGTGTGCACACTTATTACAATAACATGCCCTGAAAATTTGAAGCAAAATGGAATTGATTTTAGGAAGTTATAGCCATTTTTGGGTGTTTTTAGTCACAATTTTTTATTTCATAACGGAATTGATTTTTGAAATTGATTAAAAATATGAAAATGGTTTTGAAATAAAAAGTTGTTGGATTCATATGAAAGGACAATTCATGGACTATTTAATGCATTTTGTTAGAAGTCTGTAGCATCTATAATGACATAGATATGGAGACTGGAAGAATGGCTTTCATATGGCCCAAAATTGACAAAATGGCCGATGGGCGGTCACGGATGAGTGATTTTGGAAATTGAAATGTCAGGGGATCAATAGTGGATTATGGATGTCATGTCTATGAAGTTTGAACAAATTTGGATGAGCAATTTGACCTTGACAGGGAGAACAAGGATCATGTGTTAAGTGAATGGCTTTTTGTGGAAGAAGAAGAAGAAGACTAGAACTGCAATCGTCGACATGAACGATGTGCGTGCATTGACGCCTTGACTATAAGATTTCAAGGACTATTAAAATTTAAACTTGTATTTTGAAATAATATTGGAAATCGGAAGTAGGCTGTACATATACAAGATTTGTGTGTTTAATGAATACGGTTTGTGTACTACATTGCAAATATGAAAACTTCGCTTTTATTTGCAATTATTAGGCAAGCGGGTATAATGGCTCCTACAAAAACGTGATTTACTCAAAATTTTCTGTGACAACCTAAATTATATATGGTATCAATGGAAAGGCAATTTCAGTGCGGTTATTGCGATGTCGATTTTAGAAGCAAATATTGAACGACAATGACGTAAAGCCTTGTTACGTAATGCATTGTAAATTCGCAATTTTTTGTCCATAACTTTTTGATGACGTCATCAAATTTTACGAAAATTGGCAGATAGTTGTGAAATGTATTTATACATATGCCTGCCTAGTTTCAAGCCCCTTGATTGAATATTCGCAATTTTAGGGGAAGTTAAACTTGATTTCCTGGTATCGATAATATTTTACTTTCTACAACATTTTTGAGCCATTTGGTCAATGAATCGATGTATTTTTCTTGACATTGCTGGAAAGGACATAGTCTGAAGTACCTAAAGTAAAAAAAGAGTACGGTTTAATCGAGGCACAACGCAGATGCAGCCTCTTGGATTTTAAATGAATTTTGGAACTTTAGAGGGCGCTATTTGGATTTTGCGTATTTACTGGAGCGTGAAATATGTGGAGAGTGTACAAACCTAACACAAAAACATGCCCTGAAAATTTGAAGCCAAATGGAATTGACTTAAGAAAGTTATAGCCATTTTTGTGTGATTTTAGTCACAATTTTGGATTTCAAAACGGAGTTGATTTTGTTTATTTTTTAAAAATATGAAGTAGTGAAATAAAAAGTTCTTGGATGCATTTGAAAATGAATTTATAGACTAATTTAATGATTTTGATTAGACTTTTTAGCATCTACGATGATAAAGATATTGAAGCTGGAAGAATGGCTTTCAGATGACCCGAAATGGACAAAAATGGCGGATGGGCGGTCATGGATGAGCGATTTTGGAAATAAAATGTCAGGGGATCAATAATGGATCATGGATGACATGTCTACGAAGTTTGAACATTTGGATGAGTGGTTGACCTGGAGAGACTAACAAGGATCACGTGTTAAATGAATGGCTTTTTTGTGAAGAAGACAAGAAAGACGACGAAAAGAATATGAACAACAACATAGCATTGTCGTGTAGCGTCATGCAATTAGTTGCATCAGTGATTGTATACACAACATTCTCCCCCTGTCATACTTGATCAGAGTGTAGTGGTGACACATAGCAACACAAGAAACTTTTAAACTATTTATCTTATGTGTATGCAATATCTCTCCAAACTAAACACGTTTGGTTTTTCAATTTATCCAAATGTAAATATCTCGCAAAAATATACACACATCTATCTATCTGCGTATCAGGACATCTCCCCGGAGGCAACTCCCCCGGGGACAACTCCCGGAGGACAGCTCCAACTCCCCGCGGAGGACAACTCCCCCGGAGGACAAACACCCGGAGGACACACCCCCGCAAGGACACTCTCCCCGGAGGACAGTCCCCCGCAGGACAACTTCCCCCGAGGACCATTCCCCCGATGAAAACTCCCCCGAGACAAGTCCCATCAGAGACATATCCCCCGAGTAACTCCGAAGCAACTCCCCCGGGAGGACAACCCCCCGGGGACAACTCCCCCGGAGGAACTCGCGAGGACGATCCCCCGGACGGACAACTCCCTCCCCGCAGCACCAACTCCCCGCTAGGAACAAGTCCCCCGAGAGACAACTCAACCATTCAGAGAACAGATCATCATGCCACTCGTTAATTTCCTTGCCATTTGAGATTTTTTTTTTTTTTTTTTTTTTTTAAACCGAATAGCCATTCATTGGAAATCCTGAAATCTTTGCAATGTTTTTTTTTTTTTCCAGCGAAAGGGTGGTGTTATAGTTTGGCAGCTGTGTATAGGCGAACTGCTATTGGAACCGCATTTTATCGTAAAAAAAGAGAGAGAGAGAGAGAGAGAGATATCAACTTCAATCTTAAATCACATAGGAAGATGATCTGATTAGATTTGAGAGTATGTAGGTCAATGGTCAGGCCCGTAACTAGGATTTTTGCGGGGGTTCGAAATCTGAAAAAAAAATGAACCTTTTGAAAAAAAATGATTCTTGAGCGCAAAGCGCGAGCCGTAATATGGTTCTATTTTTGTTGTTGTTATTCTCTTACAAACGTTGACGATCATCTTTCTTTCAGCCCCCCCCCCAAAAAAAAAGAAAAATGAAAAAGAAAAAGGATATTCAAGCGCGAATCGTCAAGTGGAAAATTTTATATATCACACCTCTTTAATTATATAAACATACATGTACATAATTTGATACAAGGGTTTGTTTTGTTTTGTTTTGGCTTGTTTCAGCAAATGTTCTAAAATTATAAATGATTTCATCGGATATGTTGACGGAAATACTGAAAAATTGGTTGATATACCGAGATGTTTTAATTGTCATCTACTTCTGGAGATATTTTCATACCAACACTAGTTGCAATAACACCCTCTTATGATAGCGATGACACGGCATGAATGCAAAGCTGTGCAAGTGCATACTTATGAACACACACCATTCAGATATAACAATTGTCTGTAAAATCTTAAACCCAATGACAATGATTGTATTACATTATTCCTTGAAAAATGACAAAACAAGTGATGATTTTGGAATTGAGTTTTGTGAATTTCTTTTTTGATCAATAAAAAATGTGTTCTCGTTTAAACTTTTGCGCCCATTCGAATTTGTTTAGGGTGTGATTAATTATTAATTAAAGCTTAATTATCGTGGCTCACCCCCCCCCCTGCTGAAGACGACTAGAGATGTGTAGGCCAACTCGCCCTTCGTGCTCTTTTCTACTCCTGTAGCTTCATATTTCCCCATTTAGCATCCTTCCTTTTTTCAACATTTCTTTTATTCTTGCCATTTTCATTAATTTCCTTTTCTGAGGGTCACATTTCGTTGGGGGTACCTCTGAATCTGCCAACCTAACAACCTTTGAGGAAGTAGTAGCCATTCATAGATTGGAAGGGGTTGGTCTCCACATGGATGATTAACAATTACACACAACCATTCCCATCCTCGCTTGTCATACAGAAGGGAAAAGTTAATGTAATAATTGAACAGAAAGAAAACCAAGGGGTTGGCATAAAATCAATAGTATATAAGAATTTAAAGTGAGGGGAGATGTCATCGGGGAGTTTCCTTGGGGGACCTATCTCGACGGAGATGTTTTCTCCGGGGAGTTGCTCCAGGCGGGAGTTTGTCCTCGGCGGGAGTTGTCCTCCGGGGAGTCTGTCCTCAGGGGTGTCGTCCTCCGGGGGAGTTGTCCTCCAGGAGGAGTTGTCCAGGGGGAAGTGTGTCCTCCGTGGGAGTTGTCCCTGGGGGAAGCTGTCCTCCGGGGACTCGTCCTTGGGGGACCTGTTCCTCCGGACCGTCGGAGCATCGTCTCGCGTGGGACCTGTCCTCCGCGGGGAGCTGCTCCCCGGGGGAGTTGTCCTCCGGGGGAGCTGTCCTCCGGGAGTTGTCCCCGGGGGAGATGTCCTCCGGGGGAGATGTCCTAGAACCATCTATCTGATATTCTCCATCTGGTTATTCCAATGGCATGAATGTTTTTTTTAACTTTTGACAATAACACTTTTTTCCAATTTACTCCAAAAGTAGTTCTCCAATGTTTATGAATGAACAAAATAATAATTATACCTTCAAGCAAACAGTCTTGACATTATACATCACACAACTTGGAAAATACTCAATTCTGCATACATGAAGCATTCTAAATTTGTATTATACCTCATGCATGTCATGTAATTTCTTTAAGTACTCATTTCCCAATTTGATATTTTCAATATTTCACATAATTTCCATAGTACTCAGGTTCTCTTCTATTACGAGTACTATGTCTCAAATTTGGGTGTAAAGTCTCCTCCCCCTCTTCTGCAGCATCTTGCCTCACTTCTTGTTTTTCTGGACTTTCTGGGCAAGGAGACAAATGAAATGCATTCCATGTACTCCTATCTTCTAACTGATATGTTGCATTGTTCTTTTGTCTAACAATCTTCATAGGTGAGCCAATATGTACTTGCCCCTTATGAACGTGTCTTTGTTTGCGGACCCGAACATAGTCTCCCATTTTAAAGTGAGGTTGCCTTGCACCTCTCTTCTTATCGGTATACTCTCTTGACTTCTTTTGTTTCCTTTCAACTCTTTCTTTTACCTCTTCAGTTTGTTTGTCAGTTTTGTTTGGCATTTTGTTTTGAACCTGTAACTTAGTTCTCATCTTTCTACCATGCAACAATTCGGAGGGTGAACACCCTGTTGTTTGATGAGGAGTTGCCCTGTAAGCCAACAACAATTCTAGGACAGTCTCCTTCAAACATCTCTTCCCAGCAATCAGAGCATTTTGGATGCTTGATTTCAGAACACGGTTACACCTCTCTACCTCTCCGCTTGCCCGAGGGTAGTAAAGAGATGATCGACAGTGTTTGATACCATACTTTTCTAGAAATTCAGTAAACTCATGAGAAACAAACTGAGTACCATTATCTGATACAAGATGAGTAGGAACCCCTTCTCTTGCAAATAGTGACTCTAGCATGCTGATCACAACTCTGCTTGTAACTGTGCTACAACAGGCAACTTCTGGCCATTTACTGTGATAATCTACTACAACAATTGCATATCTCTGATCTTGAGGAGCCTTCTTAAATGGCCCTGTGATGTATATACAAATCTTTTCTTAAGGCGAATCAGGATATGGCACAGATTTCATGGGTGCATTATAAGTGCGCTGTGACTTGTCATTTCCTCTACAAATGGAACAGGTTTTGATAGCTTCTTCTACTACTCTATCCATTCCTTGAAACCAATAATCATCCCGTAATCTTGACTTGGTACGTACAATGCCCTGCTGGGCAGAGTGTGCAAATTGAACTAGTTTGCCTTGTAGTGTGGCAGGAACAACTATTCTATCACCCCTCATGACAACATCATCAACAATGGAAAACTCGTCTCTAAGTACATACAATGGTCTCAACTCTTGAGATATGGTGTGTTTTGCAGGCCAACCTTCTTCTACAAACTTCCTAACCTGAACCAAACTATGATCCTCCTTAGTAGCTTTCTGTAATTCTAAGATCGAAATTGGGCACTCTACATCTAAACTAAGAACCACTTCCTCCTCTTCCTCATCTTCCCCATCTACATGATCTACTGAAGACTGATTTTGAGGCAGTCTTGACGATGCATCTGCAACAAAGTTTGCTTTGCCCATCTTATACTCAACATGGTAGTCAACGTGCAACAGTTTAGCATACCATCCTGCTATTCGCATAGGTTGCCTTCCAGTACCCCAAGTATTTAACAATGCCACTAAGGCCTTATGATCCGTCATTAATGTGAAATGTCTACCCCAAAGGTAAGTATACCACTTCAGACATGCCCAAGTACAAGCAAGAGCTTCCTTCTCACCTGTAGAATATTTTCTTTCTGCAGGTGTCAATGACCTTGATGCAAATGCGACTGGTATTTCTCTACCATTCTTTACTTGACTCAGTACCGCTCCTAGACCATAGTGTGAAGCATCAGTTGTTACAACAGTAGGAAGGTTTGGATTGAAAAACTTGAGTACTACCTTCTGAGCAATCACTACCTTGATCTTATCGTATGCATTCTGTTGTTCTACACCCCATACAAATGGAACATCCTTACGTAATAAATACAAAGGTTCTACTACTGTGGCATAATTCTCAACAAAGTTAGCATAGTAATTTGTCAGCCCTAGAGCAGATCTAAGCGCCCCCATGTCTGTGGGTGCTGATGCCTTCAGAATGGCAGTAATATGGTCATCATCGGGCGCTATTCCCTCACTACTGACTGAATGGCCCAAGTAACTTAACTCAGTTAGGTGAAACTTACTTAGACGAAGTCCAACATTTTGCATTCGTGTAAGAACATCTGTTAAGCGTTTGTCATGCTCTGTCTTGTCTTTCCCGTATACAATGACGTCGTCTAAGTAGCACTGTACACCAGGTAAACCTGCTAGGATAGAAGTCATCATCTTCTGGAAGGTCGATGAGGCGGATTGCTAATCCAAAACAAACTCTCTTGTATCTGAACAACCCGTCGTGAGTAATGAATGCGGTGAAATCACGACTCTCTTCAGCTAACTCCAACTGATGATAAGCTGATGCAAGATCCAGCTTAGAGAAAAATGATGATCCTTCCAATTCGCAAAACAATTCCGCGATATCTGGTAATGGAAAACGTTCTACAACAATCGCTTTATTTACTTCACGTAAATCTAACGGTACGCACAATCTAATCTCTCCCGGTTTTTTTGTGCTCACAACAATGGGTGACACCCACTCACTAGCATCAATTTTTTTTCAATTACACCCGCTTCTTCGAGACGCTTCAACTCCTGAGAGACGCGATCCTTCACTGCTAACGGCAATCGGCGTAGCTTTTGCTGAACAGGTGGATAATCAGGCTTGACCTTGATACGATGCTGGTAGTTGTGCGCGAAGCCAAGACCCGGTGAAAAGAGATCTGGAAACTCCTCCTCCACGGATTTAGCTGCCCCGGACACCTCTGCGGCTGGTGGTGTACGTCGATGGAGTGATATCATCTACGCTATCGACGTAAGCACTACACCTTTGATTGTAAGATCTAGGTCCCCAATCAAATCAAGCCCCAACAATGCAGACCCCTTGTAGACAAATTATATAGTTGCATCCGTAGATCGAGCTCCGACCTTAACTTTGGTATGAACCACTCCAGCCACCGGAATATTCCCTCGAGAATATGCTCTAAGCTTGACCGTTGACGGCTGTAATGCTTCCATCACAAAATGCTTCCTGTACAAGCTCAGTGGTACAATGGAAACGCTTGATCCTGTGTCGACCATCATCGAAATTGACTGACCTGAGAGCTGAACATTACATCTAATCTTCCGATTAAGAGCAGGAGTGTACACGTTGAAAACATTCATGGATGAAACCGATCCACGAACTGACTTTTTACTGCGACATACGTTTGCCCAATGGCCAAACTTCCCACAATTGTGGCACTTTGTTCCTGTAGCTTTGCAACTGTCGTCAAAAGTGGCGTGATTAACAGACCCACAATTTCTGCAACTCTGCTTCCAATCTTTGAAATTACGTTTCTGCTCCTGTCCTTGTCTTTCCTTCGCTTGCTTCCGTAGCTCGTACACGCTTTCACTGGTGTTTTCACTTCCTTGAGATATAGCTCTTGTTTCTCGTTCTGCATTTCTAACACAGCTACTGAGATCGAGAACCTTCTTTAAAGTCAAGTCAGGTTCAAGTAGAAGCCGCTCACGTATTCTTTCGCTACAACCACCTTCAACAACCTGATCACGAATCATCTCCTCCTTTAACTCCCCGAAAGAACAATGCGCAACAAGTTCATGTAATGCTGTGACGAACTGCAGCACTGTTTCATCAGATCTCTGCTTTCTTTTTCTGAACCTATATCGTTCAGCAACAACATTCACTCTAGGAACAAAATACGCTTCGATGTCTGTCATACCCTTTTCGTAGACATCAGGCGAGGTTTGTGAGTCAGTTGAAGTTGACGACTCCGCAGAGGAGTGTAGAGAATAAAACACTCTCTGGCCTTCCGACCCCAAACAGTGCAGCAACAGCGCCTTCTTTCTTTCTGATAGAAAATCATTGCTACCAGTCGCTATTAAAACATATAGTTCTCGAATTGCTGTCCCCACAAGTTCCATGGAACTAGCACTCCTTCCAGCAACCAATGGCAAGACAATAACAAAGGGAGTCAGAGACTTCGAAGATCTAAACAATCTCTAAATCTGTCTTGCGACGGTTTTGATCTTTTTATCCCCTCAACTAGTTCTGTACAAATGCATTAATTTTTAATTGTTAACGGATAAATTTGTACCCAGTTCTTTATTATGGTTAAGTTTCCATGTAGTAAATGCAATAAACCAATAAGGAATAACCAAAAGGCCCTTTTATGTACCTCGTGTGGGAAATGGGCTCATATAGTTTGCGAAGGGATTCCCAAATGCACAATAAATGACTCAAATAATCTTTCGAAAATTGGCAATGTACCGCATGTATTTTGAAACAATTTCCTTTTTTGGGGTCTGGAATGTATTCCTTCTATAGAAAGCATGTTGGCTTGTTCTCACCTTCCGAACACCACACAAGATTGTATTTCAAAAAAAGATGATAGATACAACATACCTTAATGATTTCCAAAGGAAAAGGGCATTAAATTGGCCACCTCAACATCAGAAGTTTAAGAAACACAAGTCACAGATGTTCAACAATTTCCTTTGTCAAACCCTTTCGATGTCTTAGGACTATCAGAAACGTGGTTAATTGATGATTGTACAAACAATATCATTTCTATCGATGGTTACAATATATAGAAGAAAAGACAGGGATGCCTCTTGGTGGTGGTGTAGGTGTTTACATTAATGAGAAAATCAATTATGTGAGAAGAATGGATCTAGAAATAAAAGAGCTTGAACTTATGTGGCTCGAAATTAAAAGAACAAATAGCAGTTCAATTTTGTTGGTATTTTAATATAGAAAGCCTTCTTCTCTAAGTACCTATTTACCACCCTTGAAGGGAATGTTAGAAAGGGTAATGTCATTATCAAATAATATCATTTTAATGGGTGATGTCATTTGCAACATGATAATGATTAATACATTATCTAAAACAGTTAGGGATATTTGTCGTACGTATCAGTTTTAACAGTTTAATTAATGAGCCACACGAGTCACACCTCACAGTTAGTACAACAATCGATCTAAAACTTACCTCTAATTCGATTGATAGCGTTAAATCAAGCGGTGTAAATCTTTATTGGTTTTAGTGACCACTGCTTGACATTTGTTGTAGTGAAAGGCCAAACATCCAGTGTTTCATTCGAAAATTAGGTAAATTTAGGTCTTTTCCGAACTTTGATGAAAACAGATTTCAGATGATTAGAAAGACAAAAGTTGGATGATTTCAATAATTGTTAACGAAAATGTATTAAAGTTGCATGATTTGTGGTCTCACTTCAAATCTTTGTTTACTACACTAAGTGATAGACATGCACCTTTTTATTTCTGTCAGAAGGAAAAGAAATGGAATACCGTGGATTACAGATGAATACATTACTTTAGCACGCGATCGTGATTTTTTAGAAAAAGTTCAAAAAAACAAAGAGCGATTGATTGCTGGAAAAAGTATAATATTTTCGAAACAAAGCAAACAATTTGAACAAATTTCTCAAAAAGAATATCACCAGAATAGGTTTTCAGAATGTTGAAACGATTAAATAAGAATTGGAAAATTTTGGAAAAAGCTCTTACCTTCAAAGAAACAGGAATCAAACAACACAATCTTACTTGGTGAAGAATAATATCTGACAAAATAAAAGTGGCAAGTTTATTGAATGATGCTTTTAATAAAGTGGGCTCAAATTTGCAAACAAGCAACAGTTCTAACACTGTGGATGAGGATTTTAATTCCTTACAAAACGTTACGCCAAACAAATTGTACCTTTTGAGTTTCATGAAATCAAGAAAGAATTTGTCTAAAATGAATTACGCAATATTGATTGTAAAAGCCATAGGAATGGATGGATCTACATCCCAAGCTAACTGAAATTATCCGCGAATGTTATTGCGGAACCACTCACTGCACTGTTCAATCTGTCATTGAAAACTTCACAATTTCCATCCGATTTCAAGGTCGCCAAAATCACCCCAATACACAAGGGGTTCGTAAATGTTGACAATTTCAGGCCTATATCAATACTCGCCTCTTCTGTCAAAAATCCTTGAGAAAGCAGTACACAAACAGTTGTACTCGTCTCTTAACCAAAACAGTTTATTGTGCGGAACGTCAATCTGGATTTAGACCGCTCCATTCCACAACTACGTGTCTCACAGAAATATTACTGACTATCATTTGAAAATTATAATCGTGGTCAGATTACAGGAGCTATATTCTATGATCTTAGAAAAGCATTGACGTTATTCCTCATGAAATATACTTAAAAATGATTTTATGTATGATAATATGGTAGTGAATGGTTTAAGTCATACTTGGTCGGTAGGCAACAATGTGTTAATATAGATAATCATTGTAGTGAATTTTAACTGTAAATCTGGGGTGCGCCCAGGGTTCCATCTGGGCCCTTAATTTTTTGTTTATTACATTAACGATATTAATAACTTAAAAATTCATAATAATTCTAAAATCTCACTTTGCGCTGACGATACGGTGAATTTAATAATTCCCATAATTTTTTTGAAGTTCAACAAAACTTGCAAATGACTTCGATTCTATTTGCAAGTGGTTTGATATAAATAAGATGTATATACATCCACAGAAAACCATGTTATGCCTTTCGGACAAAAGAAAGTTGGAGAACAACCATACTCCGTCAAATTATATGGTATAACTTGCAGTGTGTTGAAAAAATGAATATCTTGGGTCATACTTGACTCACAACTGACGTGGTCTGAACATATAAAACATATAAGTATTAAAATATCTGCTTCCATAGGATGTATTCGCCGCATAAAACACTAATACCTCACAAAACTCTTTATAACTTTATATTTTGCTCTAATTCTACCACATATCGACTATTGTTGCATTGCATGGGGGAGCTGTTCAAAGACAAATTTATCGAAACTACAAAAATTACAAAACAGATATGCTAGACTAATTTTAAATAAAAAATATGACACACCACAATGTACACTTCTTACAACGCTAAATTGGCAATCAGTTGAACAAAGACTGAAATATCACTATTGTTTATTAGTTTTCAAAATTATTAATACAATGGCCCCAAAATATTTAAATCACTTATTACTCATCGCACATTTTAACTATTGTACCGCCTATTCTTTAAATTCTCTCCTCGACATTCCATTCCCTAAACTGAATTTAAAAAAAGATCATTCTCGTATAAAGCAAGCACCCTTTTCAGACAAACTTCCTTTCTCAGTTCAAACCACCAATTCAATCAATTCTTTAAACAAAGATTTCAACTAGCCAAACAATTTATTATAACATAACCTCTGTTCTTGTACTTCTCTACAATTTTACATTTCATGTTTACTCTGTAATCTATGTTATGTTTGTAGACAATATGTTTTATGTTAATTTCCATTTTACATCGATTTTGCATTTTATCATGTTCTCATGTATTATGCTATATTAAGTTTGATCATGTTTATATTTTATGTCTGTACCAGGTGGAGGGCTTCGTTGTAAAGCAGTTTTATAACTGAACCGAGCTACCCTCCACCGTGTTTTTTATCATTTGTATTAAATAAAACATGAATAAATAAATAAATAAATAAAAATAAATACTGGAGAGCCGGGTGAAAGCAAAAAGCATGAAGGTGATGGAATTGACATTTTGAAGTCAGTTTACTAGATTCAAAATCCAAAATCCTCGTCTCCAAAATACAGTCTGTGTCAAATAAAATGGTACAGTTGGGAAACATTTTTTTAATTGTATGAAGATTAGTAACCCCTTGGTAATGCTTGGTATTTTCATAAAGCAGGGAAAATGAGCTTTATTCTGCAATTTTTTTCATCTCATTTGGTGCAGTAGATCTTGAGATATGATTAGTTTTCTACAATAATTAAAAATCCATTTTGCGCACGCCTTGCCATGCCTTTGTGTAGGTTTCGAACATAAGCCGCCGAAATTGACCAAAAAGAACAATAGGTTTGAGCAGAGTTAAATCTCTTGTCTTCACACTAAAATTAGCATAACTTTTGTTCTACGAAAGCAAATTATTTGAAATAAACTGGATCAGCAAGAAAAATATATTGGCTTTAATCTGATACCATATTTACATAACATTTGGAAAGATTTCATACCTAATTTATTTTTTCCCCGACTGTACCATTTTTTTGGACACAGACTGTATGTAGTGTTGTTGAAATAACACAAAGTCAATGAAGACATGAGCTATAGTGGAATCCAGTGATGACTCTCTGGCCCGTATTCTGTTCCGGGGTTTAGAGTTGTGCTGTCGCACGAAAATAGTAAGGGTAATGAGACGAGAATGCAACGCTGATTTGCACGCTTCTCTATGAAGCGTCAGTGAAGCGTGCGTCCTATCGTACGAAAGTAGATTCAGATGACATCATTCGGGATCAATTATGTACACACATTTCTAAAGAATTCTAAACTAGGGGTATAGGTGGTTTAGAATTTGATATGGCTTTGCGAGTTTTATGTCGGAGAAAGCTAATTTATCTATTTTCTCGTTAACTTGAAGTTAAAGGTTGTTAAAACTTGGTTTAAGAATTAGGTGCATTATAGAACTGTCCACAACGATTAGATTAATTGCATGTTAATCATCAAAAATGACATTTTCCGACACGATTGAAGTGTTAGTTTGACCTGAAATATTGTAGAGAGGACAACTGACGCTAAAACCAACAATAAAGTAATGGTGGCAAGTCACTTGTCATTACACTGGAAAAACGGATTTGGAACTAGTTTGAGACTAATTTGAGAATGGTTTGAAATGATTTTTGGATGTTTTTTTTTCGCTGCAGACGTCTCAGAGACGTCTCCGAGATATTCCCACGACCATAGCGCGGGGCGATTTCAGTCACGACGGGGAGCGGGGGGGGGGACCATGAAACCCAAAAGTGAAAAATATACATCAAAAATTCGCATGCATATCGCACCATGATCAAAAAAGAAATGATTGTGAGCGCGAAGCGCGAGCGCGGAAATTTTGCCTATAATAACATTTGCATCCTTAATGCATATGTCATACTTTTACTCTTATGCTTCAAAGTATCAAACACTACAAAAATTGTCATTTTTACAAATCGTAAGGGGGACGATCCCCCCATCAAAAAATCAAGGGAGGGGGAGAACGTCCACCCCCCACCCGTGCCCGCGATCTCGACAAAAAAAAAAAAAGTATATATATCGGAGACGTCCTGAGTATCCGCAGTCGCGGGGACAAAGTGAGATACCCCTTTATGGTGGGAAAATAGAACATGCTTACGAGAATCCATGACATTTGCTCCCGCGACAATTGCTCCGCATAAATTCCAGTACACTAACGAAGACTTAACTTCACCAGGGACTTTATATACACCCTAACCTAACCCTAACCTAATATAAATCCCTATTTACAACCTACCCTAAACCCTATATCTTAGACGAAATAAAAGCCCGGAGCAATTGTACGCAGGAGCAAATGTCGGGTCACCGCTACGAATGTGTGTGTTTTTTTTTCTGTCGTGGAGAACGTCTCTGATGATACATAAAACAATTATCGGAGACGTCTCCGAGTGTTTCGAGTCTCAAGACATCTCCGCGACGTTCAGATACCACCTATACGCTCCATAATTTTCTACAGAGGAGAAAACACCTTATACATTTTCAACTGAGAATGTAACTAATGTTTTCTTCACAGCCTATACGAATTATTAATGGCACTTTGACATTAAATACGCCCACTCGATTTCCTTTTTGATATATTCATGTGTTGGCTATGTGAGACAAGACGTCGATTTGTCAGTCATAGCAACAAATAGTTATGCAAATTGGTTCAAAATACTAAGAATAGTTCTTCAGGCAATTGGTTCCGCCCTGATTGAAACTTTTGTCCGTTGTCATTGTGCTATGTCGAGCCATACACTGGAAACGCTAAGCTTCTCCAAAGAAAGATAATCCGTGCGTTTGATAATACCATCTTAAGCATGGATTACTTTTCTTCACAAATAAAAGAATTTCCGCTCCATTCAAATAAAGCGAGCATCATACATACAACATGTACAAAAAATACACAAAAGAATGGAACAAATTCCCATTCAAGGTCATATACTTGTAAATATATTGTGATAGATGTAGGGATTTTGGGGACGAGTGGATATATGTTTAAGACATTGACGTTTAATTGTTTAGTGTAGCTCTGTAAGAGTTGAATATTTAAATAGTGGAAGAATTTATATTTTAACCCCTTTCCCATTATTACAACTTTGCCCCTCCCAATAAGAGAAAAAAAAGAAAGAAAAAATAGTAATAAGAAAAAAGATTGATGCGCATTGCACCACGTGAGACTTTTTGCGCATGCATGTAGCGTGATATCGGAATCAAATTCAACGTTTCGATTGCTTTGGCCAAATATGGCACTTCTTTGTGAAGAAAATTCGGTGGAGCTATTTAGGAGATTATGCAAAAGAATAAAACTCGCCTTTCCACTCCCTGTAATTGTTTCCCATCCCAGGCCACTGAATTGTTAATGAATGGACGTGATATTTGAAAATGCATGACAAAGGACATGCACACACTCGGCAGTCAAGGATAAAGCGCGCTACAAACAATCAATTGTTGCGTCATTTATTTCAATGCATTTCCGTTTTAATCTAGTGCATTTCAGTGCACGAGAAACTTCCAGCTGTAACGGAAGTTGTAACACGTTTGGGAGGTTTTTTTCGTCCTGGGAGTTTTTTCTCGTACGGTTCTATTGTTCGAATCTATTGTCAATTGCCGTACAACTCTAAAACCCGTAACAGAATACGGGCCTCTGAGTTCTCTTAAATGTCTGATTCAATATTGTACGTTAGGTGGATTCACACCTGCCCGATCGTGAAAAGTTCCCGTAATCTCTGATCGGGTATTCTTACCCCGATCACAAACTACGCGTAATTTTGCAAGTGTGAAACCAAACTACGCGTAATATTCCCGAAGATAAATTCCCGTAAATTAGTAGGTACTTCGTCGAAACTACGCGTAGTTTCGCCAAGGTCGTGGGAACTTTTGTAGTGTGAACATAAATTACGGGAACTTTCTATTCCCCCTTTCTTTTTATTATGTATTTCTTTGTTTTTCCTTCTTTCCCCGCTTTTCTTATGTATTACTTTGTTTTTCCTTCTTTTTTTCTCGTTCCTTATGTATTTCTTTGTTTTTCCTTCTTTCCCCGCTTTTCTTATGTATTTCTTTGTTTTTCCACTTTCTTCTCGTTCCTCATGTATTTCTTTCTTTTTCTTCTTTCCCCGCTTTTCTTATGTATTTCTTTGTTTTTCCTTCTTTCTTCTCTTTCTTTATGTATTTCTTTGTTTTTCCTTCTTTCTTCTTTTTCCTTATGTATTTCTTTGTTTCCTTCTTTCTTCTTTTTCCTTATGTATTTCTTTGTTTTTCCTTGTTCTTTCTCTTTCCTTATGTATTTCTTTGATTTTCTTCTTTCTTTTCGTTCCTTATGTATTTCTTTGTTTTTCCTTCTTTCCCCGCTTTTCTTATGTATTTCTTTGTTTTTCCTATTTCTTCCCTCGTTTATAACTTCGGGTTTTTTCCCTGGAAAAAGACGGTTCGGGCAGGTGTGAACACAAAACACAATTTACGGGTATTTTGGTGATTGAAACAGTTCTCGTAAATTACGAGAATTTTTCCTGATCGGGTAGGTGTGAATCCACCTGTTGAGGTGTGGCTTCATTCAAGCATGATGGTTCAATTAAATAAGTCATCTTAAACATGTAAGATTACAATGTATGCAATAACAATACCAGCTGGTGACCTGAATATCTTAACTGTTCACGCACAACATTAATTTGAATACATTAGTTGCATCAATGATTATATACACAACACTTAATAAACCAACTACCTTTAAAATTAAGATGCATTGGTGTACAGTCCACTCCTTTTATAACAAGGTACTTTTGCGACCTAGCTGATTACCTTGCGACAACACAATTTGTGGTTTGCAAATACTGGGAACTGGAGATTCGCCTTGTAATTAAATCTTGTAAAAGCTATTCTCATTACAACAAGAGTAGACTGTATTTACTGCTTGTGGGGCAATTTACTACAGTTTTTGTTTGGTCATCACCATCAATGACACTCATTTGTGTTCTTCAATTATATTGTATAATATAAATTACATAATGTGTTGTTGGTGGTTGGTTAAGGAATGGATCGATTTCAGTGAGGTTTATCTTAGTTGATATATCAACAACATTCCTCAATGTTATTAATGTTCTTCTTCTTTTTTTTCTTCTTTTTTTTAATGGCGAATAAGGAAATCAAATTTACACAACATGGGCTATGGGAGAGCAGCTTGCAATTGACATTACAAAATCAAATTTGTAAAAAGTAATGACTTTTTTTTCAGGCGCGTATCTAGGATTTCGCATCCCGGGGGGCCCGATGTGATTTTGACTTTGGCGCCCCAAATGGTGGATCCACAAAGGTACATCCTATTCTTTTCCCCATTACACCGGGCGAGCCAAAAGGTACACTCAATTTTTTTTTTCACATCACGCTGGCTGAGCGATAAGCTGGGGAGGGGGGGGGGGGGGGGGGGGGGGGGGGGGTTGTAAGTGTTGAAATATTCCCGCCTTCGGCCAACCATGAGGTCATATATCACCAGTATGGGTAGGTTTTTAAGATGTCATTAGGTTCAAATCAAGAATACGCACACGTTTTTGGTAGGTTTTCTCGAAACCGTATCATAATTATCTTTTATATAATAATCTTTTCTTTTCTTCTTTTTTAACCAACTATTAAAGCTTCATGGTACAATCCCTCTTATAACACTTTCAGAGATACTTCTCATTCACAAGAGACTATATTGAATTACAATACTAAAAATGTACTATTTGTTTATGTTATTATTCTTTATACATGTCTTAAATTCCATTCCAATTATCTTTGTGTACATATTGTATTTGGTAGAGAAGGGGAATGAAATCAAAAGATGAAATAGACATGTCTTTATTTTCACAGTCGATTACTGTTATATCTGACTATTTATTCTTCTTTTTTTTTCAATTGATTACAGAAATCTTTATGAACAAACTTCTCATAATATGATAGTGATAGTAAAATAATTTATCTCTGATGAATTTTATAAGTGTGATGATGATGATGAAGGGATGAATAATGATATTAGATGAACGACGATGATAAATAGATAAATGATGATGATGAACAGACGAACGATGATTTGAGATAAACGATGATGAAGAGACGAACGATCATATGAAATGAACGACGATGATGATGAAGACACGAACGATGATGAAAAGATGAACGATGATGTGAGATGAACGATGGTGATGAAGAGGTGAACGATGATACGAGATGAACGATGATGCTGAAGAGATGAACAATGATAAAAATATGAACGATGATGTCAGGCGCGTATGTATCAAGAATTTCGCACCCGGGGGGGAGGGGACGAAGTGATCTTGGCGCCCCTGGATACTTTTCAAAAAATGGATCCCCCTCACAAAGCAAACATAGGCATACGGCTTAAATCCATGTTGAAGGATTTTAAAAAGAAGAATTATTTGCAGTTTTTTTTCTAAAATACTAATACTAATAATTAGTGAATGATTAGAAAACAGGACAGTTCATCTATTCCTGAGGAACACAATATAATAACTCAATGGGAGATATATGCGAGCGCGAAGCGCGAGCAAACATTTTGGTTCATAAAAGATCAAAAATTTGCTCTTTCTACATAGAGACCATTTTAAAGGCCCCTTCTGTCTTTTTTTTTTTTTTTTTTTTTGCCCCCTTAGTTTCTGGCAATATTGGCACCCCTCCTTAAGTTTAGGATAAAGTTGGAGCCCCTAAGTTAAAATTAAATTTGGCGCCCCTATATTTGAACTCAATCTGACATCCTTAAGTTTAAGATAAATTTGGCTCCCCCCTTAACTTCAGGTCAATTCGGCACCCCTATGTTTCAGATAATTTGGGTGCCCCTACATTTGAGCTAAATTTGGAGCCCCTAAATTTAAGGTCGATTTAGCGCCCCTCCCAAATTTAAGGTCGATGTTGCGCCCCTTAATTGAAGGTCGATTTAGCGCCCCTAAGTTTAAGGTCAATGCGGCACCCCTAAGTTTCAGATCTTTTTGGCGCCCCTACATTTGAGCTTAATTTGGCGCCCCTAAGTTTAAGGTCGATTTGGCACCACTCCTAAATTCAAGGTCGATTTGGCGCCCCTGAGTTTAAGATCGATTTGGCACCCCACCTTTGTTTCAGGTCAATTTAGTGGCCCTATGTTAAAGCTCAATTTGGCGCCCTTTAGTCTACTGTCAAATTGGCACCCTATAAATTTATAATCGATTTGACGCCCCCTAAATTTAAGATCATATTGGCACCCCTTATTTACTCCAGTTCGCCCGGGTTTTGTTTTTTTGTTTGTCCTTCTTTTTTCTATCTTTTTCTTCTTCTTCCCTTCCCCTTCTCCCTTTTCTCCTATTTCGGCGCCCCTTCGCGCATACCCGGGAGGTCCGAAAGCCCCCCCCCCCCCGAATACGCGAAGATATGAGATGAATGATGAGGTGAAAGGATGAATACGAGATGAACGATGATGATGAAGAGTGAACAATGATAAAAATATGAACGATGATGTCAGGCACGTATCAAGGATTTCGCAACTCCGGGGGGGGGGGGGCGAAAAGAGTTTTGGCCCCCTGGTATATTTTAAAAAATGGACCCCCCCTCACAAAGCAAACATAAGCCTACGGCTTAAATCCATTGTTGAAGGATTTTAAAAAGAAGACTATTGAAGGTTTTTTTTCTAAAATACTAATACTAATATCCCCCCCCCCCCCCGGGTGCGAAATCCTTGATAGCACCTGACATCATCGTTGTTTTTTTTTGTTTGTTTTTTTTTTGTTTTTTATTATTTAATTCACTCATAAAAACGATACACGGTATAAACATTATACACGTGATCCATAAATACATATAAATACATTCATACATTGAGAACATAAATTTAAAACATATTGATACTATATTTTATACAAGAAATACTTAAGGAAACAATAAATTAACTATAGAGTGGAGGAGCCAGCAAAAGCCAAAGGCTTATCGAGGCTAGCTCCAAGATTGAATTAAATAATATACTTAAAGTAACATTTAATCGTTCATATTTTTCTCATTGTTCATCTCTTCATCATCATCGTTCATCTCGTATCATCCTTCACCTCATCATTCATCTCATATCCATTCGCGTATTCGGGGGGGGGGGCTTTCGGGACCCCCCCCCCCCCCGATGGATATGAGATGAATGATGAGGTGAAGGATGAAATGAGATGAACGATGGTGAAAAACAAATAGACGTTAACGAAAGGATGGTGAAGAGATGAACAATGATGATGAAGAGATGAACAATAATGATGAAGAGATGAACAGTGATGAAAATGCAATGGTATGAGATGAATGATGATGAAGAGATAATGATGAATGATGAGGTGGAGAATGAAATGAACGATGGTGATAAACAATGACGAAAAGATGATGATGAAGAGATGAACAATGATGAGAGGAACTACGATGATGATGAACAATGATGATGAATGATGATGAGGAGAAGGGTCATATAAGATGAACGATGATGATATGGGAAGACCGATGGTGAAGAGATGAAGGATACTGATGATAAGATGAACAACGATGATGAAGAGGTAAACAATGATGACACGAGGTAAATGATGAAAGTATGAATAATTGGGCCTTTACTGGATTTGGATGGAAAAGAAAAAGAATATGGGATACGCAACGATGAATTTTTATTTTTTATTTTAAAGGCGAATGTGCCTTATTTCAATTTTTGAAAGAAAAGAAATAATCATAAAAGTAACAACCAAAAAATAAAAGCTTTTGTATCATACCAAGATGAATGATAGTATTCAAATGCAAGTTAAGACAAAGAGAGCGCAATAACATCTGAAAATTTATTTTATATTTTATTTTTGCCCCCCCCCCCCCGACGGACTATAAAACCATCAATCCTAGTAATCCAGTGCACCATGAGGTCCCATCAATGATATTTATTTTTATTTGTTTTTATGTATGTTTGAGAAATGAGATCTCAGCAATAGAAACAAATAAACAGGATAAACGAAGTCTGATTAAACTAGACTATGTTGCACCAAATCATTCCATCAGCTCAGTGGTATGAATTTTGCACTACAAATTTAAAAAGGGTCTGCAAAATTAGACTAAACCACACGATATAGAGTACACTAAAAATGTAATGATCAAATTTACACCGAAAAAAATCCGATATTAATAACAATATAATATAGGTTTTCCCGCTCAATTTCACCATTTCCTCACTCAATTCCATTTATGTGCATTCAAATTCCCGCAGCTGTCGGGTTCGTGCCGGTTGGTTCATACAAATTTTCAATTCGAGCACTTAAATTCATTTATGTGCACGCAAATTTTCGTTTGGCGCACTCGGTTTCATTTATCGGCACTAAGATTTTCGTTCGGTGCACCAACTTCCCTATTCGTTCATTCAATTTAAAACGAAACGGTGATGGGCTTGTTTTGCTGCAAACAATTTCATTAATATGAATGCTATTTCCTACTTTGCGCACAGAATTTAATTAAACTTTTTAATCTTTAGAAATACGACCGTTTTATACGGACATCATCTTTTAAGGGGCAGATTGTGGAGGTATATAATCTCCCATTTTGTGATCTTATCGTATTATACCTTAATTTATTTATTTTATTTTTTTACTTAATCCATGTCTCGAGCACTCATCCCTTTCGCAAACTCTTTCTTATTCCATCTTCTTTCCCTCGTAAAACAAGTACTAGTATTCCATATCAATCTCATCCCTTATCCCACAGCAAATGCACGAAATGCTCAATGTCTAATCGAATTTCTGCATTTACATTTTTTGTATTGCATTTTTCATTCTTCAATTGTAAAATTGAACACAAAAAAAGGCTTTCAGAAATTGAATATGACTTGATCATATTCATGCAGTGTACGAATTCCTGTGTATAACAGACGATTTAATCATTTGGTACAGAAAACCAACCCCAAATTAACGAATGTTTTGTTTACATACTGTTTCGATACAGACTACCACAACCCCCCCCCCACCCACGCCCCCCCCCAAAAAAAAATGCTATTTTGCAAGCCTGTAAGGATAAATGACCTGAGCTTTCATAGTATCACTAAAATTTCAAATCGTATGCACTTATTCGCAAATTGTTTGCCTATTCGTGAATTTGTTTGAAGGAAGAACGGAAAATTATGCCGAAGCCAGCTGTAAATTAAAACGAGTGCTCCTAATGTGAATTCGGGCGAATGCTTTGTAGAATCGTCTGCAAGGACAGGGAATTCGAGTGAATACAAATGAACGTGAGTGAAGATGCGGTAGCGCGATCGCAACTTGCGTTAAATTGTTTGATCCAAATGTGAAATTGATCGAACGAAAGATGAAATTGAGCGGGAAAACCTATATATTGATGATAATTATATTGATTACATGATACAGGTCACATGTCCACCGTTCGGCACTGATGGCGTGTAGATAGTGAAGAAAATACTAGTACATACTAAATGCAAGCTGGCAATACCATTAGAACGAGAATTCTCCTAGACTTAGAATATTTTTTTTTTTTTTTTCATCAGATGTTTGCTGACGAAGTTTTATGAAAATTTTGTGCCAAAGTTTTGGCCCCATGACTTAAAATGAAAGATAATAATGAAAGATAATTGTTTGGTCTATTTGGAGCAATGACGAGAGCAAAGAATGTGTGACATGGAGTTGGAACTTTTATTAAAGGATTACAGCAAGCTGCTGAATTTGTAGTCGCTGAAGTTTTGTGACTTTTGGTACGATTCTTTTTTTTTAATAGTAATAGTAAACGCACATTTACAGTGTATAATGTTTCAGATGTACTTTTCCAAGGAATAGGTGTTTTTTTTTTCATATATTTTCTCATACTATGCCAATTAATTAGATTCAAAATTTTGAAATATAAAATGTTTAACTTTATACCAAAACATATCCCAGCTTTGAGTAACGGGTAAAGGCGTTTAGAGAACTTCCTCGCTGTGCTAATGGCATACAACAGTGCTAGCCAAATTGGTTGAAATTCGCTTTTCTGCTTTTAAATTATCATGTCATATTGGATAGTCCTATACGAGCTTCGATTATGCACACCGTATCTAATCAAGTTTACCATAAACCATCACTGATGCATTTAATCATGATCACAAGGCTATATCATTAATATTTATTGAGGTGTGCATATTTTCATTTAAAGGAAGTACATGGTATTACAAATACTAAAGACCCGGTCCCACTGACGGGAGGATTAATTGCGTATAAGGTGTGTATACAAATTTTGTTCATCCGCAACAAAATTTACCAAATATGACAAATTTCCTCACATGAATTACGGATGTATAGCGATAATCTGATAGATAAAAACGGATATTTTACGAATAAAAGCGAATAAGGTTGCGGATTATTCGAAAATCAGATACAAAGCAGACGTAATGCGAACGCATTACAGTATTGCGGCAAGTCTGTATGAATTCGTTACATGTTATTTTTGTTCAGGATGTAGACGTGATAGGCACGCTGTATATCCGTTTTACGCACTGTCCCACTCCGCCGCCAGGCCGCGATAATCCCGTCAGTTGCGGATATCAGCGGATAACACCGGATATTCAGCGCATATAGATTAAGTATGTATCGCTGATGAATTGCGTATGTATGGTGGATGCTTCCGTTCCCAGGATTTTTGAGCTGCTCAAAAATCCTGGGAACGGAAAAACGGGCCTTTGCGGATAATTGCGGACTTGTGCGGATGTCGGCTAACTCAAACAAGCATGTTTCACGAATATTGCGGATATTTAACGAATATAAACCAATTCTGTCCGCAATTCATACGCAAATCATCCTAAACCCCAGTGGGACTGGGCCTTTACGTGATTAAACTGGTTAAATTACATCGTTACAACAGACATGTCTAACAATTAACAACACTGACAATGCTGTTTTATGATAGCAAGGTTTATAGACAATAATATTTTGCTGACTGTGAACAAAATATTTTTCATGATACGTGATAAAGAGGATCCAAATAGTAATATAAAAGGGGTGCAGCTCGTTTTCCGAAATCCGTTTGTTTGAAAATGAAATAAGGCCCAATTGTCCGAATATTTGATACAATTAGTTCGAAATTTCGATTCTTCGAAGGTCAAGTATGATAGGTTATTCCGAAAGATAAGATTCGTTGTTCCTATAATTAAAAAAGTTTCTTTCATCTGAAAACAAAAAAAAAAGGTTGACAGGCGAAATGAATTAAGGTTCGTACATCTAAAAGCGAAATAAGAAAGAAGATAATAAGTGTTGCATGAGACAAGATTTTTTTTTTTTTCCCCTTCCACAGGTTCTTTATTTTTCAAAGAAATCAGTAACAATGCAATACATCATCAAATATAAACAAAACATGCAAGACAGTAATATTCAATATTGAAGTTTGTTAAGACATAATAATATTATGATATACATACATACAATTTGGAAAATTTACTTGCATTATATTACATTCATAAATGTCACAGCCAAAGTCATGTCATTAAGGACAAAGACACTTATTTTTTTAAAATATTTTTCAAATAGTAAGAACAGACTGTATTAACTTTCCTCAGATATGTAATGATTGATCAACTTGATCAAAAAGGTCATAAAGTGAAACCATTTCTTTTTTAATTTATTTTCTCTAAACTAGATCGATATATATATTTTCCATGTCATAAAATGTTTTACCGCTAATAGAATTATTCATATAAGGTAGTTCTTTTTTTATTTTTGATTGAAATATTCTTTCGTATGATCATCATTAATACAGTTAAGAGTTATTATTGGTTCCACAAAAACCAAATAATATTTAATTCGTAAATATGATTCTTTTATGCGTATTCTGAAATATCCAGGAACTCAAATTTGGACCAAATCGTTTTGGAAAAGTTACATAAGCAAAATATGTGCATGATAGTTTCATCATTATCGTTACAAAAGTACATTTCATATCCGTTACTATCCAAATTCAAACAGAGAGTCTTCATATAAAGTATTCTTTAAAATCTTAAATTGAAACCATCTTATATTTACATCCATGGTTGCATTAAAAGGAATCAGACAAATGTCACTCCAAAAATCGTCTTGAAAGCCAATAAAATTTCTCCAACTTGCTGCGCTTTACATTGTTTACTTTATTTTTTAAAAAGGATCGATAAATATGTGAGCAACTGATTGTTCTTTTACCACAAGATGTAAGGCTTCTGAATGATCGTTCTATGGATTTGGAAATTACACGAGCGTTACTTTAAAGCCTGACCTAATTGCAGTACACAAGACCAATGATACTGGAAGAATTTGTTTGTATGTCAAACGTACGCTGAATTCAAAATAAGACGAAAAGGAACATCTGCTTTGAGAATGTCATCACAAATGTACACCCTCAAGTTCCACGACTAAATAAACCACTTTGTTATTAAATCTTTATTCGAGGGTGTCTCCCATAGAGGTTGACAAGCAACATCGTTAATCAATAGTTCAACTAAACTGACAAGCAGTAAAACTTCTTTCCAAATAGATTGCAATTCACATCTGCCAGTGATCTGGTAGTAATGCGACCCATATACATGTACAATTGAAAATCATGTGTTTGATCCAAGAAAGAATTAAACATATGAAAAGTAAAACTATTGCAAGGACTCTTTCAAAATCTTACTTATCCATGAAATTTTCAGGGATCTAGCATGCATAAAAATATCAATCATTTTAACCCCGCCTTTGTCATATAATTGACACATCTGAACTTTTTATCAGGCTTGTTATTCCATATAAATGCATAAACAGAACGGTTCATATCTTTCATAATTAAATGACTTGGTTCTGGAAGTGATAGAAATAAATAATTATGTTTAGGTATCAGCAAAGATTTCACAACAGTTATCCTACCCAAAACGGTTAAAGTTCTTTTAGACCATGAAACTATTTGATGTTTTATTTCTTTTATTTTTTCGTTATAGTTATGATTTACCATTTCCAATAAATTAACAGAAAAATGTATACCCAAGTATCTAGAATAACCTTCTGACACCCGGTTTAATCTATGTTCAGATAATAATTGTTTTTTGCAAAATCTAGTTTTTCCTATCCACATCGCATGAGTTTTAGTAATATTAACTTTAAGACAGGACATTTTCTCAAAATCATTTAATATTCCAAGTGCACCCTTTAAATCTTCCTCTGAACGATTTATGCTATAATTCTTTTGGCCAGATGCTCTGTCCGAGGTTTGTCGGACGTGTTCGTTATTCGGGCTCGCAGTGCGAGCCAACCTTTGTGTTTAGGTGTTGTGTTTCGTTTTTTTGCTTCTTGTATAATGAAAAAATCTTCCACAGGTTGTTCGCAGTCTTTTTTCCGCGTAGTTTTGTGTCTGATGCAGGGTGATTTACTTTATTTCAATGAATTGTCACGGCCTGGCCAATGAAAAGAAGAGGGAAGATGTCTACATATATCTTAAATCTAAACACTTCACCCCTGTCATGGAAACAAAATAGTCGAGCTTGGGGAGGAAAATGTTTTTCTCTTATCATACATCAAATCCAGAGAGTGTTACAATTTATTCAAAGATCCTTTCCTGTAACGATTAACCAAAGTAGAACAGACAAAATGGAAATTAATAGCTTTGGATTTGAAATTGTATGAATATGAATTACACTAGTAATCTTTATATGGCCGAATACAGATAGCCCGGAGTTCTATATTGATTTGCAACGCATTATAATAGATTTTGAAAATCCGCATGTTATTATTTGTGGTGACTGGAATTTAGTCCAAAATCAAGCCCTTGATACCCATAATTATTTACATGTTAATAACTCGGGCAAGTCATCAGGTTAATCTTATGAAGAATAATTTAGACTTATGTGATCCATGGAGAACTAGGTATCCGGAAAGAAAATATTTTACGTGGCGTCAGCCCGAACCCCTTTAAGCAAGGGAGGTTAGATTTTTTTCTTTATCTTCAGAACTACTGTCACTCGTTCATAAATCTGAATTTTATCTGGCTACAAGGACTGATCACTCATTGATTAGTCTCATTCTAAATCTAAATAATATAAAAACGCGGGTCCTGGAATATGGAAATTTAATAATTCACTATTACAAGATGAACAATTTTGTCAAAAATTATAAAAACTATAAAAGAAACAATTATTCGTTATGCTAAATACGAGGTAGTGTTTGATTGAAATGATACGGTTGTTGGGAATGTGAATTTTCTGTCAATGACCAGTTATTTTTCGAACATTGATAATGTTGCTGAGGGGTGAATGTATATCTTACGCTCATTTAAAAGAAGCAAACTGTAAATGACGAAAAAAATCTTGAAAGAAAAATCGAAATTCTGGAACAAAGTGTTGTTACATTCAAACGATAAGTTAAGTATTCTAAAGAAAATTGATTACAAAATTACAACTCGAATCATTACGTTTTTTAAAATATACAATGGAATTATTACAAGATCTAGAATAAAATGGATGGAATTTGGAGAAAAGCCATCGAGATATTTTTTAAATTTAAAAAAAACAGAATAAAGTTAACAAGGAATAAGGAAATTGTCTACCAAATGGAGAGGTGATAGATGGGCAAAACGAAATATTAAATGAAATATTTAATTTTTATTCAAAACTTTACGAGGCAGAGAACGGAAGAGGTAGATCTAATACATTAAATCTTGCAGATGTTCCAAAATTATCCCCTAAATGGCAAATATATGGAAGGTCCTTTGGAGGAAAATGAGGTATTCGCTATAATAAAAAGTATGAAAAATAACAAATCTTCCTGGCCAAGATGGCTTTATGTGAATTTTTCCGCTTCTTTTGGAAGTATATAAAAACATTCATTGTTAAATCTCTAAATTTCTCGTATTTTTCAGGATCTTTGCCACCAATCGCAAACCTTGGAATAATTACTTTAATTCCCCAAGGAAATAAGCCCGAGACATTTATTGCAAAATTGGTCCTCCAATTTCACTTTTGAATGTAATATATAAAATTGCATCTGGTTGCATAGCAAATCGGTTAAAACATGTATTGCCTTATTTGATTAACGAGGAATCAAAAGGTTTTTTAAAAGCGCCGTTTTATTGGAGAAAATATTCGTTTACTTTATGATATTTTATTATCACTGAAGTAATGATATACCAGGCATGCTGTTATGGATTGATTTTGAAAAAGCTTTTGATTTCTGTATCACATTAGTTTTTATTTTAGTGTTCTTGACTTTTTTCAGTTGGACCGTCACTTAAAAGATGGATCATTGTGTTCTATACAAAATATTTCTTCTTGTGTAACAGTCAATGGCTTCTGTACTAAGAGTTTATATAGGAAGGGATGCCGCTAGGGGGATCCGTTATCACCCGTATCTTTATCTTACTTGTTAGTGAATATTTGGGATTTTAATTCGACCATTCTGATATATTACTGGTTTAAATACTCCAAGGAAAATACAGTAAACTGCAACAGTATGCAGATGACACAATTCTGACACTAAATGGTTCAGGGAAGATTTAAGAGGTGCACTTGGAATATTAAATGATTTTGAGAAAATGTCTGTCTTTAAGTTATATTACTAAACTCATGCGATGTGGATAGGAAAAACTAGATTTGCAAAACAATTATTATCTGAACATAGATTAAACGGGTGTCAGAAGGTTATTCTAGTACTTGGTATACTTTTTCTGTTATTATTGGAATGGTAATCATAACTTTAACGTAAAAATAAAAGAAACTAAAATCAATGTTTCATGGTCTAATAAGACTTTAACCGTTTGGTGGATAACTGTTGTGAATCTTTGCTTGTACCTAAACAAATTATTATTTCTATCATTCCAGACCAAGTCATTTCATTATCGAAAGATATGAACGTTCGTATTATGCATTTATATGAATACAGCTGATAAAAGTTCAGATGTTGTCATTATGTCAAAGCGGGCGTTAATGATTGATATTCTTTATGCATGCTAGATCCCTGAAAATTCATGTTGAGATTTTTTGACAAGAGTCCCTTGCAATTTGGTAGACGAGTTTTTGCTACTTTCCATGTTCTTGTTTTGAATTCCTTTTTGGATCAACACATGATTTTCAATTGTCATGTATTTGCGGTTCGCTTACTACGAGATCACTGGCCAGATCGTGAATTGCATCATCTATTTGGAAGAGTATTTACTGCTTGTTCAGATTTAGTTGAACTATTGATAACCGAATGTTGCTGTGTCAACCTCTATGGACAACCCTCGAATAAGATTAATAACAAGTGGTTATTTTAGGTCGTGGAAATCTGAGGGGTGTAATTTTGTGGAAAGTGACATTCTCAAAGCAGCATGGTTCCTTTTTGCTCTTATTTTGATATTTCAGCGTTACGTGACATAACAAATTTTCTCAGTATACATGGTCTTGTACTTGCACTTGGTTCAGGCTTTTAAAGTCAAGCGCTCGTTGTAATTTCCAAATCCACTAGAAACGATCATTCCAGAGCTTACATCTTGTGTTGAAAGAACAATCAGGTTTTGCTCCATATTTATCGTATCCTTTTTTTAAAAATAAAGGTAAACAATGTAAGCGCTCAGCAAGTTGTAGAACATCTTATTAGGGCTTTCAAGACGATTTTTGGAGTCGACATTTGTCTGATTCCTTTTTCGACAACGATGTGTAAATATAGATGTTTTAATTTAAGTTTTAAACAGGATACTTTATATGAAGACTCTCTGTTGAAATTTGGATTAGTAACGGTATGAAATGTACCTTTGTTGTAACGATGATGATGATACCACCCCCCTTTGCACATATTTTTGCTTTATGTAACTTTTCCAAAACGATTTGTGTCCAAATTTGAGTTGCTGGATATTTCAGAATCGGCATAAAAGAATCATATTTACGATGTTAATAATTATTTGGTTTTGTGTGAACAGATAAAAGCTCTTAACTGTAATTATTGATGATCATACGAAAGAAATATTTCAATCAAAATAAATAAAGAACTACCGTTCATATGATAAAAGTCTATTAGCGGTAAAACGTATTATGGTTGGAAATATAATATTCGGAGTCTAGTTTAGAGAAAATAAATTAAAAAGAAAATGGTTTCCTTTATGACCTTTTTGATCAAGTTTGATCAATCCAGTATACATTGAGGAAAGTTAATACAGTCTGTTCTTACTATTATGAAATGAATTTTAAAATAAGTGTCTTTTGTCCTTTAATGACATGACTTTGCTGGACCCATTTATTGAATGTAATATAATGCAAGTAAATTTTCCAAATTTGTATTGTATGTATATCTTAATAATTTATATGATGTCTTAACAAACTTCATATTGTAACTATACTGTCTTGCATGTTTTGTATATATTATTGATGATGTATTGCATGTTTTACTGATTTTCTTTGGAAAATAGAAGAACCCTGCTGGAAGGGGAAAAAAAAAAAAATCTTTGTTCATGTAAACTTATTTCTTTTTTCTTATTCGCTTTTAGATGTGACGGAACTCTTAATTGCATTTTCAGTGATAGACCTTTTTTTTTTGTTCGATGAAAGAACTTTTATATAGGGAAAACTGAATCTTATCTTTCGAATAAACCTATCATATTCCTTCGAAGAATCGGATATTTGATACTATTGTTATTATATGGACAATTGGCTTATTTCAATTTTCAAACAATACGGATTTCGGGAACGAGCTGTCACCCTTTTATATTCTATTTGGATTCCTCTTTTATCAGTATCACTGAAAATATTTTGTTCGCAGTCAGCAAATATTTTGTGCTCTAAACCTTTGATTATAAACAGATTGTCGGTGCTGTGTTAATTGTTAAGACATGTCTGTGTACGATGTATTTAACAGTTTTAATCACGTACAAGGCCCGTCCACTGGGGTTTAGGTGATGTTTGGTAAATTGCGGACCAGATTGGTTTTATTCTGTTGATTCCGCTTTTGTGAAACATGCTTGTGTTGAGTAGCCGACATCCGCACAAGTCGCATTATTCCGCAAAGGCGTTTTTCCGTTCCGCAGATTTTTGAGCCGCTAAAATCCTGGAACGGAAGCATTCACCATACTACGCATTCTCAGCGATCATTACTTAATCTATATGGTGGAATATCCGGTGTTATTCGCTGATATCCGCAACTGACGGATTATCGCGGCTGCGCGGCGGCAGCTGGGCAGTGCGTAAACGGAATATACAGCGGTGCCTGATCGTCTATCTGACAAAATATGTTACGATTCATACAGATTGCCGCAATCTGTAATGCGTTGCATTAGTCGTTTTGTATCTGATTTTCGGATAATGCAACCTTATTCGCTTTTATTCGTAAATAATTCCGTTTTTTATCTTCGATTATCGCTATAACCCGTATTAT
Source organism: Paracentrotus lividus (assembly GCA_940671915.1). Taxonomy (NCBI): domain Eukaryota; kingdom Metazoa; phylum Echinodermata; class Echinoidea; order Camarodonta; family Echinidae; genus Paracentrotus; species Paracentrotus lividus. The sequence continues at coordinate 27,200,727 of CALNVZ010003434.1, read as the reverse complement.
GTGAGGAATTTTGTCTATTTTTGGTAATTTTGTTGCTGGATGAACAAAATTTGTATACCACCTTATACGCTATAATCCTCCGTCAGTGGGACGGGTCTTTAGTATTTGTAATCATGTTACTTCCTTTAATGAAATAATGCACACTCAATAAATATTTAATGAATATAGCATTGTGATCATGATTAAATGCATCAGTTGATGGTTTATGGTAAACTTGCATTTAGATTACGGTGTGCATAATCAGCTTCGTATAGGACTATCCATTGACATGATTAATTTAAGCAGGAAAAGCGATCTTCAACCATTTGGGCTACACTGTTGTCATGCCATTAGCAAGCGAGGGAAGTCTCTAAACGCCTTTACCCGCTTACTCAAGCTGGGATATGTTTTGGTATAAGTTAAACATTTTATATTTCAAATTTTGAATCTAATTTAATTGGATATTGAGAAAATATATGAAAAAAAACCACCTATTCCTGGAAAGTACATCTGAAACTTATTACACTAAATGTGCGATTTACTATTTTACTATTAAAAAAAAGAATCGTACCAAAGTCAAACTTCAGGCGACTACAAATTCAGCAGCTTGCTTATCCTTTAATAAAAGTTTCCAACTCCATGTCACACATTCTTTGCTCTGCGTCATTGCTCCAAATAGACAAACAATTATCTTCATTATATCTTTCATTTTAAGTCAGGGCCAATACTTTGGCACAAAAATTTTCATAACTTCGTCAGCAAACATCTTGATGAAAAAAAAAAAAAATATTCTAAGTCTAGGAGAATTCTCGTTCTAATGGTATTGCCGCTTGCTTAGTATGTACTAGTATTTCTTCACTATCTCACGCCATCAGTGCCGAACGGTGGACATGTGACCTGTATCATGTCATTCAATATAATTATCATCAATTAATATAGGTTTTCCCGCTCAATTTTCTCTTCGTTCGATCAATTTCACATTTGGTATCAAACAATTTAACGCAAGTTGCGATTCGCGCTACGCATCTTCATCACGTTCATTTGTATTCACTCAGATTCCCTGTCTTCAGAGATTCTCAAAGCATTCGCGAATTCACATTAGGAGCACTCGTTTTAATTTACAGCTGGCCTTCGGCCATAATTTCGTTCTTCCTTCAAACAAATTCACGAATAGGCAAACAATTGGGAAATAAGTGCATACGATTTGATATTTTAGTGATACTTATGAAAAGCTCAGGTATTATATCCTTACAGGCTTGCAAAATTAGCATATTTTTTTTGGGGGGGGGGCGGTGGGGGGGGGGGGGCTGTGGTTAGTCTGTATTCGAAAACAGTATGTAAACAAACATTCGTAATTTGGGGTTTGGTTTCTTACCAAATTGATTAAAATCGTCTGTTATACACAGGAAATGACACTGCATGGAATATTGATCAAGTCATATTCAATTTTCTGAAAGCTCTTTTTTTTGTGTTCAATTTTTAATTGAAGAATGAAAATGCATACAAAAAATGTAATGCAGAAAATTCGATATAACAATTGAAGCATTTTCGGCATTTTCTGTGGGAATTAAGGATGGATTGATTATGGGAATACTAGTACTTGTTTACGAGGGAAGAAGACTGAATAAGAAAGAGTTTGCGAAAGGGATGAGTGACTCGAGACATGGATTAAGTAAAAAATAAAATTAAATAAATTAGGTTATAATACGATAAGATCACAAATGGGAGATTATTATAACCTCACATCTGGCCCCTTAAAAGATGATGTTCGTATAAAACGGTCGTATTTCTAAAGTATTTAAAAAGTTTTAATTAAATTCTGTTAGCGCAAAGTAAGGAAATAGCATTCATATTAATTTGAAATGTTTGCAGCAAAACAAGCCCATCAACAGTTTCGTTTTAATTGAATGAACGAATAGGGAAGTGGTGCACCGACGAAAATTTAGTGCGTATAAATGAAACCGAGTGCGCCAACGAAAATTTGCGTGTATCTCTCTCT
>CALNVZ010003434.1:27183898-27198724 GCA_940671915.1 Paracentrotus lividus | reverse complement strand
CAAATCCTCAAAGACCCCCCGAGTTACGAGTGCATTACAATACAATCATGTATCTGGTGTTGTGCAGCAAAACCTAATAATCAAACCAATCAGTTATAAGACTCTTTAAAAAAAAAATTTTTTTGGTTGTCCAGCCTAAATGAAGCATTATACCTCACATGCAGTAATAATGAATCCTCAACGGGAATATATTTCCATTACGAAATATATATTAAAAAGAAAAAAAAAAAATCCTGATTGCTCTTAATATCATGAGACAAAGATGTTTATTTGAATTAAATTGAACTGAATTGAATTGTAATTACATTTTCGTTTACCCGAAATGGAAAATAGTTCATATATGTATATAAAGGTACATATATGTACATATCGCTATCGTTGTACTGCAAAACCAATTTGTATAACATTTTACCAAAATTAGAATAATTAAACGCGATATTATTTTTTTAGTTCAACATGAAACGCAATCTAGCATCATGTATTGTATTTTTACATTAAAAAAAAAATAATGAAAGTAACTTCATACAGTAATTAGATTAAAATATCTAGTTTATTATTCAACCATTGAAAGCTAATCACTTTATGAAAAGTAATTTCATAAAGTAATTAGATTAGAATATCTAGTTTATCATTCAACCATTATTATAAGCTTTAATACTCAAATTTTATTGCACTATACCGAGTGTATCGAAAAAAAAGGAAACCCAAGTAAGTTCATTAATATTAGAAAGAAAATATCTATGTCAGTGATAATTAAGGAATTTATACCACCGGAACAATGTAAGAACAGGCAATTATAAGAATTCCAATGACTTTATATATAAGGGTTTTGATAAATGGGTTGGAAAGGTCTACGTATTGAGTGCACCGAGATTATCATTCGGGTAATTTCATCCTTCAGTTCACTGTGAATAATGAAAGAAGCATGAAAGTTAAACCAATCACCAGTATCACAATTTTGCGAGAAATTGTCAAAACAATGGGGTTCAATGATGCCTGACATTGGTGAGTTGAGAGAGGTATTATTAAAATGGTAATGACTTACTTTTTCCAGTGATATAAAATTCATAATCTCAACTGAATATTCTTAAAATTATTGATGATCAAACTTATCCTTATCCTTTTTAGGCACATTCAAACAAACCATCTGAAGGAGTGAAGCACTCACAATTTTGCGACACATATTCAGAAAAACGCGGTTCAGTGATGCGTGACACTGGTGACCTGAGAGAGGTAACATTACAATGGGAACGAGTTGCACTCTTTGAGTGATTCAGATTTTTTAATCGTCACTGTAATATTTTTGAAATTATTAATGATCAAACTTTGGTTTCCCTTTTTTCGATACACTCCGTATTCGTATTTTGAACCTAACTTGTTAAAATATAATACATTTACATCCCTTCTGTACGCAAAACATCAATTTGCAAGAAAAACTTTACCTGTGAATAAGTTTTGGAATAAAGTTAAAAAGTATTGTTTTTATGTGTATTTTTTCTTTACTAGCCTTTCTGTATATTTTTATTCTTCCATCATAACCTAGTGTTGTCGACAATTTTAGTATATTCTGAAAGGCGATATTTATCTCTTTTAATTAAGGACTGTTAGATAACCAGAACGGGTCATTTTTGTTCTAAAGGGGAATGAAAAATAAATAAAAAAATAAAGAAATAGATAAATAAAAAAATGGGGGGGGGGTGATGATTATCACCAAACAAAATCATGCAAGACTTCATTTCTTAGTCTTGCCAAAACTGTTTTGTCAAAGTTTTATTAAACAGAGTGAGTCAGAAAAAAGTCCCATCATTTTCAAGTAGTCTTGATGGAAGCATGAATATTTAATCATGGGTTTAATGTTATGTCTACGTAGAGTGATTCATCCAGCAATAATTTGTACCCTTTTCATTTGGATATTTGCGTGACTGAGTAGGCCTAACAAACAATCTTCAGAAGACGGACTAATCCACTTTTGATGAAAATTAAATTATTGATATCAGGCCATTGTTCAAGTACGTACCAATCTCTGAACAAAAGAATTTTCTTAAATGTTTTCTTTATGTTGATAACTGTAAGAAAATGCATTTGTAATTTCCCTTTTCCATAGACGCGTGTACAATATCTGGTAAACAAATGCCATTTCCTCTGAAGTTATAAAAGTGGATTTAGTCCCTTTTGCATGCAAGCTCTTCATATACACACACACACACACACACACACACATTCATACATACATATATATATATATAAGAGAACAAAAATTCTAGAAGAAAAGTCGTCGTAGACAAATTTCTTTTCACTTTAACCGATTTCGTCTTTATTCTCTTCAGGAAGAGAATAGAAGTATGATATATATATATATATATATATATAAGTGTAAGAGAATAAACATGCAACAGCCAATGGGCAATTCTTTTTTATTTAAATTGTGAAAGAAATGGGTGAAGAGAATAATAGTTGACGTAGCTCAAATCAAAGTTCCCCAGAGCTATCCACCCTTTTTGGATAATTTTGTTGGTGAGATCGCAAAAATGTTTCCGCCGGGAATCGAACCCGGGCCTCCAGCTTTGAACGCCGGTGCCTTAACCACTTGACCACAGAGACTGGTTAGTGGCGAGGGCGGACCCGATCCGATTGACCCTCAGATAAACAGATTGTCAACCTCACAAATGTATTGTTTCCTTTGTCGGGAGTAGATGAGTTTTTGAACAATGACTAGCCGTCATGCCTCTGCTGGATCTAAGGGGTTGCTAAGATACAGTACATGTATAGAACAATTTATACAAGTGTAAGAGAATACACATACAACAGCCAATGGGCAACTCTTTTTTATTTAAATTGTGAAAGAAATGGGCGAAGAGAATAATAATTGACGTAGCTCAAATCAAAGTTCCCCAGAGCTATCCTCCCTTTTTGGATAATTGTTTTGGTGAGATCGAAAAAATGTCTCTACCGGGAATCGAACCCGGGGGGGGGGGGGGGGGCGTTTCACGAAACCGTCATAAGTCTAACTTCTTGACTAAATCGGAGATAGTGAACAACTTGTCCACAAGCGGGTTCCACGAAGCCCTCTCTGACAAGATCGAGGACAACAAGCTGACTAAATACTTATGAGAGCTCCGAACCTGTCATATCTTTTGGAGAGCGCTGATACGTCAATCAAACGCAATTTATGGGAAGCGATCGGTTTGGGCGCATTGTATTTGCCGCGACAATCTCGATTTTCTCATTTTTGTTCATACGAAATGTGACAACCTCAGGATTTTGGTCTAATATGCAGAAAATAAATGTTTGTTAACAATTGAGTGCTTTTTATATCCAATAAAGAAATAATAGCTTGTAATATATCCAATCAAGAAATAATATTGCGTAAATTCCAAAAGCATTATTTAGCCTACCATAAAGCTATATAAAGAGACCCGCAGAGACTACGGTTGTAGTTAAAATCGATCTATTAGTCCCAAAATAAGTTATTTTGAATAGATTTTTTATTATTACAATGCACTATTGATTTCTTTTTGTCAACAAACAGAAAATTTAGGAAAAACCGCAATCTAGCTCCATTTTCAGCTAGCATACTTTTTTTATAGTCTGATTTACGAAACTATCAAATTAGCGCATCCGGGGGTACCCATCTTATGTTCTGACGTGGTCTTATTTATTTTAAGATGGACACCTTCTAAATATATGCAGTAAGGAACATTGTGCGTTTTAATACACATTATATAAATCATACATAATTTTATGAGTTTTCATACTGTTATTGACCGATTTTACCACTTCAATTTTGATAATATTGAAAATTTTGCTAAACCACAATTTCTAAATATCAGCGAAACCGTGATTAAGGCTATTACTCGATGACATCATCTCCAATAATATCGATATAACAAGTTGTCCAGCTTGGAAGAGCTTCGTGTAACCGACTTAGTAAGATTGGAGCTAACTCCGTGGTTGGCGGATAAAGATATGACTGACTTGTCCATGGTTTCGTGAAACGCCCCCCGGGTCTCCAGCTTTGAACGCCGGTGCCTTAACCACTTGACCACAAAGACTGGTTAGTGGCTAGGGCGGACCCGATCCGATTGACCTTCAGATAAACAGATTCTCAACCTCACCAATTATTTTCGAAAAGAAATAAAACTCGATTACCATGATTAATCTACAAATATACTTACAACATAATAACTAACTGTTTACATTTGTGCTCTACTGAAAAGATTGGTATATTACAATTTCCATGGTTATAAAACGGATTCCTAACAATTGATTAAATGATTTTCTGTAATTAATAATCAACAGTTAATTTATATTACGTATTAACTAAACCATTACCTCTGTATTTCTACTACAATATCGTATACTTTTGCTCGATGATAACAATGACAATGAATTAAAGACAATCAAGTTCAAACTGAATCAGATTTCAGGATCATTTTTTACGTGGAAAAGCATCTTTGCAAATCAAGGTATGCCAAGAACTTCATATCTCATCGCATGCTGACGTAACCATGTGAGTGGATGTATTCGGACGTAGCGGGCGCTAATTGGCCGTGGAAAAGGTATGGTCTTGTGAGTGAAGTAATCATAGTTTGCTGCGAAGACCTAGATGGTAAGGGGAAAATGATGATGAGCATTTAACATAGGCATAGGGGGCACGGAGCGTTTTTGAAAGTGAAGAGGTCGAGTCGAAAGTGTGTGTATGTGGTATATGGGGGGGGGGGCTGAACAGGCTTAAAATCACAAATGCAGGGTCATTTTCGTGTTTTTGTACACGTTTCCTGACAACAACAAAAAAAAAGGATCCACGGCACACGTATCGTCAGTGCATATATCAACATTAGCAGTACTGATTATAAACAAAGTTACAAATCTTTAGCCATACAGGATATATTCCGCATGAATTAATTTGAAAGGCATACACTTAGTTGAAAAAAATACCACTAATCGTAAGGCATAATGTATATAGTTGAACGCATTATGATGATTAACAACACAACAATAATGGTAACAATAAATAGTAATTAGAAAAATAAAAATTATAATAATAGTAATAAAATTTAATAATTATCACTATCATTAATATTAGAGGTTGTAGTAGAAGTAGTAGTAGTGGTAGTAGTAGTAGTAGTAGTAGTAGTAGTAGTAGTAGTAGTAGTAGTAGAAGTAACATTAATTAGTAATTTTGATACTTATCATGTGGCATATGTATTAACCTGGGATAATCATAACAAACCTACCTTTTTAACACCACACTCTGGTTGTAAGGCATAGATCCATGTGACGTCGTCCTTGGAGTAGGACACACTGAGAGAGGTGGTCCACTGTTGAAAGTCGAATCTACCTTGCGTAATCACACCAGTCACATTAGAGATCTTACCCAAATCAATCTGAACAAAACAAAAAACAGAAACAACAAACATTATAACACATGTTTGAACATCAAAAATTATTATTAGAGCTAAATTATTCAGTTCGACAAAGTCCAAAGAAATCTTTATACAATTATGTACAAACCCACAGTGAAGCCATTTCCATGGATATAAAAAATCCATCATTATGATAGTTACCAGAAAATAGTTTATCATTATGATAGTTACCAGAAAATAGTTTATTGCTATGTCTAAATATTAATGCCATTTACAGCTATTTCAATCAGATATAGTAATAACCTATTAAACTAGATGTACCATGTAACCCCCACCCGTAAAAAAACCCAAACAAACAAACAAACAAATTAAACAAAACAACCCCTTCCCCCCCCCCAAAAAAAAAAAAAAAAAAAAAAAAAAAAAAAAAAAAAAAAAAAAAAAAAAACCGACAAAACATTGACGTCGCACTAATATCAAAGATCCGTTTTCTTCATGATTGAAAAATCGAACGAATAGTGAATAACGAGTGCAATCACAAATCTAGATTTATATGATTGGACGTGGAAGGGAGTATGTACAATGATATACTTTGTAGGAATTTGATTATGTGTTTATATGTCTCATTTGTTATAAAGGATGGATGTGTGTGTGTGTGTGTGTGTGTGTGTGTGTGTGTGTGTGTGTGTGGGTATGTTGGTGTTGTTGTGACTATAGGGGCCAATGTAAAGTGTGCATGTGTGTGTTTTGTTATTAAGGGTGGGTGGTGGTGTGGGTATATGGTTTTCCTATGTGAGGAAGTGTGTATGTGTGTATTTTGTTATTAAGGGAGTATGTATGGGTGTGCGGGAGCTTTGTGAGGGAGTGTGTATGTGTGTATGTGTTGGTGTGTTGCTGTAGACAGGTAGATATGGTCAAGTGATGGAGTGTTTTTGTGTATATTTTGCTATTAAATGTTTGTGTTTGGTGTTTATATGGGAGTGTGTTGGTGTAGAAGTGATGGTGCTATGTGAGGGAGTGTGAATCGGTGTATGCATGTTTGGGTGTAGGTCTACTTGAGCGAGGGAGTACGTAATTGTTTATAGTTTGATATTTCGGGAGGGTGAGGTTGTGCGTGGTGTGTGTGTGTGTGTTTGATTGTTAATTGTAGTTATGACAATGTGAGGAAGTGTTTTTTTTTTTAATCAGTTTTCAAGGGTGGTTGGGTGTGTGTGGGTGTGCCTGTGTAGGTGTGCGGGTGTAGGTGGGATATGTGTGTGTGTGTGTGTGTGTGTGTGTGTGTATTTTGTTATTCAATGTATGTGAGGGTGTGTGTGTTTGATTGGTAGGTTGAGGTATGGCAATATGAGGAATTGGGTACTGTTTCATTTTGTTAATAATAAGGGTGGTTTGGTGTTTGGGTGTAGGTGTGATTATGTGAAGGGTAATTAAGAAGATGCATGACAGCGCTTTAACAATTAAAAACACCATCAACAACCTTTTTACTGACCTTTACCCATTTATCTTCATCATCATCGTGGGAAATCCATGCTGCCTGTGTGTTTGCATTTATTCCACCATTTAGTCTTCCTTCGGATGCACTGTATTTTTGCAGGTTTCTCCAACTAGATGAGTTTGTGAGCTGAGAGTCCGGAATACGCCCATCTTCAACTCCCATACCCTCCCCTCGGATAGGAAATGAACAACTGGGTTCACCATTATTCAATGCCGCTGAATACCACAAAGAAGTGAAACATATTAATCAGTAAAAAGTAGAAAAGCTTTTTGTGATGATATAGTATTTAAGAATAATCTAGCAGAAAACATTTGCATCTCTTTCATTCTTCGTCAATCAAAACCCCTCTTTATCCTTATAATCTTATTTTTATCTTATTCTTTCTCATACCGTCCCCCTCCCTTTGTGTACTTTTGGCCTCCGTTGGATTATGGTTCATATGTTTTGATATCCATGATTGAATCAAGCATTCAATTAGAAAATATAGTTTTACAATGAATCCCGTTTAATGTTACGACAGTGAATAATGAACCTCATTTTCAGAGAAAGGCAATAGAATTAAAAGGCTGCAGTAATTTTAATTATGCTTATGGATATTTTCCGCTGAAGTAGTTCCTAAAACGCACAATCGTAAAACGACCCCTTTTCTCTATCAATGACAAAGGGAGGTGACCCGTTTCTCTTGCTCTTTGTAAGGTTTACACACAAAAACTTCAATCCTGCAAGAACAACCTCAAAGATGTTTTCTTAATAGTACAGATATAAATCTAATAAAAGTGCTCAGACAGGAAACCAGGGGGCATTTCATCAAAGGACTTGTCGGACATTTTATCCGATAAATTTGCTCTCAGCCAATCAGATGCAAGCATTTCAGTAGCTTATTATAGTTGGTCGGATAAAACATCTGACAAGTCTGTCGATGAAACCCCCCCCCCCCGAACCTTTACTGTTAAATACTCCGGAGTCCTGGGAGGAACAATATTTGGACCTGAAGTGATTGGATAATTATGCACAATTTCCAAAATCGGAAGGTGTGCATTCTTAAGCGAGTTACCTTAAGTAACAATATATTATAGGGAATACATTTATCTGATCTTAGGACGGATAGAGGTATCTCTTTGCACCTGTATAAATTTACATACTTATCACATCATTTATAGGTCCGTATCCTGTGAGTTCTAGCCTGAGCGCTCGGTCACCATCATGTGTCTTTGGATGAACTCGTAGCTTACGGCACACCGCCGGTCTGTGGAAGTTATGTATCACGGAGCTTGCTCGATCGTAATTTCCTGTAAAGACCTAAAAGAGAGATGCATAGCTTCGTATGTAGGGGTTGCTACAATTATGATCAATCGAATTTTGAAGTAAGATACTTTTACTATTCCATGTATACACATTTTATCACCATTTAAGTATTTACGTTTGGGCATTTCATTACCTTACATAATCTTTATTTGTCAGATCACCTATTGCATCATCTAATAAATTACCAATTATCCTATCCATATATTCATTACTTCTGTCTTTCAACAAAAAAAAATTCTATCACCTGGTTTGATACACCCAGGCCCGTATTCTGCTACGGGGTTTAGAGTTGTGATGTCGCACCAAAATAGTAAGGGTAATGAAACGAGAATGCAACGCTGATTTGCACGCTTCTCTAGAAGCGTCAGTGAAGCGTGCGTCTAATCATACGAAAGTAGATTCGGATGACGTCATTCGGGATCAAATCTTTACAAACATTTGTAAAGAATTCTAAACTAGGGGCATAGGTGGTTTAGAATTTTATATGGCTTCGCGAGTTTTATGTCAAAGGAAGCTAATTATCTATTTCCTCGTTAACTTGAAGTTAAAGGTTTTTTAAAACTTTGTTTTAAGAATTAGGGTGCATTATAGAACTGTCCACAACGATTAGATATTAATTGTACAATCAGTTAATGACCAAAATGACATTTTCCGACACGATTGAAGTGTAAGTTTGACCTGACATATTGAAGAAAGGACAACTGAGCGCGAAAACCAACAATAAACTAATGGGCAAGTCACTTGTCATTGCACTGGAAAAACGGATTTGAACTAGTTGAGACTAAGTTGAGACTCGTTTGAAATGATTTTGGATATTTTTTTTTTTTTTGTCGCGCAGACGTCTCAGAGACGTCTCCGAGATATTCCCATGACCGAGCGGCGATTTCATGTCACGACGGGGAGGCGGGGGGACGGAACACACCGAAAGTGAAAAAAATAATACACTCAAAATTCGCATACTTCGCACAGTATGCAGAAACTAATGAAAAATGATTGCCGAGCCGCGAAGCGCAAGAGCCGGAAAATTTTGCCTTATAATAACATTTAGCATCTTATTTGACATACATTTTACCTCTTTATTAGCTTCACAAGCTAATCACTACATAAATTTTTTTTTATTTTTAAAAATCGAAGGGGAACGATCCCCCCATAAAAAATCGAGGGGGAGACACGTCCACCTCCCCAGGATCGCCGCGAATGCTCGCGACAGAAAAAATATATAGGGTACATGCAGGTAATATGGGCCAGCAGGTAATATGGGCCACCTGAAGCAAATCATGTCGTGACCGTCGACCGGTGACCGGTGTGAGCACCATAATGTTGTTTATATGAACTGTATACGAAAATATATTCTCGTTAGAGCATCTGATGCCGAAATTTCTCTGAGAAAATCGCTAAAAACCAACAAGGTAGGTAAAACTTACGGCATTTTTTTACCCTGATGTAAAATTTGATATTTCACAGAATGTGATGGTGAAAGAGTGTTTAAGGGGGTAACCTCGATTGTTTTGTATATTTAGTAAGCTAATAGTTTCATTTTGATCATACTATCGTGTACAGGTCAATTTGTTGTAGTGAAGGGATGCAATGTGGCATTAAATGCTTGCCTGACACAGCAACATTAGTGCAGGTAATATGGGCCATCCAAAATGGCGGAAATGATTCTGGTACTTAGTATTGGGATGAGGCATCAATCTCCTTGCTACGATTTTTTTAGGTATATTCACAGTATATAATTAATATAAATAACTTATTATAGGCCTATATTGACTTTTATAATGAAAATAATATTTAAATGATATTACAAAAAAAAAATTATATACAAAATACATAACAATGAAATATTTAGTCAAAATATTCACTCAAGGGTCTTACAATTTCAAATGATATCTTAAAGTTAATGATTTTCAACATTTTAAGCAAATCCCAGACATGGTAGAGTCATTGTAGTTTTTAAAACATACATTAAATACATGTGCCCATATTACCTGCACATGCACATGCAGGTAATATGGGCACTTTGGTAATGACGTCAACATTTGAATATTGCAGACAGGGGGGTTGGTGATAATTGTTTTTCTTTACAATAAAAGTTAGAGCAGTAGTTATTGATTCATATAAACAAAGATTAGACTGTGTGTCATTTTGTAATTTTATGCAAATTAGGCAAATGAGCTTAGGGGGTCCATATTACCTGCATGTACCCTATATATATATATATATCGGAGACGTCCTGGAGTATCCGAGTCGCGGGGACGAAGTGAGATAATCTCAAAGTATTTGCCATGAGACTGATTTGAGACTTATTTGGGACGGGTTTGATACGGTTTTGATTTTTGTCGGGGAAAGATCTAAAAGTGGTCGCCGAGACGTCTCATGAATCTCCGCGACATCTCATGAGTCGAGGGAAAATAGAACATGCTTACGAATGTGTTTTTTTTCTGTCGTGGAGACATCTCTGATGATACATAAAACAATTATCGAAGACGTCTCCGAGTGTGCGAGTCTCAGAGACATCTCCGCGACGTCAGATACCACCTATACGTCCATAATTTCTACAGAGGAGAAAAACACCATTATCATTTTCAACTGAGAATGTAAACTAATGTTTTCTTTCAAGACTACTGAATTATTAATGACACTTGACATAAAATAGGCCCACTCGATTTCCTTTTTTGCGTATATTAGTGTGTTGCTATGTGAGACAAGAAACGTGTTTGTCAGTCATAGCAACAACTAGTTATGCAAATTGGATTCAAAATACTAAACGATTAGTTCATTCAGGCTTCTCAAAGAAAAGATAATCCGTGCTTTGATAATATACCTCGTTAAGCATGGATTACATTTCTTCTTCTTCTTCTTCCAATATGGTACAGTCCACCGCTGGTGTATTATCGTACCTTGTGCTTGTCAAGTGCTGAGCATACAGTGCAAGTAAAAGGCTCTACATTTTAATTTCTATGTGCAGCTAAAAACAATTTGAAGCTCATCAGAGTTTCAAGAGTTGCACCTTCTTCTTGAAAAGGTCCAAGGAGGTGCAGTTGATTATGTCAGATGGTAAAGAATTCCACAGTCGTATGCTGTCTGGGTAGAATGTGAATTGGAGCAGGAGAGTTCTAGCAAATGGAACCCAGAATTTTTTAGGGTTTCCACGGGTTACAGGACCAGCAGTTGGTATGAATCTGTTCGACTGGTCAAGATCAACCATGGCCATGAATGATGCTGTAGAACCATGTATAATCTCTGCTGGGCCCGCCTCTCTTGTAGATTAGTCCATTTTAGTTGAGTTAGCATAGCAGCAACACAGCTCATTGCGCCCGGTTAGCACCAAGAACGCAGCCGTGCGTACCGTCTCTGGACCATTTCCACCTTACGGATGTTCTCTTGGGTGCATGGGTCCCACACGATTGCAGCATACTCCACAACTGGCCGCACTAGTGTCTTGTATAAACAGCCTTGGTCTTGGTGGGCAACTCCTCACATTTCGCTGCAAAAACCTCGTACTTGGTTGGCTTTCTTGGGTTGTCAAACTCACATGTATTCATCATATATTAATGACTTCCATATTCTTCTGAAATCATGTTTTTATTCTTTTCGCTGACGATTCTAATATTTTTCTATTCCTCACAAATCCGCAATCTCTTCTCAACATTGTAAATAATGAAATGAAACGGGTTCAAACTGGATCAATGCTAAAATTATCTATTGAATGTTGGTAAAACCCATTATATGTTAATTTAGTAATAAAATTAAATCGCTACCTGGAATGTTCTGAGATAAATAAGACTTACACTAAGTCCGGTTGATCCACCAAATTCCTTGGTTATTTAATATTGACTCCGACCTGTCATGGAAGATGCGAGGTTTGGACTATTTGGTGTAAAATACTCTCTAGAAATACTGCATTTTATATAATTAAAGCATGATTTTCCAACCGAATCCTTATTTCATTATACACGACTTTATTTTGCCATATCTCAATTACGGCATTCTTGCCTGGGGTAATGGACAAACCAAACAGGAAAAATCTTATGATCAAAAACGAGCACTTAGAACATTAACCATGGCTGGATCCTTTCTCATACAAGACCACATTGTTTCTTAAAAAATAAATTGCTTCGTATCGACGATATTATATTTACAACTTAGGAATATTCATGCACCAACTGTCTGTTAATGAAATACCTGCGAGAAATAGCCAACTTTTGAAAAGAACAGCTCAGTTCACTCATACCCCACACGTCAACGTAATTTATTCATCTACCACTACACGAACTGTTTTTGCCCAAAAACTGTTATAATACTGGTCCTAAGTTATGGTCTGACTCTCCCAAAACAATATTGAATCAACCTCTTCCATACTTTTAAAAATGTAAGCTAAAATGTCATTTATTAAAGGGTTACAAAACACAGGCGGAAAATGGACACATGAGCAATCTGTTTTATAGTTCCAAATCATGTATGGTTACTCAAATATTGAATGATGTTATAATACAGCCGAGTGCTGTCGTCATTGTACAAACAAATTACGACATCATCTCGGCACCCGACATAGCTCACTATTTCCATTTGCGTATATCAATAGTTCAATGTATGATTATAAGTAGTGCCGAGATGATGTCGTCATTACACATCAAAATAATGATTACGTCATCCCGGTACGCCTCACTACCATTGCGTACAGATAGGTAGTTCAATATATAGTATTTAAAAAAAATGATATGTTAATGCACATTTTTCAGTTACTCCCTATTTATATATCTTTGTATTATATTTATTTCTTTATGTATTCTTATACATCATCTTCACAAGGAGCCTATAATGTAACAAGCTTAGCTTTTAACTTAGCTCCTTCATATTTCTTTCTTTTTTAATGCTACTGATGTCATCGTTTTAATGATTATCAAATAAGTATAGTTTTGAAATGTCATATAATTGTTTGTTCTTATTATTGTTTAATTGGAATATGTAAATAAACGAACTGAACTGAACTGAACATAGGTGATTCCATTTTAAGTTGTTTTGAATTTGACTCCAAGTAACTCACTGCGTCGGTCAGTTTGTAGTGCTCCCCATGAGATGAAGGTAAGGGAAAGACGTTCTAAGATGCTTGCCTCTTGTTGGAAACATGCATAACCTGGTATTTTTGCGGATGGAATTGCATTAGCCAGTCTGCTTCCATTCCTGAAGGGCATCTAAGTCGTTCTGCAGGCTTATGCATCATCAGCACTTGCTACTTCCTGTCAAGATGCAGTCATCAGCAAACAATCTCACCGTAGTCTGAGATGATAAGCAGTCGGGAGATCGTGATAAAGAGTAGGAATAGTAGAGACCAACTGACGCTGCCTTGCGGGACGCCTGACAGACCGAAGAATGTGAGAATGGCATCCGTCAAGCAATACCCTTTGTGAACGATCAGTAGGAGATCCTTGATCCAGCAGTGGATATTGCCTCGAACACCATAGTAGTCAATCTTGTGTAGGAGTCGGCCGTGTGGTACTTGTCGAATGCCTTCGATAGGTCCAATAAGATCACATCGAGCTGTTCCTTTCTGTCTATACCGTTTGCCAGGTCTGAATGGCAAGTACAAGTTGATATGTACATGACCGCCTCTTACGGAATCCATGTTGACGTCTGACAAGAAAGTGGTGTGCATCAAGTGTGTTTCATTGGATGCTGCTACAACCGATGTGTTCCAAAGTCTTGTAGACGATTGATGTAAAGAAGACACAGGCCTGTAGTTTACCGGTTTGCAACTGTCCCTTTCTGATATTGGGACCACGTCTGCTTTGCTTCTCAATCTTCAGGAATAACTCCTTGATTTACAGAGCTTGAAAGAGAACAGTCCAAAATTGGTGTTATCTCCAACGACAGCTCCTTGAGTAGATGTGCAGGAAGTCTGTCTGGTCCAGTAGCTTTATGTATCTGGACGGTAGAGAGCAGCTTGTAAACACCAGCTGGAGAGATCTGGATGTCATCCATGTCTGGAAAAGGACTTGGTCCCTTTTGCTTCATTGATGTCATGTCCTCGTCTTTGTGAACTACAGACGTGAATTGATCATTCAGCAGATTAGCTTTCTCAGTGCTGTCTGAGTGTGTCCTCCCGTTGGTATCCTTCAGGGGGGCTACTCCAGTACTGTCATTCCTTCGACTGTTGTTGAAGCTCCAAAACCGTTTTGGGTTTGCTGTGCTGTCTGGACTTATGATGTTAGTGATATAGTCACTGAAGGCGTTCTTGCACGCCAGCTGTGATGCTTTCTTGATCTGACGATACTTCTGGAAATCTTCTTCTCGTCCAGTTCCTCGGGAGCGATTGAAGGCACGCTTTTTCCTTCTGGATAGACGTTTGACAGGTCTTGTAACCCACGGCTGACCAAAACGGCAAGATGTTGTTTTTGCTGGCACGTGGGTATCCAAAATGTTCAGTAGCTTGGTCTTGAAACAGTTCCACATTTCATGCACTGAGCTCTGTTCATTATACTCGTCAAGGAATGCTGTTGGAACAACTTGCAGTCCTCCTTCATCTCTGCTAGCTTAGCCTTCTTCCAGAGGTAAACAATCCTTTTCACAGGTTTGTTCCGTTTTGCCGTTACATCTGCCTCAACACATACAATATCGTGATCGCCAAGGCCTGGTAGTAAGGAGCACTTGTTGATCAGT
>CALNVZ010003434.1:27167521-27182339 GCA_940671915.1 Paracentrotus lividus | reverse complement strand
ACAACTCTAAACCCCGTAGCAGAATACGGGCCCCAGAGTTTTAAAAACATGAGTTTTTGTTAATGAGGTCTTTTCAACCTCTGGGGTACTCCACGATTCTTACCATGTTGGGTTTCGATTTCAGCACAATTGTCATTAAGACATTTCTCTTCAGTCTCTTTGTAATTTGTTTTAACCTTTTCCGTTCAGGTTTCTACATTCTCTTCTTTTCATATCCATCATCGACATTACCCCCTCTGTTATGTATTTAATTGTAAATCCTTTCAAAGATGTTTCTCAACTTTTCCCACGTGTTTTTGTGTGCTTCATCTATTATATTTTCGAACCTGTTCCTTATTTGCATGAAATATTAGAGTGGGATGTCTGGTTTCCCTCGCTGCTCAAAGTCCATTTTCTGAACAATATTTGCCCTTTTTATTTTTGAGTTTACATCTTAGTGTACATATTACAGATATTTGGTCACTACCACAGATTTTTCATCATGATTGGTCTTGGAAGTAGTTTAGTGAAGTGGTGTTGCCTTCTTCACCACAGCATGTCAGTCTACTGATGCCAGGTTAGGGGAAGGTGGGCATAACGGAAGCACGTAACTTCAAGTAGCTTCTGTAGACGTACAGATAGGAGCGCAAGACTTAAAAATGATATTTCTCTTACGAGTCTTATTGAAGTTGATAAAACATCGAATCAATAATTTCATCTCTTTCCATACCTTCCGGCACAATGAAGGCTGAAAAAAATATCCGGAAAAGCTCTACGATATTTGCCCCACTAGTGGTGGCAAAAAATTGACTCCGTGCGATTTTGTTGGGGCAAAATGGTACCCTATTATGGGGTAGCCGTTTGCCCCGTAAGAATATCCACTCCTGGACGACGATTTTGTCACTCAAATACATTTGTTAAAGTTGGCAAAATCAATGTACTTTGGAAGTCTCCAGAAGCGAATGCGAGCACAGCCCAAATTCTCCCAGGGTCAGCCAAATTGATGCTGGTCCTTTTTGCCCCCACACCGTTGGTGTCCCATTTTGCCCCAAGCAGAAAACCCTAATCAGAGGGGTAAAATTTTTTGAAATTGAATGGCACCCCCTCTGTAGTATTGAATTTCTTTCCGCATGAAACTTCCAGTGGTAACATTTGCTGTGCAAGCAATGCCTCATTTTACTGCATACATTTGTATAGAAAGAAATACTATTGATGTCAGACTATGGAAAAAGGTCCGTTGTTGCCCCTAGCGTCCGTTATGACCCCACTTCCCCTTAAACGCCGGCAATTTTGTAAGGAGTTTCGCGCGTCCCCAAAGGTTAATGCCAGCTTCTCGTAAACTGTCGCGCGCCACATATGAGCCCCAATTGCTGCTGAAATATGGTCCTCCCTGAATCGCCTTTTACGGGACCAGACTGGGCGATGCAAGGTGGGTATTCTAAAACCCACCCAGCCCAAGACATTATCTATATTTCCAGTGTTGACCATAAATATGCGATGAGTAAGAGCCATAATAAGGCCTAAAGCCAGACAGAGACACTGGAACCCCATAAAATTTACTGTTAAAGTTAAAACGCACATACGCCATGGCAAAGAAAATCCAATAACCTTTGCTTTCATTAGTGTTGATAATCTGTGTAGCAATCCACTGTGGCATTCAGATTATCCGAGATCGTGCAGGCATGGTCACCATTGATCAGCATTTCACCCCGTCCTGTAATAATTATGCGCAACTTTGATAACAAAGACGTGATCAAGATGTAAGTTGAATCATGGCTCTTCGTCTATTACAACTGAACCAAATCCATGCAGAAGTGCTATTCAAACGGCTTTCGCTGTTGATATAAACGCCATCTGACTTACTATGGCACGCCACGATAGCCTGCTGGCAGGAGTGACCGGTTCGACGACCCGACAGGAAACCCTTGAGGTGTGTTGCAAGGTTTCTGCAAATATGACATATCAAAACGGATAATACATCGGACGATAATATGAGGAGCAGATACTACGGTAGAGTATTAATCATCCACAGGTATTATATTTACTGTTCTTTGTCTTTTTTTTTTGTTTTTTTAGATACCTATATGTCTCTAATGGATAAATAGATTTGTTCGGTTGAACGCCAGCCTGCCATTATTGAAAATTCTTTCGGCCTCCTCAAATTAGTGGGCACCGTTTCATTTTTTTTTCCTTTTTTTTATTTTTTTTGGTGGAGGGATTGTCTGTTTATTTTTTAAAGATTTTTCCTGGTGGTGTGTGGTGTGACTAGGCAATAATTCGTGTGTGTGTGGTGATAACTAATACAATGTCGTATGATCCGGGCAAAGGTCATTGAAAAGTGCGCAAGTGTAAAAATCCCCGCTCCTGGATGTACGCCTATCTATAAAGAGGTCTTTGATTCTGTCACTCACGAATTGTTTTTACAGAAACTTACTTGCTCTGCATAATGTTATAGACAGAGAACCCCACTTACATCTCTAGTCCCTTTATTGTCAAAGGGACCTTGTCTGACATCACTAATGTGAATAAAGTGTTACGCAAGATTCAATTATTAGGCTTAAAAACAACAAAATAAGTTTAGTGAATAGTAGCCTGCATAGATTGTAAATAATATTCTAAAGACTTTTACCCGCACAGCAGACGACTGCTATACTCTCATCTCTTGGAATCTCATCATCAACTTCATCGTACCAACAATCGGTTATGCTCTTTAGATTAGCAGGACATCTCAATGTCACAATCGGCAACAGATTGTCTAATGATGACATCTCAAAGAGATCACCACTGACTGTTGCGTATGCGTCTATATTAAACCAAAAAATGCAAATAGGCCTATAATACCACAGGCAAGGCATTCTATCAACATTTACTTGACTCAACCCATAATGGGTATTCGATATGATTAAGCCCTATAATACTATCATACGTCATGCCAGCCAAGCGATAAGCAAGGGGGTGGGTGTAATTGGTAAACGTGATATTTTTTCGACTTTCGAAATACATACTGTATATAATTATTTAAACACAACACAAAAAGAAAGTTCCTCCTATTTCAGATGTCAATGATTTCTGAACCAGGAAGAATTAAAAAAATCTAATTATATGTCCATGTAGGGAATTTAATTAGCCCCAATGGGAGCGAAATTTAGGAAAAATCATCAAGTCATGCTTCAGTGAGTAATGGTTGAATGAACATATGTCATTTTTTGAAGTTCGCAAGCCTAAAATGGCAATTTTGATTCAATGATAACGGACCCATTATTAGATTTTAAACATTTTACACTTCAGAATGTATGCAAAACGTGCTTCCCAATATAAGGACAAGAAATTTGCGTCAAATTTTACGGTTGAGTAAGCATGCAGCACAAATTGCCCAAACTGCGGTTTTTACTTCTTTGCCAGGGTATAATTGATCAAATATGAGGCACTTCCTGTTTTGGAAGTGTATACAACCAATATCCATTCATTAACGGTTGAATGAACCCATCAAACAACCAAAAAATAGGCCATTTTAGAATTACGAAAATGCATTGCTGTGATTTTATGTACTAGAAAGCATCTCAATAACATTTTTTGGGTTGTATTTATATTCTTTGGCTCACATGTCAATGATCCTATGGCATTCATTTACAATCCATGCTTCAGTGACACCTGAGACTTGAAAAGCCTTTTTCTCACATATGGACTAAAATTCAAATACTTACTTTGATTCAATATAACAATTCTTTTGGGGGAGTACTTTTGATTTTATTTTAAAAAAAATCCCGATGTTTCACGCCTCAGTGGGCACAAGATACAAAAAAATCATGCAAATGAGAAAAAAGTTTCGGGCTCCGTCACGGTTCAGTGACTTTTCGAATACTTAATTTTAATCAGAATCATGTTAGTTGGAGATCAGTTGAAGCTGTGTGCCAAGTTTCGTGACATAACTCACGGTAGAATTAACAATAATCATCAATGAAATTGGCCGAATTTAACATTTGTCAGGTATTGATTATCTTCCTCCATTGACTTCCTGTACAGAGGTTTAACAAAAGTTTAAAGAAAGTGAAATTTGGCATATTTCAATTGTCAGTTTTTGTCCATTTGACTGTGAATTATTTTTTTTTGAAACTTTGCACGTAGCTTCAACTGGTCTGTAACTAACATGATCTTATTCAAATTACGTATTTGAAAAGTCACTGAACCATGACGAAGCCCCAAACTTTCTTCTCATTTTCATGATTTTTCTTGTATCTTGTGTCCACTGAGGCGTGAAACATCGGGATTTTTATGAAAATAAAATCAAAGGTACTCCCCGGAAAGAATTGTCATATTCAATCAAAGTAAGAATTTGAATTTTAGTCCGTACGTGAAAAAAGGGCTTTTCCAATCTCACGTGCTCACTGAAGCATGAATTTGTAAATAAATGCCATAGGATCATTGACACGTGCCCAAAGAATATAAATACAACCCGAAAAATGTTATTGAGATGCTTTCTAGTGCATAAAATTACTGCAATGCATTTTCGTAATTCTAAAATGACCTATTGTTTGGTTGTTTGATGGGTTCATTCAACCGTGAATGAATGGATATTGGTTGCATACACTTCCACAACATGAATTCCATCATATTTGATCGATTATACCATGGCAAAGAAGTAAAAATGGCAGTTCGGGCAATTTGTGCTGCATGCTCACTCAACCGTGAAATTTGACGCAAATTTCTTTTCTGTATATTGGGAAGCACGTTTTGCATACATTCAGATGTGTAAAATGTTTTAAATCTGAAAATGGGTCCGTTGTCATTGAATCAAAGTTGCAATTTTAGGCTTGCGAACTTCAAAAAATGACATTTTTGCATTCAACCATTGCTCACTGAAGCATGACTTGATGATTTTTCCTAAAATTCGTTCCCATTGTAGTTAATGAAATTCCCTACATGGACATATAATTACATTTTTAAAATTCCTCCTGGTTAAAAAATGATTGATATCTGAAATAGGGGGAACTTTTTGTTTGTGTTGTGTTATATATATATATATATATATATATATTTATATATAAACACAAAACAAAAAGAAAGTTCCCCCTATTTCAGATATCAATAATTTTTGAACCAGGAAGAATTTTTAAAATCTAATTGTATGTCCATGTAGGGAATTTAATCAGCTACAATAGGAGCGAATTTTAAGAAAAATCATCAAGTCATGCTTCATTGATTAATGGTTGAATGCAAAAATGTCATTTTTGAAGTTCACAAGCCTAAAATCACAACTTTGATTCAATGTTATCTGACCCATTTTCAGATTTTAAACAATTTACATGTCAGAATGTATGCTAAACGTGCTTCCCAACATACGGAAACGAAATTTGCTTCAAATTTCACGATTGAGTGAGCATGCAGCAAAAATTGCCCAAACTCCGATTTTTACTTCTTTGTCATGGTATAATCGATCAAATGTGAGGGAATTTCTGTTTTGGAAGTGTATGCAACCAATATCCATCCATTCACGGTTAAATGAACCCATCAATCAACCAAAAAATAGGCCATTTTAGAATTACGAAGAGCTATTGTAGTAATTTTATGCACTAGAAAGCATCTCGATAACATTTTTGGGGTTTTATTTATTTTGTTGAGCACATGTCAATGATCCTATGGCATTTATTTAAAAATTCATGCTTCTGTGAGCACGTGGGACTGGAAAATCCCTTTTCTCACGTACGGACTAAAATTCAAATTCTTACTTTGATTGAATTTAACAATTCTTTGCGGGAAGTACTTTTGATTTTATTTTCACAAAAATCCCGATGTTTCACGCCTCAGTGGGCACAAGATACAAAAAAATCATGCAAATGAGAAAAAAGTTTCGGGCTCCGTCACGGTTCAGTGACTTTTCGAATACGTAATTTTAATCAGAATCATGTTAGTTGGAGATCAGTTGAAGCTGTGTGCCAAGTTTCGTGACATAACTCACGGTAGAATTAACAATAATCATCAATGAAATTGGCCGAATTTAACATTTGTCAGGTATTGATTATCTTCCTCCATTGACTTCATGTACAGAGGGTTAACAAAAGTTTAAAGAAAGTGAAATTTGGCATATTTCAATTGTCAGTTTTTGTCCATTTGACTGTGAATTATTGTATGACACTTTGCACATAGCTTCAACTGGTCTCTGACTAACATGATCGTTACTCAGATTACGTATTCGAAAAGTCACTGAACCATGACGAAGCCCGAAAATTTCTTATTAATTTCATGATTTTCTTGTATCTTGTGCCCACTGAGGCGTGAAACATCGGGATTTTTATGAAAATAAAATCAAAAGTAGTCCCCGCAAAGAATTGTTATATTCAATCAAAGCAAGAATTTGAATTTTAGTCCGTACGTGAGGAAAGGGCTTTTCCAGTCTCACGTGCTCACTGAAGCATGATTTTTTTAATAAATGCCATAGGATCATTCACACGTGCCCAAAGAATATAAATAAAACCCAAAAACTGTTATTGAGATGCTTTCTAGTGCATAAAATTACTACAATGGCTCTTCGTAATTCTAAAATGGCCTATTTTTTGGTTGATTGATGGGTTCATTCAACCGTGAAGGGATGGATATTGGTTGCATACACTTCCAAAACATGATTTCCCTCACATTTGATCGATTATACCATGACAAAGAAGAAAAAATCGCAGTTTGGGTAATTTTTGTTGCATGATCACTCAACCGTGAAATTTGACGCAAATTTCATTTCCGTATGTTGGGAAGCACGTTTTGCATACATTCTGACGTGTAAATTGTTTAAAATCTGAAAATGGGTCAGATGAATCAAAGTTGTGATTTTAGGCTTGTGAACTTCAAAAAATGACATTTTTGCATTCAACCATTAATCACTGAAGCATGACTTCATGATTTTTCCTAAAATTCGCTCCTGTAGTAGCTAATTAAATTCCCTACATGGATATATAATTAGATTTTTTAAATTCCTCCTGGTTAAAATATTATTGATATCTGAAATAGGGGGAACTTTCTTTTTGTGTTGTGTTTATATACCGAGTGAGTCAGAAAACAATTTTACACCTTGAAAAAATGTCAATAAAAAGAAAACCAATTTATAAACCCCAAATTATTATACATATCCTGAAAGGGTAACTCCTCCCGCATGTTTTGGTACCAATTTTGCGCATTGTTTGTGAACATGTGTATTTCGAATTGCGCAAAAGTGGGAGTAAAATCAAAACAAAAGCTATCAAAAAAGTAACTCCATCCTAATTAATATAGCATAACTTTTTAACAAAAATGTCTTGTGCCAATTAACATGGCAGGGGCGTTGTTACACATATCGACTACATTTTGTGTGAAAATGAGATATATATGTAGAGTCAAGCATGAGTGAGCACACGTCAAAGACAAAATAATCACTTTTCAAAAGCATTAAAAGGCCTTTTAGGTTGTAGGTGACGGTTTACTTTTTGACGTACACCACTTTTTTTTATTCTCATTCGATGGATTACTTGTGAAATCAATCTAATTTTTAACAACAGAAATAATTTCGTCTGTATCAACATCCTCCATCAAGCAATTCCTGGATTACTTGATGAATCAATTTAAATTTTACAAGAATCTATTCGTACTGTATCAAGCATCTCATCAAAGTTTATCTGGCTCAAAACATTTTATGTTAAAAGTTTGCTATTTTTTCATGATGGAGTTGCTTTTTTTTGTCAGCTTTTGTTTTGTTTTAATTTCATCCCCACCCCTGCCAACAATTCGAAATTGCTGTTCGCAAATCATGCGTGAGTAAAATCTCTTTCAGTGTATGTAAATAATTTCGGCGGTTTATAATTGGTTCTTCACTTTCATTTACGTCTTTTTCTCAGGTGTAAGTTTTTTTTTACTCACTCGGTATCATATATTATATACTATATAACTTATATATATATATATATTATATATATCTATATATGCTTTGTATGATAAACTTTTATTCTTTTTATGGTTTTTTGTTCTTGTTTGTCATGATTTTCTTTCAGAATCCTGACGAACGGCAATTAGCCGAAAGCTCGATTTAAAGAATTTCAAAGTTAGTTACGTCTACAGCTTGTTCTAGACTTTTATTTATAGCACACCCACACACACACACACCACACACACACAGCACCTATATATATAATATAATATATAATATATATATATATATATATATAGTAGAACGCCCTCCTTGAGATCGGCGTATACATATTGCCTCTACGTTTGTTAGGATGTAATTAGTCAGACAATGCTAGTTTACCAAATAATTTGCATATTGCCCGAATAATCATACATAACAATCATATATTAAAAAAAAAAAAAAAAAAAAAAAAAATCTAACCTAAGATTTCAATGATACTATTCACTGACGAACAACTAGTCATTTAAATCAATCGTTAAATTTGCAATAACCACACTCAAACAATCATTAATACATTAAATTATTAAATATTAAGGGACAATTTATAATCGAATTATTTGTTCCAGATAGCCAGTTTTCTGACCATGAATGCAAACACAATGACTGAACACAATAATTAACTCTGATATCACTATTAAACATTACCTTTAATGGGGCAGATTACATGGCAGACCAACTGGTGATCATGTTTCTCGGACCAATCTTCTGGTGAATTGACCATGTATGTATCATGATGAGAATTAGATGTAAAGCGGATTCTTTCCTTCTAAATATTGTCACTTCCAACCGGAGAGTTCCACAGGGAAAGCGATCGAAATGTATCTAGATTTAGCCAAATATGCGTCTTTTTGTCGGTTTTAGCCATTCGAGAAAACTATAATAGGGCTTTTGTATAGGGAGAACGCAAGGGCACAAAATGCAATTCGTAGTGAGGCGAATTGATGGCTTCGGCCTAATTAAGAATTCTACCACATTTGTCTGGGTTTTTTTCTTTTTTTTTTTTTTCTTTTCCATTTGTGTTGGTCTTTATTTCTGTACATTCTGTTCCCCTCCGCTTTTTACGTCGGATAAAAGAACGAAAATCAAATTCTACTCACTAAAATGCACTTCTGATAACACACGCGTATATTAAATCTCTATTTAGGTGGAGGGGTGGCCATAACGGACGACGTAACTTCAAGTGGCTTCTGTGACGTCACAGATAGGAGCAGACTATAAAAATGATATTTTCCTTGACGAGTTCTTATTGAAAACAGTTTTGATAAACATCCGATCCCATTAATTCTCATCTCTTTCGCATACTTCCGGCAAAATGTAAGCTGAAAAATATCGGAAAAAGGTCGTTTTGCCCACTGAAGTTGGGGCGGAAAATTGAACTCCGTGCATATTTTGTTAGGGGCAAAATGGTACCTATTATGAGGAGTACCACCCACACACGTTTTGCCCCCAGTAGCAAATAATCCAACTCCTGGGGACTGATTATGTCCAAAATTCTGTTCAAGTTAGCAAAATAAATGTCCTTTTTGGAAGTCTCCAGCAGGGATAGCGAGCACACCCAATTCTCCCCAGGGTCGCCAAATTATGGCCTTTTTGCCCCACCAGGATGGTTGGGTTCCTTTTTGCCCCAAGCAGAAATACCCTATCAATCAGAGGGGTCAACAGAATTTTTGAATGGCACCCCCCTCTGTAGGTATTGATTTTTTTTCGATGAAACTCAGTGGTTAAATTGTGCACGCAATGCCTCAATTTACTGCAATACATTTTATAGAAGAAATACTTTTGATGTCAAGCCTTGAGAAAGTTCCGCTTTGCCCCTAGGTTTACGTTATGCCGCACCTTCCTCTACTAAACACTGCGTCCAATAGACAACTATTCTTAGCAATTTGCAATGGTCATCAAAAAAAAGGAAAAAATCTTGGTTTTGGGGGGAAGTTTAATACAGCATTTTTGCATAAAGCTAATTTCCCTCAAGGTTCATTATTGCATACCAAAAAAATTCAGTATTAAAAAATTAATGCATAGCTTTTAATGGAGCAAATGGCGCCAGGGTTACACGGGATCTAATTGTGCCTTTTCCAAGTTGGGTATTTGTTGCTTAGGGTGATCAACTAATGCATTCAGATTTTTTGGTGTCATATGATAGTTGAGGATATGATTCCCTATTTTCTACATAAAAACTTCTCAAGTAACATATATACTCTTTTTTATTAAAATAGATCCGTTCTGCAGACCCCCTCCGTCATTGTACTCTGACGGTTGGTACTAACACATGCGCTCTACGATGTAAGATGAAATTAATTGGTTACAAAAGTTATCAAGACCGAAGTCATGTCCTTAAAAGGGGTCCGTGTTTGGATATAACTTGTTTTGCTCGCCAATGTAGCATTAATAATCTCATAAAATCCCCGAAGCCACAAGATCCCCGAATTAATCAAAATTCAACTGCAAAATGATGTATAGAAGGGTTGCTATAGTTACAACCATTACTCGCATCTTTTGGTCCCCATAGTAAGCCTTGTAAACATGTAAATTGAAATCCTCGTCTCACGGTTTCCTCGCATGTTCCTTATCTGACAGGGGTTCGATAACACATCTGATTAAATAAGACAAGTTTTAATTGTGCATCTCTACATATGCTTGGTTCAAAATCAGTATAGCACGATAGAGATTTGTTATTCTTAATAATTCATGAGCTTTACGGACATTTTAATGCAGGCTATATTTTTGCCAGCCAGTAGAACGAATGAATGTGTTGCTTGATCTTTGTATTAACGGTTCTCACACTTATTATACCGCTAAAGTCGGGAATTCATGTCCCTTTTTTTTATGCCTTGACCCCTTGAGTTCATCTCATGTGTTGTATTGTCAAAGGGATACATTTATTGGGTGTGTGTGCATGGTCAAAGTTACCTGGTCGCTTTTGACCCAACACACTCTAGTGTAGCATTTAAAGATACATGTAGCTGGGAGGGTGACCCAGAAAAAATAAGAAACCCAGATATAGATATATATAGTATTTTTCAAATATTACAAATGGTGATTAATGATCACTGAAGGTACAACTATTACCATTTTAATGATACTTGGCTCAGCTCAACCAATGTCAGCCATTTCTGAGATCACCCATTTGTTTGGACAATGTCTTGCAAAAATTGTTGAGTTTTTCACTTTTATTATAATTCACATGCTCACTGTGAATGGGTTGTTGCAACGATGTTGCCCTAAAAAGGAAGGCAACCCAACTTTCATTCATAATACCCTTAGGTTGCTTCCATTAATTAATTCATGGCTTAAAATACAATGAACAGGATAGTGATCTATGAAATTTAAGTGGTGGTTACGTGCCACTCATTTACAATTTATTCGTCGAAGTGGCACTCTCTTTCAGCTCACCAATGTCGAAGCAAAATGTTTTTTACGGGCTTCGGCCGCTGGATGGAAACACTTGTTCTGAAAATATTTGCAAAATTGTGAGGTGGTGGTGAAATGCTCAAGCCTGGTCATGCTTCTACAGTGACCCGGGCAGCAGAAGAAGCTGACATGTGTGCTCTAACTTGACGTGAGCTCTGTCACCGATGACATTACGTGGATGGTGAAGAATTTACGGCGTAAATAAGTTAATACATTTCCAAACCCATATAATCAAACTTCCCCCATTATTTACTATTTTTAAAGTCACATGGAATGCTTTTAACTTCGATTTCGTTGGCAGACCTCACACAGCCATCAATCGGAGGCTATGAAAAATGAATTTTGGCGAGACAGGAGAATTTGTTCCAAAACAATTTTGTTGCAGGTTTTGCATCTTTATGGCATGAATTAGGGTGGTGAAGACGAGAGGGTATCATTAGAAATGGCAATTGAGACTTCGGTGTAATTTCCCAAGTGATAAATATAGGAAAACTTCCTAATCCTCAATCTTAAAAATCAATTTTTTTAATTATGATGATCAAAGATGTTGTTTCCCTGTTCCAAGAGGAGCACAAATCAACACAACTGAATTGCAAGGCATCTCAAGGTTGCATAAAAGTGTGAACCACGTGGTGCACAACTTTACATTTTTTCAGAACATGGGGCTTCAGGCGAGCATAGGTATCGGGTGAGGTTGAGAGAGGGCATCATTAGAATGGGTATCGAGAGGTTGCACTTTACAGTGATATAAATTTTCATATGCACGGCGATTCGGTGGGTAATTCCTGAAACATTAATTTGTTTGATTCAGCAAAAGTGGGTTTCCTTTTTTTTCGTTGAAAACACCCTGTTAATGTAATGAAAAATGACAATATCTAAAGTTTGTCTATCATAACGATGTCTACATCCGCGTGGTATTCTCTTCCATGACGGATAAACATATCGGGGAAAAAAAAAAAAAAAATCCCAATGATGCTATAACACTGCTCCAATTGCTAAATGGGCTCTCGATAACGGGGTGAATATTTCTCTCTTGTATGGGAGACTTCTTGATTATTGAATTTCAATGAAAAGGTGGCTTTTCGGTAAACCTTTGTGTACGGCAACCGAGCTTTTTAGTCATAAAGCTTGAGAATGAGACCTATTTGAGTATGAGTTAACTGAATCAAGAATGACTATGAATTTATATCAAGAGCCATGAATATACTATTGGTTATAATTTAATTATCATCCTCGGCAAATAAATAAAAAAATTAACAAGCCGTTTACTTGTATATTGTTATATATTTCACATTCATAATAGTAATATTCGTCGTTAATTTGTAATTTATCTGAAAGGGGACCAGAACGGATACTACTTTTTTTTGTTTTTCTACCCAAAAGAAGACATACAGAAGAAATAGCGCAGGTCCTAAAATATAATCAGTTTTGGAGGTGTGGACCAAAAAAAAAAACAATGGATATACCTAATTAAGGGCCTGGAGCGCAAGATGATGGAGGGCCCTGAAACGATTATGTTAAACAGTTTTTTGCTTCTTGCCAAGGACTATCTTGCTTGAATATTCACGAGGACATCTGCGAAAGAAATCATTTTCTCTGCGGGGCCCCCTGCAATCTTGCTCCACCTCGTATTGACAACTTAATAGGCATTATTTCGTTTGAGGAAATATAACGAAACTTGTAAGACAGTTCTGAGGAACTGTGAAACCGCATAAGCATAAAGCTGTAAACAAAAGAAGGAGACGGTCCCATAATCTTAATAAGATTGGCATGCGATGCTACCATCTTAAATTTTTTCACTCAGTCCTTTCACCATTTTGACTAAACTTGGAAAAAATGTATTTGTGCCGTCAGGTATAGGGCATTCCACTATTTGTCTTTTTACTCGATTATGCTTACATTCTTCGATTCAGAAGGAATTTTCATGATAAAGGTAAGGAGTTCGTCTTTCATTAATATAATGATCAAAATAGAATGCCAAAGACGAACTGGGAAGGAATTTTGGCCCCTCTAAAAATGAATTAGGCTCTTCGTGTTCGATAAACACACTTGTTATGTCGTAGATGAAAAATATAACAATAGACAATGTAGCTGCGGAGAGGTGGCTAATTAAATTCATGGCAAAAAGATTTTAGTGTAGGTCGACGAAGGACACATAGAGTTTTCAATGACAGGTTTACGAACTCAGGAGTTCTTGCTTGTTTTAACAGTATTTATGGGCTGCGAAATTGGGTAATTGCCACTGCACATAAAGTGGGTGGCACATAGAATTGATGGGTTTTCCTCATAATTTTGATAGATGGAGAGCTCAATTGTCTTTTGTCCGTGGTGCATAGTTTGTGATCTTACTGGCAAGTTCGAGTGTAATTGTTATTTCTTGCCTTTGTTCGATTTGTATACGCCTATTAGAGCAATTCCAAAAGCTTGGGACATTGTTACGATGAATATAGTTAGTTAGGAGGGTGAAAATCTTGGATAAGAGGCCAATGGTTTGCAAAAAGTGTTCAATTGAGCATGATGAGATGATATGTTAAGTACTAGCAATTCTTTAAATATGAACATGAAATAAAGGACAAACACACGCTCGCGCGCGCTACTCACACTCTTGTCCTTTTTGTTGGCTCGTCACCGAGGTGAGGCCGCGAAACAAAGGGATTTGTTGTTTTCCCTCTGTCTGGCGGGATGTCTGAGGGTGGGTGTGGGCGAACATGACTTTCTTTTTGCAGGACCTCTTAATGCTGCATTATTGGGCAACACACCAACTTGGGCTCGCTCACGCTCTCGCATTCCATTAGGGGAGGTACCCGGTATCATGGAGGTTGCCGGTTCGGTGTGGCGGGTGGTACCACATGGCGTGAAGAGTTTTCGAGCGTTAGAGTTTAACTGCGCCAGTGAGCGGTTGGGGAGGAATGTTGGCCAGGCGATGTTATACGGGTGTGCAGGGTGAGCGATCGAGGTTGGCTTCGGGCGAATGGTTGCGCTATATATCTCCGATGGTTAAAGAGCGTGGTCGTCGTTGCCACCGTTGGGATCGATCTGTACTCAGGTAATAAGATCGTTACGATGGATTGAATTTCGGTTCAGGCGGGGATTGCAGAACGTGAAGGCTATGCCCTACGTCGGGGGAGTATGAGGCGGAACGACGCCAAGGGTCGCGATAGCGGATTGTCTGGTTTTTGAACCGCGGCTGTCTACCTTTGCCCGTTTCGAGCAACATAGAACATGAGTCCTTGCTCGCACAATCGTATAAAGGTGCCGACAGGGAGTTCGCGATCGGGATGCAGTGGTTGGGTATTATGGGTCTAACGAGAAGCCCGTGGGCACTTTCGCAATAAGTGCCAGAAGCCTGTCCGGAGTGGTGCTTAAGCGATTTTTGGAGAGGAACGGTCGCGAGGCCGAGGGCGGGGCTTTTAAAAAAGTCGGATGTTCGCGTTACTGTAGCTCGGACGGCACAGAGCGGGAGAGTGGCTAACCGCCAGCACCTACGAGTTCGGAACCGTG
>CALNVZ010003434.1:27153498-27164441 GCA_940671915.1 Paracentrotus lividus | reverse complement strand
TATATCACTGGAAAGTACAACTCATTACCATTTTAATGATACCTTGCTCAGCTCACCAATGTCAAGCATCACTGAACCCCATTGTTTTGACAATGTCTTGCAAAATTGTGAGTTGTTCACTTATAATTCACGCTCACTGTGATGGGTTGTTGCAATGTGCCTAAAAAGGGAACCCAACTTTCATCATTAATCATTTAAAAAACATGACAGTGGTGATTATGAAATTTATATCACTGGAACGTGCCACTCATTATCAATTTATTGATATCTCTTTCAGCTCACCAATGTCGAGCATCACTGAACCCCATTGTTCTGAAAATATCTTGCAAAATTGTGATTGATGCACTGTCATGCTTCTTACATTATCCACGGAGAACTGAATGTTCTCTGAGTTGTCGTGAGCTGTAACACGATGAAATTACCTGGATGGTAAGATTAACGGACTAAATAAGTAGACATTTCCAACCCATATATCAAACCCATTTTAATATTTAAAGTCACTGGAATGCTTTACTTCGATTTGTTAGGAACCTTTAAAGCAACTCATCTCAAGGAGCATGAAAGAGAACCTATCACAATTTTGCGAGACAATTTTCAAAACAATAGAGTTCAGTGATGCATGATATTGGTGAGCTGAGAGGGGTATCATTAGAATGGCAATGAGTTGTAATTTCCAGTGATATAAACTTCCTAATCACCACTAAAATATTTTTTTAATTATTGATGATCAAAGTTGGTTTCCCTTTCCAGGCACAATCACACAAGGCATCTCAAGGTGCATAAAAGTGAACCACGCACAATTTTACAAGACTTTTTCAGAACAATGGGGTTCAGCGAAGCATGGTATGGGTGAGGTGAGAGAGGGATCATTAGAATGGTAATGAGTTGCACTTTACAGTGATATAAATTTCATAATCACCATTGGAATAATTCTGAAATTATTGTTGATCAAAGTTGGGTTTCCTTTTTTCGGAAACACCCTGTATAATGTATGAAAATGACATATCTAAAGTGTCTATCAAACGATGTCTAACATCCGCGTGTATTCATTTCCATGACGGATAAACATTCGGGAAAAAAAAAATCAATTGCTATACCTCTCGATAACAAGCTATATATTTCTCATCTTGTAATGGACTTTGATTATTGAATTTCATGAAAGGTGGCTTTCGTAACCCTTTGTGTACGGCAACCGAGCTTTTTAGTCATAAAGCTATGAGAATGAGACTATTCGTAGAGTTAACTGAACAAATGACTATGATGATGCAGCCATGATACACTATTGGTTATAATTAATTATCATCCTCGTAAATAAAACAAATTACAAGCCTTTCTGTATATTGTTATATTTCATTCATAATAGTAATATCGTCGATTATGTTGTATTATCTGAAAGGGGACCAGACCCGAACCTTTTTTGTTTTTACCAAAGGAAAGACAACAAAAAAGCGCCCCTAAAAATTAATATTTTGGAGGTGTGGATCCAAAAAAATGATTACCTATAGGGCCCGAAACAGCAAGATGATGGAGCCCTGAAAACATTAATATACATTTTTTGCTTTTGCCAAGACATCTTGCTTGATATTCACGACATCTGCGAAAGAAATATTTTCTCGGGGCCCCTGCAATCTTGCTCCACCCTGGTATTGACAACTTATAGGCATTTATTTCGTTTGAGGAAAATATAAACGAAACTTGTAAGCAGTTCTGAGGAAATGTGAAACCGCATAAGCATAAGCGTGTAACAAAAGAAGGAGACGGTCCCATATCATTAAATAAGATTGCATGCGATGATACCATTTAAAATTTTCACTCAGTCTTTCACCATTTTGACATAAACTTGGAAAAAATGTATTTTGTGCCTGTCAGGTATACATTCCATATTTACTCGATTATGCGTTACATCTCTTCGATTCAAGAAGGATTTCATTGTAAAGGTAAGGAGTTCGTCTTTCATTATATGATAAAAATGAATAGCAAAAAGAGACGAACTGGGAATTTGGCCCCTCTAAAAATGAATTAGCTCTTTTCGATACGCACTGTAGTCGTAGATGAAATATAACAATAGACAATTAGCTCGGGAGGTGGCTAATTAATCATGGCCAAAAAGATATTAGTGTAGGTCGAGGCACATAGAGTTTTAATGTCAGTTAATCGACTCAGGAGTTCTTTGCTTGGTTAATATTTTGGGCTGCGAAAATTAATTGCCACTGCAACATAAATATCCTTCATGATTGATCGCTTCCTATATTTTTGATAATGAGAGCCAATTGTCTTTTTCCTGGTCATTTGTGATCTTACTCAAGAGGCGAGTGTAATTTTATATCTTCATTGCTTGTATTGACGCCTATTAGCAGCAATTTCCAAGCTTGGGAACGTACAATTCCCCTTGTTAGAGTAAAATGATAATAATAGTTAGGGGGGAAAAAATCGTGATAAGCCAATGGTATTCAAAGTGTTCAATGAGCATGATGAGATGATAATGTTAAATACTCAATTCTTAATTGAACAGAAAAAAAAAAGTGGCGGTCAATCATTTGTCCTTTTTTGTCTCGTCCACCGGAGGTGAGGGCGAAACAAAGGGATCCAATTGACGTCTGTCCGTCCCTCTGTCTGCGCGATGTCCGTCCGTCCGTCACACTTTACTTGCAGGACTCTTATGATGCATAATTGGCAAACAAACTTGGGTGGTAGATGCATTAGGGGTACCATCATGTTGCGTGGCTGTCGGTGGTCACATGGTGAGGTCAAATGTTAGAGTTTACTGGCAACACTAAAAAAACAAGTAACTTCGCAACCGTTGCTCCCTTTCCAACTAAACTTATAGATTATAGATGCACTTGGGGGACCTCCATGTTATAGTGGTATCGGATGTCACATGGTATAAAGGTCAAAGGTCATTTTATTTCATACATTAAAGTTTACTTGCAGGACTCTCTTATAATGCATAACTTGGCAAATGCTGGTCCAATTTCAACCAAACTTGGATGATATATGCACTAGTGGTAGCATCATGTTGCGGAACTGTCGGAGGTAACATAAAGAAGTCAAGGGTCATTTGAGGTCCAATTTTAAATTTTACTTGCAATAACTTTTTTTTTTGTGAAATCAAGCTTGGTTAGCAATGTACTAGGTGAAACCTTCGTGTTATGAAGTCAAGGGTGAGCTAGACACAATCTGGCTGTTGCCTTATTTTAGAATGGTCCTTAGGCGTATGTGGAAAGAACAAATACCTAATGTATGTCGCCATCAAATTGCTTTTCTATAACAGAATAAAGTGCTTAATTCGAAAGACTATTCGTAAATTATTTACCAAGGTGATACTCTTCATTGTCACCTAGTATTATGACGCACCCACTCACTTTTATTTCTCCCTTATATTAATTCACCGCGAATGTTGTTAGTGTAGGCATGGTAGGTGTGAGGGTGTGTATATGTGTAAATGAGTGCGTGAGGGTGTATTTGCGGATGTGCTTGGGTGTAGCTAGGTATGAGGAAGAGTGTTTGGGGTCTACTAAAAATATATTGCATCACAAATTTGCATACTTTATCGTCCTAATTCACAAACGATTCGAGGCTATTACCTAATCTCGTATAAAAAAGGGTTACTTCTATAGTAACATCATTAGATATATTAATATACAAGTATGTTGTAGGGGAAACCGGGGACAATTGTATCACTTATTCAAAAATTTGACTTATCAACTTTATTATAGCTAAATACTTGCTTAAATCTAAGTAAAACGAAATATGAATATCTTAGCTCGACATATGAGTAGGTTTGGGTTATATAAAAATATTAATTTTGAAGCCATTATCATTTCAAAACAAGAGGTCGAGTGTTACAATTGCCTCTGAACCCGGGGCAATTGTAACAGACGTATGGGGCAATCGTAAAACATGAAATTGTAATATTTTGTTTTTCTTTATTAAAGCTATGCACTTGACAGATCCAATATTTAAACAACATTAACCACATAAGCTAATTATACATGACATTGCTTGATTCAAGTTACATTATATTTTACACTTGCTATATACATGGCATGGGCTGCAGCAGTGTACGTGCTGTGTACGGGCTATGGCACCGCGCTGCATGGTCCAGGGGCTAGGTACGGGGCAAAGGTACTTAGGTAACAGCTGGTAGGCCTATTGTTACTATTGCCCCTGAGGTGATCCACCATATTTGGAGAGATTTTTTTCCTACCTTAGCTCAGGTATTCATCGTTGAAACGTTGGCAAAATAAAGGCCTAAGAAAATAATTTCTAAATGAATAAAAATGACAGCCATAGCTCAACCTCAAATTTGTCCAGAAGAAAATCATTGGGTAGTGTGAAATATTACTTTCCTTTTTTGTTGTTGTTGTTGCTGTTAAAAGTTCAACGAACCGTTAAATCTGTTTAACAGCATGTGGAGCGATGAAATCTACATGCTCTGTACACAGGTCAAATTTTTAGCGTGTTTCTGCTAGGGATGGGAGCCTCTGTTACAATTGCCCCATGTTACAATTGTCCCCGGTCTCCCCCTACGTATTATACCGCATATCTAATAATGTCAAATTGCAAAATCGATACAGTTCAATTTCAGTTTAAGTACCCAAATAAATCAACTATGGGTGACAATTATCATCATTACTCACATCATAAGAAAACATAAATCAATGAACTAAATTGATCTTGATAAAAGCAAAAAATTAAAACAGTAATATGTCAAATAGATAAAAAGCTATAACATTCATTCAAGGTTCCTTTAACAAATCTCTCAGTGTTTTCTAAATTCTAAATGAAAAAAAAAAGAAAAAAAGTGAGGGCTTTTTAATAAGATCGTTTCATTGTTTTTTATTTGAGCGTGGCATTGAAAAAAGAGGTAATTTCTTGTTTCATTCTTACCCGGTATTGCACAACAGTAACCTTTTCTTATGAATTCAGGAGGTAGACCAAAATCCACTGGAGACGTTACAACTTTCAAGACAGATTGTACGACATCGCCATTTCCCAAGGTCATCATAGGGCATGACTGTTTCGCTATGTGAGGGCAGGACTGACAGGCTACAAACACTGTAATATTTACAAGAGAATTGACATGGTATTAAAAAAGATATCAATGCATTGAATAAATACACTGCAAGTCATAAAAGTATAATGTTTTGTTTTGTTTGATTGCTTGTTTCTTTGTTCCTTTATTCTGTTTTTGTTTTTGTTTTTGTTTGTTTGTTTGTTGGTTGTTTTTTTTTCCTTAGGGGGGGGGGGGGGGTTAATACTTATGTTTTCGCCGGATATGACCAATAAATGAATAGACAAATGGACATTCTTTCCAAATTCTATTGTCCACAGTATGCTAATTTTTATCCGTACAGAGTGAGTCAATAAAATGTCCCGTCCCTTTTTTAATTTTTTTTTATTGTTAGTCTCATTATTTTGAAGTTGCCTTGTGAAATGTAAAAACATTTAACCATGGTTTTTATAATATGTCTTGGTAAAGCATCCTTCTAGCATATTACCCTAGGAGTCAAGGGCCTTTAATCAGCACTTTTGCTGGGGAAGGTTTGAAGGTCCTATCTAGAGTAAAAGTTTGCGCTGATTCCAAACATGTCACTCTTATTGACCGTACCCGTGACACTTCGGCCATTTCGGCCAATTTTTGTCCAAAAATGACCATTTTGGTCATGTGTGGTCAAGGGTATTTTATTTATATAATTTTTGCCGATAAATGTGATTTTTAAAACCTATCTGATGTAAAAATGTGCGCTAATTCTAGAAAAAGTGGTTTTATTGACTCCGTGGTTCATATAAGGGCTCATTTTGGTCAATTTCAGCCAAAAATTGACATTTTTATCATTTTGGGGGCCAAAATTAGACCAAAATGACCATCAGAATCATCCAAGTGATGGTTTTCTCACGTCCAAACCATTAAAAAAAAAATATTTTGGTCTAAAACAATACTCCCATACAATTTTCCTAAAAGTATTTGGACAGCCCTGGTCATTTAGGCCAGTTTGACCGAAAGTGACATTTTGTATTTTGCAGGATTTTGCAATACAGGCCTATGTATTACATACGTATTAGTGTATACATGTGTATATATGTAGATGTATTATCCTTTCATTCAACTCATTTCATCTAATACTTGACTAGTGGTGGAAGAAGTGGGAACAATTGATGCTGATTTAAAAAATAGAGGTCTTATTCAACCTACCCATAAGGTTCTGGTCACTTATTGGTCACTTATTGGCCGAAGGTTGACCATTAGCCCAAATGAAATAAAAATACGATTTACAATAAATACAGTGCATGAAACATAGTTAGACTGTGTCTCCAAGCACTTTACAGACATTTTTATCATCCCGGTCATCAGAAACAGATTTTCCCCGCACACAATATGTGCACATTCTTCACTCCCTACTTAGCATGCCGATCATGAACTATTACAAGAACAAAAAAGTTTGATATTTGTTTTCACAACAAAAGGTATGCACTAATATGACAAGCCTGAAAATCTGTGATTTAATCATTGTAATGTCTACTGTGGCGGTCCTTACCATTTTGATCCGCACCGACCATTCCTATATGCAAATGGTCAGTGTGGGTCAAAATGGTAACCACCGCCAAAGTGGATACAAGTAATTTACCATTTAGTCTATAACGCAATACTTGTATTGAGTTTAATGTTTGTAAATGCTCATCCCCGTTAAAACTTATTATTTTCCCCACTCAAAAATTTCTGGCCATTTCGGCCGCTTTTTGGTCAAAGGTACGTAAGCACTAATTTTATGTCATTTTTTTTTTTTTTTTTTTTTTTTTTTAATAGAATGAGATTTCAATCACTAAAGGCCCGGTCTCACCGCCCGAACTTTGATGGAGCGTTCCTGGAGCGGTGAAAACATTCATCACCGCTCGTTACCGTCACCACCGTTTAACAGAAGTTGGTCACCGTTAAGGCAACGCCGTATACCGTCGGCCACCGCTGATGGTCCCTCCTACCCCTCCAAAAGTTTTGAGCTGCACAAAATATAGCGAGCGGTGAGGAGCGGGCAATTTTCCGCTCCGGCAAAGTTCACCACCGCTCCAACAACGCCCAGTCAAAATTTGGCACCGCTAGACGCAAGTTCGTGGACGCTTGGGTCCGCTAGGCCAACGAAGAAATCTTGAACGCTGGACCACCGCTGCTTCGCCAGCTTTGCCCGGGCGGTGATTAAACGTTGCACAAACTTTGGTGGAGCGGTTGTAAGCGTTTTTCGAGCGGACATGGGATTGCTGGAACAGTGTCGGCGTTGAAGCAGCAATCCATTGCGGTGATGAACTTTGGTTTGGCGTTGGTATGGAGGTGTCGGAGCTAAACCAACGCTCACTTCTGCTCGCTACCGTTAAACCAACGCTAAGGGAACACCGGCTTTAGCGGTGCACCGCTAAGGCAACGCCCGTGTTTTCGATTGTTTTCCCATTTTGTCGCGGTGACGAGCGTTGTCGAAATTCGGCCCCCTCTCCCTACCGGTCAAGGAACGTTCCAGCAAAATTTGGGTGGTGAAACCGGGCCTTTAGCGTATATTGAACAATTGTATAATAAACAAATAATAATCGTGTTATCGCCATGATGTTATAAGCAAATCACAGTAAGAGTCAATTCCAAGCTAATCATACTAATTCAAGATGACCAATAGTGTAGTTTCTATAGCAACATTTATTCTATATAATGACTCATGTTTCATATGACTTCCCTTACCAAAGATGACTGCTTATCAAGCAGTCCTTAAGCCTTCGAAGACATCTGACTGCTTCAACATTTGGCGAAGAAGCGATTCATTACCCTTCATAGACGTTCACTAGCCTTCGTATGATCGTCGAAGACATATGACTTTGCCTAAAAAGCAGTCTTCAGAAAATAAGCAGTCAATGGATTTTCCCAAACAGTGTAAGCAAGCATAATCAGTCAAGAGCAGTCATATCTTTATTATTCATCTTTAGCGTCGAAGACGCAGCTTAAGCAGTCACATTTCTGACGCCTTGCATTTTAGGATACATCGACGCTATGGAAGGTAGTGAAAGGCTAGCGAAGGTTAATGAACGTTCCTACTTGGCGTTTACAATGGACGGGAAAATATCTGTACTAGAATCTTCTATCGTATGCACAACTTATGCACGTATTCTATCAATTTAATTTTTAAACTGGCATTTAGTCGTCTTACCTTAATAACTCTTATCAACACTGATAACTCTTGTTAGAAACTGATATCTGTATTAGTAAGATAATCATTACCATGATAGAATAATCGTTGTTTTCAGAGATATTAGATTCATTCTGAGGGAAGGAACAGCTGTATGATGGATCTGACTTGAGTTCCCATGTACTTATCATGTCAACTGCCAAAAAAAACATTATGTGAACCTATACATGGACTTAAAATGTCAGTACTTAAGTTAAGAACAAATATGATAGTAACTATGTCTACACTTATTATAATATTAACAGGGCTTTATGATATCTTATTTTTGACTGAGAATTTTAATAAATCATTGTCTTTTGGTATTCTTATAATTTAAGTTTTTTTCGATCGCTATGTTATTACTGTGCTTTCAAAACGTTTTTCACTTTTATTTTTATTCAATTCATTTACATTCCTTTGATTCTGGTATATGCTTGTATTATTTTTTTTTTTCTGATTTCTTTCGAAGTTGAAAATTAGCAGTTCTTCAACAGGACAAAATACCATATTGAATTCCCATCAAAATGAAGGGCTTAAACCGTTGAGTGAAGCAGTCGAAACCAAGCAGTTCGGTTGCGTGAAGGTGCTGTAACAGCTAATTCTATATATGCATCTAGATATTATATACTAATCTAGTCAATGAAGGCTAATTGACTGAAGGCTATTCTCTACTAAGCAGTCTATGAATCAGCTAGTCATAGTTAATGCTTAGCTAATTTGCATATTAAACTTGCTGTCGGGAAGGCCTATGGAACTGTCTATAGCCTTCGAAGGCTAAAGTGAAGGCTGTAACACGACGCCTATTAGAGCCTCAAAAATAAGCAGTCGAAGCCTTAAATTAGACTTCATATAAGCAGTCAAAGCCTTATTTAAGCTTCATTTATAAGCAGTCGAAGCTTTATTTAGAGCTTCATATAAGGCAGTCGAAGCCTTATTGTAGAAGCTTCATTATAAGCAGTATAACTAATTTGCATATTAACTTGCTTGTGGAAGGGCTATGGACTGCCTATAAGCCTTCGAAGGCTTACAGCAAACCATTGACATGTATGCTGCAAATAAAGTCATGTGACTGCTTGGCCCGACTGCTTGTGACTGCTTAGAGAAGGCCTTCAGTTCAGTAAGGGTTAATATACACAAGTCATGTCCTTGATCTGATGACGATTTGGAATATCGCAATTGAAGAAGAATGTCATGAAAATGTATTTCAACGACTTTCAATGACTTGACCATTAAAGCAAAGCCGTTTATTATGTTGCTTGACATGTGTCATGAGCGAGTCCAGTGTCCTGCTCCAGCAATGCCCTCCTCTCAGGAAAGCATTTCAACCAGGCGGGGAGAATGTATCCTCCTGGAAACTAATTAATTAACTGGCAACTAATGAATTGTAATGTTAAGGGTAAATGAGAGCCACAAATATTT
Organism: Paracentrotus lividus; assembly: GCA_940671915.1. NCBI lineage: Eukaryota > Metazoa > Echinodermata > Echinoidea > Camarodonta > Echinidae > Paracentrotus > Paracentrotus lividus. The sequence goes on along the minus strand of CALNVZ010003434.1, from coordinate 27,154,821 downwards.
GGTCAGGATCTTGAAGGATGTCTAGTGAGTCATCTCCATCTCCTCAAAGGATGGAAGAAAGTGTCTACAACTTCTTCAAGTTGTCTTTGATCGTTAATGCCTAGACGCCCCGTATGAAAACAAGGTTTTAATTTTTTTTTAATTGTATGATAAATTGCATGGACGTGGTTGACATTATTGACTGGTCATTAGAGACGTGAGAATCATGTTGATCTTTTCACATTCTTGATAGGACAAACAACGTCTTCTTTGATGAGAACTGCCACAAAAATGATTATGCATGCCATTATGTGCCTGTATATACTATCTTGGGTGCTGTACATTGATACGACTCATCCTGAAATAAGGGAACAACTTATACGAGATGTCTTATCTGTGTCTTAGAAGTTATCATCGATTCGTTTGCAAGGCAGCTCGTTGACCAATCTGTGGACACCTCCATCATGGCTGCTATAATCTCTACTATAATCAGAGAGCAGGCTAGAATCATTATTAGTCAGTCATCTTTTTTACTTGGCGGAATCCTTCACTTGAATTATAAGCAAGGGTCTTTCTAACCTTTAAAGGTCTTTCATATATCCCTGAAGGAATGAGTTTGTACCATTGCCCAAGAGGAAGAGGTTTAGCATGTTATTATTCACATCACCAGGCATCTTTTTATCATCTGCTAGAAAGCACAGTTCAGTATTATTGGTCAAAGACTCTTCAAGTGAACAACTATGGTGTCAATATCTTGCACTCGTTCAAGTCTCCGTGGAACTTCTTGTCCTTGGACCTACTAAGTTCATGGCTTGGATCTAGACCATTCCAAAGAGAGCTGATTGTAAATGGTGTTTCTAGTTACTCCCTGATTTTGGTGGAATGATAAAATGATTGTTCGTCGAGAACACAAACAGACAACCCATGTATTATTCCAGGGTGAGTGGTATCCCTGTACAGGACCCAAATATAATATATACAAGCACATAATGGCATGCTTAATTGTGGCAGTTCGCTTCAAAGAAGACATTGATTGTTTTTCCTGTCATGAATGTGAACAGATCAACATGGTTCACATAGCTCTACTGAACAGTAAACACCATGTCCACTCATTTTATCCCAAACTGGATTTACACCATGTTTGTCACACTAGTGTCTTTGCAGAAATGATCAAAGACAACCATGAAGGAGTTATAGACACTTTCCTCCAGGAGATGACTGGACATCCTTCAAGATCTTGACCAAAATGTCTGTAGCTTTCTTTTTCCTCTTCACATGACAAGAAGACTTCAATGTGTTTATCACGAACGATAAGTATTCAGGAGGACATGACTTCCCCCCCCC
>CALNVZ010003434.1:27110438-27138459 GCA_940671915.1 Paracentrotus lividus | reverse complement strand
AGAGGGCGTGGAGAGGGGGGAGGGGGGGCAGCGAGGGGGGGGGGTGTGGGTTACCAAAGGTAAAACGCAGTGTCTATAAATGTAAGGCATATTCACCCCTACCAAAAGGAAAACGAAGTATCTACAAAAGCAAATTTAATTTGCTCATTTCTCAGCGTGAGTGGATTTAATTACAATAGAAGTTGACTCACTTAAAGAGAATTATATATTCTACAAGCAGACAAGGATGCGAAAATTTCCCAGAGATTAATTAAAATTTTCTTAACTCAGGCCATGGACATTTAAGAAAGACTCTCTTATACAGTGCGTCCCAAAAAGAACTATACACTTTTGACAAGGCTACCAAATTTAAAATATTTGATTCTTGGTGGTAAAGTTTAGATGTATATAAAGCTCATATCTTCAACTGTCATTATGACACGAAAAATCCCGAAAATAACTCATTCTTCAGTGAGCAATGCCCACTTTTATGAAGGACTAAAAAAAAGAGCCTGTGCAGGAATTCGCTATTCATTTATCCCCTGGGTATGGCATGCCAAGGGGGATTTAAGTAATAATGGAATAAATCGGCTAGAAAAGACAAAAAATAAACTGAAGTCAGAGCAAAAATCAATGATATGAAAACAAAACGGTGAAAAACTACATTTTGCGTAATATTGATTGTGTATTTCTGACTTTTGATATATCTTTTACTCTGTTAGCTGATTCATTCCATTATTTCTTTGAATCCTTCTTGGCATGCCATACCCAGGTGGTAAATGAATAGCGGATTTCTGCGCAGGCTATTTTTTGTGTCCTTCAGAAATTGGGCATTGCTCACTGAAGAATGCGTTATTTTTAGAATTTTTTGTGTCATACTTATAGTTGAAGATGAAGCTTTATACATCTAAACCTTTTCCCCAAGAATCATATATTTTAATTTGGTAGCCTTGTCAAAAGTGTATAGTTCTTTTTGGGACGCACTGTATATCCATGGTCAGACGTTGTAATTAATTGAACTCGTACCGAAATGATAATTATTGTGTTTAATCTTTCATAGCATAGTTGTTATGTATTTCTTAATGGATAGGAGGTAGCTTATTTGTCTTTTTCTGTTACTTTGAAGCTAAAAGTCCAAATTTCTCTGAAATAAAGTTGCATTTGATATTAAAGGTAGTGTCAGCCTTTTGCAGGCAAAAATATTAAATTTCTGCACTGTAAACATAAATTAGTCATTGGTGCTTGTAAATTAGTCAAAATGACTAATTTATATTAGTCCAGTCTCAGTGACTTAATTACCTCAGTCAGGACTAGTTTAGGTAAGTCATTTTGACCAATATAAACAAGACATTTAACAAATGACTTGTTTACATTGGTCAAATGACTAATAAATGACATATAGGCCTGCAAATGACTTATTTATGGTCAGAGGCTAGGCGTACGGCGCACGTAACAGTGATTCGCGGTCAAACCACACGGACAAATGCCGACATGGTAAAAACAAAACAACATCAAATGCAACGCCTAAGGATTAGATCCATCTCAGGATATCGTTGAAAAATGATTTTAAAGACCAAGGTAAGTTTACGTCATATTCTATTTTTAACGCGAATCAAGAACATGGAAGAAATTTTTATATTAATTTATTATTGTAGCCCCACATGTTCAATTCCATGTTAGTTGTATGCTTGTATCATGGAATACTAGTAATTTTTAGTTGCAGAACATGCTCTATACTCGGATGGTGTGCTGAATGATTATAGTTATATGATGATCTATAATTAGTTTCATTAAATATATTCATGTAAAGAATCAAAGGAAAGAGTTCCTCTTGCGACAGCCACTCAAAAAAAATAAATAAATAAAATAAATAAAAAATCGATAACGACACACCTGTGCGCATGCGTCTCTATAATTTATCGGACGTCAACCTTTTGCTATTCAAAATTGATTCAAAAATATAAAAAAAATCCTCGGCAGTGCGCAAGCCGTCTCGTTGGTGTAGTGGTGTGAGAGTAAGACTGTGACGCTGGTGACTCGGGTTCGACTCCCGCTATTCCTCTTGTCTTTTTTGACTGAATAAACTGGAAGTTGTATTTTAATTGTTGTTATTTTTTTATTATTAAAATATATATATTTTTTTTAAATATAACCCTAACCATAACCCTAACCCTAGTTTATGTTTAAAATATTATTAGAAACAATTTCGCTGTCGCAAAAGGAACTCTTGTCGAATCGAATTTTAATTTATAAAAGATGAGGTGGTGCAGCCCCCCCCCCCCCAAAAAAAAAAATAAATAAATAAAAAATAAATAAATAAAAACATTTTTTATTTAACATTTATTTTTCATTAATTTTTCATGCAGAATGCCAGACATCTCCATGGTATCTACAACACCTCTATCACACTCAACATAGCACAGCAAAAGTGTCAACCACAGAGAAAGCTTCGCAAACACTTTGCATCTATCCTATGAAGATAGACAGCTTACAGACCCATCGGCTTATACCGGTGAGTTGTTTTTATGATTGTTCACATATTTTGCAATAATGTGTGATCATGAGCAATGTATACACGTACATAACAATATTTCCTATTATTTTAATTTATAACATAATTTATTTTCCCCCTTTTACATAATTGAAGGTGATCATGCTGAGCTATTTGGTCAACTCTCTGAAAGAGAAGGCATCAAAATGAGGTACTGGAATGGATTCAAAACACCAAAAGCTTCTCCAGCTAGATCTGAGGTATTTTCACTTCATGTTCTATAATTCTGTACTTGAATCTGTACATGAAAATCATTTTTGAATAACAATCTCACCTTTTAGAGGGAGTGTATTTTAGATATTGGATTGAATGGTTTATTTCGCCAATTGAATGCCAACATTTCTTTAATTAGAGCTTTGCAATATTATTGTCATTGCAGGGTATTTTTTTTTTATTGTTTTACATATTTAATTGCAATTTACTTATATATTAGCTTATAGTACATTATGTCTCATACTTTTATGTTTGGAATTAAGACACCTTTTCAATATTGTGTGGTCATGTCTACTTGAAAGAGACTCAACAACTGCTTGAACGCCTTTTTTAAACACAATTTGTACCATTTTAAACTGATTTTTTCTTTACTGATTGTTTTAAGTTATGAATTTATGTCTGGTATTGTTCTGTATCCATACATGTATATTTGCAACACTGTCTCACCTGGCCTGCTCGTATCAGTTAGAGCGGTCCGCAGACTGTACTTATTTAGTTAACTTTGCCAAGGCTGGCGAGCCGCCAGGTGACAAACCAGTCTCCTTAATATTTTTGTGTTCTCTTATAATATTGTTTATTTTACTGAATCAATTTTATTTATATTGCTATGTCATCCTTTCTGCGCAATTAGATATAATAATCTAGTAATAATATAATAACTCATTTTATTGACTATTTTATAATTAGCTAAATTTTGAAATCAAATGATTCATGTTATGGATACGATCCTCGAGTATGAGGAGCAATATTTCAAATTTATTATACTCTGCCTCTTCCAGGGTTCTTGATATAAGCTGCGTCTAATCATTCTTTATTCTTAAGGCCTTTTCTTCTTTTTTCAGGGGGCGGAGGAACATCGTTCAAGGTATTCACTGTGTCATGAAGATTCCTATGACATTTTCCGTCTCTTCGACATGGTTTTACACTCGTGGTGCTGCAGACCCTACATTTTGGATTGGAACATTTTGAATTTTCTGGACTCCTTAATGCGCCCATTCTCATCGTGGCCAGGGCAAGTGCTAGGCAGAGTCTTCCGAGAGTCCGTTTTGGATTTTTCAGCACGCTCTTGCAGCAATGTCTAGTGGCTGTACTAAATTTGTTCAGCCTAATCGCGCGTTTGTTCTAAGAGATTAACTTGGTCAATATATATAGATATATCTCCAAGCTTTCAGTTGCCAATTTCAAGGCGCGTTACTTATTTTCTTCTTTGTTGGAGGTAGTGTCATCCAGATTACAAGATCCAAGATCTGCTGCTTAACGCACTTGAAGCGCGTGGGTCCATGGTGACTCCGTTTTTTCTATAAGAGCAAACAAAGGGGTGGCGCGCAGGCCAAGGACTAAACTACAAATTCTGTTACATTGGAAGCAAGTCAACACACACGCCAGCCATTCAAGACCGTTTCCTTGACTCAGCAGAGGTTAGTTGAACGTGCTATCGGGGCGCTCGATTTAAGACTTTCTCGGTATTGAACTTGCGCGAGTTGTACTTGCTATTTGTTATTGTGAAGAAATTTCCAGACAAGGTTGATTCGGTCGATCGCGATTCTCCCGTGATCTCTTCAATTTTTTTTTTTTTTCCTGCATAATGTTCTTGTATTCAAACCTTTATATTACACTGTACCACGTACTTTACCTTGTTTTAATGTATTGCATGCAGTGAAATGCAACATGTCATGTATACTGTACATGTACATATTCAAAGCAATACGTATACATAATTATTATATTATTGGAAGTGAAGGTGATGATTGGGAATTTCTTCATTGAAACCAATATTTTCGAATTTACATTTATGCTTTTTAATTTACTTTTTTTTAAAATATAAATTTGTATTAGACTTTTCCATTCTTCTCCATCCTGGTCTCTCTCTCTCTCCCTCTGTCCTCCCCTCTTGTTCTCCTTTCACTTTTACTCTTACTCTGTGTCTCCCTCACCCTCTCACTCTCTTTCTCCTATGCTATTTAAGTGTATTGGCCTCACAAATTTGCCTTTTAGTACAGTAATAACACTATGATGTCTTGACAGGCTATTTACTATGTAATCATCATTACAACAATTCAGAGTATCTGGTATCATGATAATGTTAACTATTATGCTATATATTTTTATAATTTATGTTGTACTATGTAAAAATGAAATTTTTTAAATATGTTTTATCGAGTTAAAAGTATAGACTATTATTATTATCATTATTATTATTATTATTATTATTATTTTTATGTATAGCCCGATTATGTTGAAATAGATCTGTTTTAAATCAAGAAGAGATTTAGTTGCTTCATTTCTTTTGTTTTTCATAAAATATGCTTAAAATGATGACCAGCTAAAATAAGTCATTTGACTAATATTTGGCTTTGTCTGACTATTAATTCTAGTCATTTGACCAAATCCAAAAGTGTCTGAAATGACTAAACTTTAGTCATTTGACTAATTAATTCTAGTCATCTGACTAAATCCAAAAGTGTCTGAAATACTAAACTTTAGTCATTTGACTAATTAATTCTAGTCATCTGACTTAATCCAAAAGTGTCTGAAATGACTAAACTGACTAATTAATTCTAGTCATTCAGACATATGCCAGGACTAATTTTTATTAGTCAAAATGACTAATTTATGTTTACAGTGTAGATTTTAGAGGATATAGTAGTATACCAATGACTATATCTTCCCACAACATGATTAAGCTCAAATGTGTATGTTTGTCATTATATTGCGATTATCAAAATTCATTCCTATTTTTTCGAACCTCGAAAAAATATACCGTACGGTGCGAACGCTGACCGTTAGCGCAGAGAATAATGCACGCTGATTGGCCGTGTGATATTGCTGTGTACGTCCGTGCTGCACGCGCTGTAATATCAAAGATGTTGATGGAGAGCTGGTCAAGATTGGTAGTCAGATTTTCGTTTCGTATTACTGATCTAGGCAACCTAGACAGAAGATTGAATAGACAGTATAGGTCGATCATATTCTACAGTTATGCCAAGTTGCATTAGTTTTCGCAATTTGTGAAAAAGGCTGATACTACCTTTAACATTCCATCATTTTTTTCAGTGATTGCATATGCATATTTATCACAAAATGGACACTTTCCTGAGATTCACGAGCTAGAGCCATGAAGTTCAAAATAACAAAATTGACTGCGGCGAAATAGCCAATGAGAATATATATATCAGTCCATAATATTCAGTAGAACAATACCATTGTGCATTCCAGCTGAAAACGTAGGCTTTTCAATGGCATTCAATGTCCAGAAGAAGCAAGAGGTCGTGCTACTAATAAAATATTATTGCGTCAATATTTCAATGGATCTCCGGTTTAATCCTGTGCGTTTCATAGTACCATAAAAATTGCTCGAGCCCAAGGCCCGTATTCTACTAGCGAGTTTAGAGTTGTACGGCAATTAACAATAGGATCGAACAATAGCACCGTACGAGAAAAAAAAACTCCCAGCACGAAAAAAAAACTCCAAAAGGTGTAGGCCCTACAACTTTCGTACAGCTGGAAGTTTCTAGTCGACTGGAACGCATAAGATAAAACCGGAAATCCAATGAAATAATGACGCAAAAATGATTGTTTGTAGCCGCTTTATCCTTTACCAAGTGTTGTGCATTGTCGCTTGTCATGCACTTTTAAATATCACGTCCTATTCATTAAACAATTCAGTGGCCTGGGATGGGAATAATTAACAGGCTTGGAAATTTCAGCTGAAAAAAGGACAGTGGTTTTATTCCCTCTGAATAAATTATATACCTTAAAGGCACATAATGATCCCTACGGATGGTATCTTACTTTGAGGGGGACACATCGGAGTGTTTTTGAGGGTATTCGGCTGGTTTTGAACATTTCAAAACGAGCCGAACCCATCCCGAATTTTCGCTCGTTCTGGGAGGAAGCAGAGAAACTCCCGAATAGTGAATTCGGGTGCATTCGCACTGATCGGTTCTGGTGTAACCAGGCTTAATTGCATAATTATGATCCGGATCGTTACTCCCCCAATATGATACGACCAGGCTTTTTTAATATTTTGTTTGTTTTTTTTTTTGGGTTTGTTTGCTTGTTTATTTATTTATTTTTTTATTTTTTGGTTTTTTATTTTATTTTTTTTTTATTATTATTATTATTATATTATTATTATTATTTTTTTTTTTTTTTTTTTTTTGGGGGGTGTTTTGTTTGTTCGTTTGTTTTGTTGTTTTTGTTTTGTTTTTTTTGTTTTTGTGTTTTTCTGATCGAAACTTGCTCTGATCAGAAAAGCATTGCCATAATTTTAAGTGGTTGACCAGCTGCTGCTGCAGTCGGCTTTTTTTCTAACAATGTAAAACATAAAAGATAGATAGATATTAAATACATAATATTTAATAAATTATCTGTTCGTAGTTTTATTCTTTTGAATTAATCTCCTAAATAGCTACACGATTTTTTTTTTCACACATGTGAAGTGTCCGTATTTGGCCAAAAGCAATAAAACGTTGAATTTGATTCCGACATCACTCTACATGCATGTGCAAAAGTCTCATGCGCATCAATCTTTTTCTTATTACTATTTTTTTTTCTTTCTTTGTTTTTTTCTTTTTTGGGAGGGGCAATAGTTGTAATATTATAGGAAGGGGTAAAATATAATTTTTTCCACTATTTAAATATTCAACTGTTTACAGAGCCATACACATACACAATAAAACGTCAATGTTCATTAACAATATCCACTCGGCCTCGAAATCCCTACATCTATCAAATAATTATAAATAATATGGACCTTTGAAGAATGGTGGAATTTGTTTCCATTCGTTTGTTGTGGTTTTTTTTTGTACATGTTGTATGTATGTATGCTCGCTATATTTGAAATGGAGCGGGAAATTCTTTTATTGTGATGAAAAAGGTAATCCATGCTTAACGAGGTATATAACTATATAACAAGCCATGCGTTGGGAACTCGCCCCCAAGTCGCCCTTTTTTATGTTACAACCCCAATTGAAAATCAAAGGATCAAAGTGTCATAACGTTAACAATTTAAGCCTCTCCCTACAAAAGTATATATATTCTGAAAGTAAATTTCGTGAGGATGTCAAAAAATGGCATTCATAACACAGGGTGAAGTAGTTACATTTTATGTGGGGATTTTCAAATTATTGTTGAAGGGCCCCAAATTTTTTATTCAGTGCCCCTATTTAAGTCCATTGTTCCAATGACCCTTAATATTTCAACATATTTGAATAGCTAATGAAATTTACTTCTAAATATATACATTTTACAAGGAGTGTCTTCATTAAATTAAAAACAATACTCTTAACCTTCAGTGGGCATGGTTATTTTGGTCATCTCACCACAATAGGCATATGTAATTGGAATTTTACTTTTTTTTGCATTTGGACTGCATGTTTAATACACAAGTCTATGGGGAAACCAAAAGAGCATAGCGCAACTATTTTTAATGCTGCGCATTACCAGATCGTCGAAACTATATAAATTTGGTATCGACATATACGTAAGACTCTATGCTAAAAAGTCATGAAAGCTCATGGCACACAAAAGATATCTTTAATCGGATTTCGGAAAATGAACTAAGGCATTGATAATCCCATAGATTTTGTGTAGGTTCAGGTGTTCTAATAATTTTGGCCACCACTGTATATATATATATATATATAAATTGACGTGAAAAGAAAAACAAAAATAAGAGCTATTATAAACACGATATACTATATATTTCATAAAAATAAATAGTTTAGGCGCAAAAGTGTAAGTCCAATTTTGGAATGTTCTTTTATATATTGATCTTTTGCCCCTTATGCCTTACGCTTATCCGACACCGACTTAATTAGCGGCCGAAAATGGCGTCATAAAATAGGCCATTTGATAGATCATGTTATCATTGGCAGAAGGAGTAGAAATTTTTTTGATGGGGAAGAAAATGATGGTTTCTTAACCCCATATTAGCGTACTTCGGGTGCTGTGATGACGTTCAAATACCAGTGTGCTTTGTAAGGAATGTACCATCACTCAAGTTGTGATCATAAAATTCAAATTCAAATTCAAATTTGTATAATCTCACAAAAAATAAAGTATTTATTCAGACAAACACGTCTCGGGATGCAGAAAAAGGATTTAAAAAAAAAAAACAAAAAAAAACCCGTACAGGTCTGCACCCCAATGAAAACAACATTTCACAAGAATACCATTAGTCCATAACATCAGGTAAACAAAGTTACATAATAATCATTTTAAAAGCAAAAATACATCAAATAACACAATATAGTTCAAAGCAGAAGTATATACATAAAAAAAAGATAAAATGAAATTTCCAAAATATAAATAATGAGTATACAAATATCAATATCTCTTTTTTATTCCTGTGTTCCCTCGTTTTTTTTTGTTTTTTTTTTTTTTTTTTTTTTTTTTTTTTTTTTTTGTTCTGTTTTCCTTTCTCTCTTTTCGATTTTCTATCTCTCCTTTCCCTTTTCATTTATTTTTTGCTTGTTTCTGATTTTGATTTTGTTAATTTGAAAAAGTGGTAACTTTTATTTATTATTGTGTATTACGCAACTACATTTCAGTTCTATCATGTCTATAGTACTACGCGAGAAAGAGAAACGACGGAGAGTGAGAAAACATTTGATTTTTGAATAATAGAACGTTGCATTTGAGACCTCTAAATATAATGAATTTTTAATGAATAGATTCATATCAACAAAAGTTTCTTGTCCTTTAAATATTGGGGATGATTGTAGTGGCTACCCCCTCCTAAAACATTGGGGGATGCGCCCCTCACCCCCCCCCCCCCCCCCCCCACTCGAATTATCGATCCCATGCATGCATATACTTGTATTTCTACAAAGAGTCTTGTAACTGTCTTGCTGGATGATAGAAATTCAATGAATTAAACAAAAATCATATTCAATCAGACTTGAGGACCAGTGTTTACGCGAGGAGGGTGTTCGCAAATCAAGGTAGGCCAAGAACCTCATATCTCATCGAATGCGCAGTAAACCATGTAAGTGGATGTATTCTTACGTATCGGGCGGCAACTGGTCTCGGAAAAAGTATGGTCTTGTGGGTGGAACGATCATAGTTTGCTGCATAGACCTGGATGTCAAGGGAAAGAATGGTATTGGACATTTGAAATCAGAAACAATTATCAAAATTAGAAGTACTGAGCATCATAACACAGAGTTACATTATTACTAGTATTTTACTAAATAGGATTAAGTCCACATGTATTTTGTGGAAAAAACATGGGCCTATAGGTGGCTTAAAAAGCCAAGGCAATACTTTCTAGGTATATCTCCTTACCGTAGTTTATATAAGCACTATGATTATCATTAATAATACCACTACTACTACTAAAATTACTACTACTACTACTACTACTACTACTACTACTACTACTACTACTACTACTACTGATAATAATAATAAAGATGATGATGATGATGATGATAATAATAATAATAATAATAATAATAATAATTATCATTATTATTATTATTGTTATTATAATATATAATAATAATAATAATCATAATAATATTAATAATATTATTATAACTAATACTATTATTTCTGTTAACACTGTTATTAGTGTTATAATTGTTATCATCATTATTATTATTATCAATATCATCATTATTGTTATTAATATCAAAACATAAAATCATAACAAAGGTGAATGCATAAGCTGTGTAAGGGGGCCGTCACCTTATACACGTTCTTTGCCCGTTTTTGCCCGTTTAAAAAAAATGCTGAACGGGCTTTGGTCGGGTTGGAACTTATAACTTTGAAAATAATTTTCTTGAATACGATGCTAGGCAGTTCATAAATAGTCTCGTTACGTCCAATTCCGTCTTTATCGCGTCCGCAATACGTTGTTATCCAGTTCAGAACGAGTAAACTGCTCGTTCACTCTATACCGTTCGTAGGCACGTCCAAACGGTCCCTAAAGTGCCTATGCCAGCATGATAAAAAGTAGGTAGGCGGAGACCGGGTATGGAAGTTACACGGGTTAGTTGTTACAGTCTCAGTGTGCTAAGATGAACAAGAGAGGATATGCCAACTGGCATCTATATACAGCCTACACATAGCTGTGATGAACTGCCGGTCGTGAGGTTTCTCCGTTGTTTTACTAAAAGTAAATCAACAAAAACCCATTTTTACAGTTCAAAGTAAATTTTTGACAAAAATTGAAATTTGTAATAGCTCTTACAACTGAAGGCAATGATGATAGTCTGGTATTGTAAATATAGTACATGTATGTCACTAATATACCCCCTAGCCATGCCTGTAATTCTGCCTAATGACTGTGCTACAGTTGATTCTGTTTGTAAAATACACCCATGGGTAGGTTGTTACAACAACCAACCCCATGTTGTTGATGTACAACTTACCCCAATTACATTAACATATGTAAAATTACTTTTGTCTCAATTTTCAGGTTTAATATTTTTATTTCTTTCATTCAATTACTTTTGTCTATTCTAGAGCTCTAATTGATCTACTGTAACGATGTAAGAAACTGGAAAGTTGAAATTTAAAGTATGAATAAGAGATTTACAATTGTCAACATTACCCCGTATGTTATCATATTGTACACAATTGACCCGTTTGGTGTAACAACCTACCCCGTATATGGGGTAGGTTGTTACAAAAAATGTCTTCACTAATTAAGCTGTAGTTAATTAGTGTTTACATGTTTCAAGTTGTATATGCCATCAGGTTTTAGCCAACATATAGGCTAACTACAGACCCAATATGGAGTGCGTGAGTCTCTTTCATTAGAATTATCTGGCCCAAAAATGTGATTTTGTAACGGTCCAATACCGCTCCTCCCTCCCTACCACGTTCGTAGTACGTCCTTCTCGTTCAGAGTAAGTCCTACCCGTTTAAGGAACGTTGTCATACGTTTAATTTTAGAACTTGAAGCCAGTACGATTTTTTTGAACATGTTCAAAAAATCGGAATGCCTTTTCCGCTCTTCCGTTCAGCGCCCGTTCGCAAGTTCGTAAACAGATTGTAAACGGTCTGTACTAGATTCTAAAAGTCTGCACTACGTTCAGTCCGTGTGTAAACAGATTGAGCCCGTTCAACCAAGAACTACCTAGAACGCAGTGAGAACTAGCTCAGTGTGACGGGAATTATGACATGCCGTTCTGTTTAAAAATTGAAACGTATGTTCGTAGTACGTCCTTCTCGTTCAGAGTAAGTCCTACCCGTCTTAGGAACGTTGTCACTATTTCTTTACGTTATTTTAGAATTTGAATAATAATATACAATGCTCGTTTGTATGACGTCCTAGCACATCTTTAGAACGATTTAAGTACGGCAATTTCGTTTGTAGTACGTCCATCTTGTTCAGGTACGTTGCCACCCGTTAAATTTTAGACGAGATGGGCGCCCGATTTTTTTAAACACTTTTTTGGAAATCCGACCGAGCTACTCCAAGAAGTTCGTAAACGATCGTAAGAAGTATTTACTACGTCCACTCAGATTTACACACAGACTATGCCCGTTCGGCAAAATTTGCAAGGACGTAGTAGGAACGAGCTCAGTGTGACGGGTATTAGTAACACTCACTCTCTACGCTCCGAAACGTAGATCATTGTACAGTCGGCATCGAAAGATTCTTGAAAAGTACCACTAGAGATGTTTCCGAAGGATCCTAAAATAGACAGACAAGTGTAAAAAACGAAAGCGTACTTGAAGAATATGATGCACCAGTATCAAAGCCACCATCATCAAGAACAATTTCGTTTGGCAGGTCATCTTGTGCGCATGGAAAATGATAGACTGTCCAAGCAGAATATGGACACCGCTCAAAGGGAGAGTAGAATAACCGCTACAACATAAAACATAATCTGAATCTCTGCAATGCACATCCTATAACTGGGAAGACTGCGCCAGGGACAGAACAATCGTGAGAACAAGTGCACGAACGCGTGAAAAGGTTTGAACAAAATATAAAGGCACGTGAGATGACCTAAAGAAGTTGCCAAATAATTCTCGTCAAACTCACGCACAATAAACAACAGCGAGTACATCTGCCTTACCTGCCAGATGAAATTCCAACTCCCGAATTTGACTTTAAAGCCACTCGGAAAAAACAAAACAAAAAACAAAAAACAACTAACATGCAGACATGACACTATATCTAGAGGGATAGCAAAATAGAGAGAGAGAGAGAGAGAGAGAGAGAGAGAAGTAGTGGTAGGCAGTAGGTAGTAGTAGTAGTAATAGTATAGTAGTAGTAGTAGTAGTAGTAGTAGTAGTAGTAGTAGTAGTAGTAGAGTAGTAGTATGTAGTAGTAGTAGTAGGAGTAGTAATAGTTGTTGTGGCAGTAGTATCATCAGTTTAAGTAGTCGGTCCTTATATATATTCAGATGGCACCTATAGCATAATATGGAAGGGAAGAGGTGAATATTCACCCTGGATAATTATATAAAACCTACTTTTTAACACCACACTCTGGTGCTAAGGCAAAGATCCAGTCAGTCACTCGTCCTCACGAATAGGACAGGCTGACAGAGGTGGTCCATCGTTGAAAAGTCGAATCTCCTTGCGTAATACCCCAGTCACATTAGAGACCTTACCTAAATCAATCTGACACATATGAAGACATATATAACTAAATTATAATTACATGATCCAAATGATACACAATGTAAAAAAAAAAAAACAAACAAACAAACAAAGAAACAAATTAAAGAGAGCTTTTAACAAAGTAACCAATATTGTAGATATTTCACAGTTATTTCAATCAGTGTTGGTAATAATCAAATTTCTGGTAAGTACATGTACCTTACCTCTATCCCAGGAAAAAAAAAGCAACAAAAAACAGAGACCTCATATCAAGGTGTGTTTTTGTTTCTTGATTTTATTGTTTTCGTATGTTTGTGTGAAAGTGTGTCATTTGTTATGTTTAGGGTTAGTGGGTGTGTGAGGATTTGTTGTTGCGTATATATTTTGATATGTGAGGGAATGAGTATGATCGTATGTTGTTATCATTGGTTGTGCTTGTGTGATATGTGTTTGTGGGTGGTTTGGTGTATTATGAGGCAGTGTGTATGTCTTTATTGTTAGATGGGTGTCTGGATGTAGCTATGGTAAGGTGAGGAGATGTAATGCGGTTATTTTGTTATTAAGGGTTGGTGAGTGTGTGGGAGTAGGTTATGTATTATTTGTAGAAATGTGTATGTGTTTTCGTTATTACAGGAGGGGCGTATGCTTGTGTTTGTGTGTGGGGGGGGGGTGGTGAGTGTAGATGTGGCAATAATGAGGGAGTAAGTTTTGTATTTTGTTACTAAGGGTGTTGGCATGCAGGGTTCTAGCTGTTTATGTAAACGGTATCATGAGCGTATCCTGGATTCACACAATAGGAGGCCAGACCTGGATTTTTGTGACCCTGTGTACGTTCTAAAGTAGCGTCCCCTCTCTACCAGGCAATAATAGCCTTACAGAAATCTCTCAATCGTATAAATGTTATTCCAATGGTATACCAATGAAATATCACTGAATACCAATGAATTACCATTGGGAGTTTCTGTAAGAGTAGGCCTACGCCTAGAAGTAAGTTCAATTGATAACTTAGCATTGTATAATATATAATATATATATATATTTAAAAAAAGACAAGCGTTTTTTTTTTCGGGTTGAAACAATATAATGTATTATCCCCTTTTGAACTTTAATATGCAAGCGTAAAGCGCGAACGTTTTTTTTTTATAGCTTCATCAATACAGTATGGGAGCTTAATTCGTCCAATAAAATTTGAAGGGAAGCCATTGTAAACGTGTTTTAAATCATATTTCTTATAAACATGTTGTATAATCTCAGCAGTTGAGAATTTCAATTCAATCTTGAAAATAAAATCATGTGATCGCGGGCTGAAATCTGTCCGTCAAGTAAATTCAGCGCCCCCTCTAACCATTGTTAACCTTCCTATACTTTCTCTCTTCTTTTCTCCCCCCCCCCATTTTTATCCGCCCCTTTTGTACTCGCCATCCAGAGGGACCATGACCCCATATGCCCCAATGGAGTATATTAAGAGGATGAGGCATGGCACTTTTACTGACCTTTACCCATTTATGTTCATCGTCAACATGGGCAAGCCATGCTGCCTGTGTGTCTCCATTTATTCCACCATTTAGCCTTCCTTCGGATGCATAATATCGCGGTAGGTTTTTCCAACTCGATGAGTTCGTTAGCTGAGAGTCTTGAATACGCCCATCTTCGACTCCCATACCCTCCCCTCGGATAGGAGATGAACAAATGGGTTCCCCATTGTTCAATAACGCTGCATACCACAAAGAAGTAGAGCATATTAATCAGTAAAAGAACGATAATTATTTTGTGATTATAATGATTTTAGAATAATTTAATACATAATACACACATTTATTTCATCCTTTGTCAATCAACAATCAACAATCCACTTTATCCTTATAATCTTATTTGTTTTACCGTTTTCTCATCTTTTCGTGTATTTTCTGGCCTCCAATGGTATATGATGTAATCTTGCTGCACAATTGTTAAAATTTAATTAACAATTTACAATAAAATTTACAGTAATATTATTGAAAATTGGTATATGGGATTAACGAAATAATATAATAGTGATTTTAACTGCAGAAAATTTCCTGTTATAACAATTTACATTATGATTTAATTTGTGTTCTCTTGAATAGTGTAGTTCTCACAACGTCTCTGCCTGTTCGATTTTTTTTTGTTTTTTTTTGTTTTTTTGTAAAACGAGCTGTGGTCAGGTTGGAACCTAAATTTAATTATCATAATCTCATGACTCCTTGAATTCTGATATTTGTTTATTTATTAATTAATGTGTTTGTTTATGTGTGGTCATAAAAATACATGTAATAATATGATCGTTTCATCTCACATGAAATAGCAAAAACAATTGTACAGGTATAACGAACATACCAGAGGTTTGGCAACAATTAAAAGCTTAAAGCTTGAGGCGCTAGCATTACCATGCATTCTAAGATTCATCAACAACAAAAAAAATCGAAACACCACATCATTAACCAATAATTAAAATAAAGAATATTAATAATAGAAAAATAATAAAGGGGGATAAAACTGAGGGAAAGTAAAATGAATTGCATCCGGCACATTTTTGATACCTTTAATCAGATCGGGCAGGAAAGCCTCCCGTACTTATATCTGTGAACATTAACTCTTTCAATGCGTAATTCGCACCGATGCAAACGCGGTGCAGCGCGAACTTCGCATTTTACGCTCAAACAGGTTTCATGACCCAGTGCACAAAGAAAGTAATTCAGCACAGAAGGGGTTCATGGCCCAGCGCACAAAGAGTTAAGTAATGTTTGTTTTTATTTATCTATTTATATTTTATTTTCTTGTTTTCTTTCTAATTTTTGACCGTTTTCTTGCTCTTTGTAAGGTTAATTGTCACAGAAAATTTTAATCAAACAAGAACAACCTCAAAAGTCATTGTGAGAACTGTAATCCGCTTAACGTGCTCAGAAATGATGCAGTCTTTCACCGTGTATACTTATTGGATACATAGAGGTATTATCTCCTCAGCTGTATACGTTTACATACTTATCACATCATTGATAGGTCCGTATCCTTGTTAGCTCTAGCCTGAGTGCTCGGTCAGTATAATGTGTCTTGGGATGAACACGAAACTTACGACACACCATCGGTCTCTGGAAATTATTTACCACAAAACTTTCTCGATCGTAATTTCCTGTAAAGACCTAAAAGAAACATAAGTTTAAGAGCACAATGCCAATCGTTGGGTTGCAACAATTATTAGCAATCAAATTTTGAAGTAAATTGTATTACTCCATGAATACACATTGTATCACCATCAAAGTATTTAATAATAATAATAATAACATATTCTTATATAGCGCATTTTAGTGCTCAAAGCGCTTCGCAAAAAAAAAAAAAAAAAAAAAAAAAAAAAAAAAAGAACAGTATTAAAGAAAGGTGATTTGTTCTCCAAGTAAGTATAAACCGATCAAAGGAAACAATATGTTTTCAGTTGGTTCTTCAATGTTATATATATGTTAGGGCAATCAACTATATTACATAATCTTATTTGTCATGATTAAACTACAAACAACGTTCAAACTTCAAAAAGGTAGAGCTGTGAGGTGGAGGGGGTCACGGTGAAAAGGGGGCACTTAAAATGATAATTTGACAACATTTATGAAATTCCAGATTACTGTATTACTGAATATTTCCAATGTCTAGTCATATTTCATATATAATGTCTTTAAAAAGTGCCGTTTTATCGACCGTCATTACCCAATGTATCATTGGGTTCGAATATTGTTCATTCACACAGACGTTAATCTATATTTTCAAGAATTTACCTTAATAGTGATTAAACAGAGTGAAATACAAAATAATTGCTAAAGCCAAGAAAATGGAACCTAAGAAAACGTGCAAACACACACTTATGTACGGAAAAGAATTATACCTTTGCTTTATCCGTGTTGATATCTGTGTAGCTAATCCACTGTTGGTCATTCAGATTAGTCGAGATCGTGTAGGAGGTCACCCATTGATCATCATCACCCCGTCCTTGTGTAATTATGGCACTGATGACAAAGACATGTTCAAATGTAATCTGGAGCCACGGCTCTTCGTCTGTCAGTTGAGAAATCCATGCTGATGGGCCATTTAAACGAGCTTGCTGTTGATTAAAGGCATCTGACGCGATACTGGAGGCACTGATAGCTGCGCGAAGTTGACCGGTTTCGAGACCGACAGGAAACCCTTGAGGTGTGTTGCACAGGTTTACTGCAAATATAATATAATATAATCATAGAAAACGATAGTATGGGTCTCTGAACTATAGATAGGGATAATATCATCCGAAAGTATATTACTTTAATTTTCATTTATCATAGGCTTACAATTTTATTGTGTTTCTGATTAGGTTGATTTGTTTCGGGAGAAACCAACCTTAGAGACCGACAGGAAACCCTTGAGGTGTGTTGCACAGCTTTACTGCAAATACAATATAATCATAGAAAACGATAGTATGTGTATCTGAACTAAGGGTAGCGACGGCATAATATTAAATCGCGATAGTGGTATACATGAGTGACTGAAATTGTCCGTTTGAGGACAAACTAGACCCTCTACTATCCCGTTTGTTTTTTTCTCTTTTCTTTCCTTCCTGGACTTTGCAAATCTATTAGGTTTGCAACACACCTTTTTTTCTTGGCCTTTTTCCAAGTGTTGGACAATTAAATTCAACTGCACAAGCGACAGGCTATTTAAAGATATCTTCTAAAAACATTCCTGTTCCTATGACCCGTTCAGTTGGTCCGAACAGAGAGTTCACCGCGCATTAGGTCAATAACAGGGTGGCGGGATTGGAGTATTTACAGCAATTGTGGGCCTACAACGCGATAGGGTGGCAATATTGTTTACATTAAACATCTGGATGTGTGTATATATTTTGATTATACATTTTTTTATTTTTTTATTTTTTTTTCTCTATTTTCCTTATTCGAGGTCGATATTCTTCGTTCGAAATTGAAAACGAATTAACATGGGATTTTCTAATATATTATGTCTTTTTTTGAAAACCGTGTGAAAAAATATCAAATAAATAATATCAATTTCCGATGGGCCACAACAGGTAGATACTGTTACGTAATATCACACGCAAGCTGTTGTTTATCCATTTGATACGACCGTCTGTGGCTCCAGATGTTCAGGGCTAAGCTGTGGCTGGGTGAAAAAGTTAGATAACAGTAAGTGGATTTACACCTACGCCGATCAGGAACAATTCTCGCATTTACGAGAACTTGTTTCAATCAACGCTTCACAAAAAATACCCGTAAATTGGTGTTTTTGTGTTCACACCTGCCTTACCAGTCCTTTTCAGGGAAAGTACCCGCCGACAGTTTATAAACAAGGGAAGAATAGGAAAACTAAGAAATACATAAGAAAAGCGGGGAAAAAAGGAAAAACAAGGAATAACATAAGGAACCAAAAAAAGAAGGGAAAACAATCATCATACGGAAAGAGAAAGACAAGAAAAGAGCAAAGAAAATACATAAGGAAAGAGAAGAAAGAAGAAAACAAAGAAATTTATAAAGGAAAGAGAAGAGAAGGAAAAACAACAAAAATACATATAAGGAAAGAGACACAAAGAAGGAAGAATCAAAGAAATACATACACTGAATAACCTAAAACGAGTAGACCGACTAGTTTTAAAAGCTAGTCGTAGTGATGCCAGATAGGACTAGCTTTAAAAAAGCTAGTCAGTCAAGCGACGGACTAGTTTTGCCTTCAACCACAAACCCGGGTTATTACGGACTAGCTGTAAAGCCTCGTCGGCGTCGTCTACGGTAGCTTGAAAGCTAGTCGCGGATCAAGTTACTTCGTCACGACGGACTAGTTTTAATGCTAGTCAGTCAGCGACGGCTAGTTTTAAAGCTAGTCCGTTGTGACGACTAGTTTGCAGATAGGCATAAAAGCTGTCGTAGTTGATGCCAGACTGACGTTAGCTTTTTGGCAGGACTAGCTCTACAGCTAGTTTCGTCAAGGTGTGCAAAACTAGTCCGTCGCGCCTTGTCTTCGCGATGGTCTTGCTTGTCTTCTCACCGACTAGCATTATATCGACTAGCTTAGTATGGCTTCATCAGCCTGCAGAAGACGTCAAATCTGGAAATATTAGAAAATTATTTTAAAGCAAGAATTCAACAAGAATTTTTCACAAGAATTCAAGAATTCAGCCAAATCTTTTATAAATGATATTATCAGAATAGAAGAGATTAATACAGGAGGCAAATTAGTGTAGACATTATGGCAATTATCAGAATAATGTGATGTTGAGAATTTAATTTGGAAAATCAAATGTTTAATAATCTACAACGAACAAGTAATCCATAAAGCTATCATAAAGCTAATAATATTGCGTTTTGAATTAATACTTTACTGCTTCCAGTGCGGCGATTTCATGTCACAGACTGGGGGGGGGGTGGGGCTTTAATAGCATTTAGCATTATATTCAACATAACATTTTGCCATCTTTATTAGCTTCACTAAGCTGATCACTTTCATAAATCAAGGGGGACGATCCTCCCAGAAAAAAAAAATCGAGGGTGAAACGGTCCACATTGTCCCCCGGGCGTCCCCGCCAATAAATGGCTTGCATCATCATCACTGTCTCGTTTGTAGTAGGCCTGCCTGTTTTTGCATTTTCTTTCTACGCTATATCTTTCTTGAGAGCCACCTCAGAAATCCCGAAATTGCGCCTCTAATCCAATATATTCTGCTCTTTCAGATAGTAATCTAAAAGAAATAGTGGCACATATAATTCTTAGAATTAGAATTTAATTCATTATTTAATGTTGCTATTATCGTTGTCAGTAACACACACACAATTTATACATTAATTTGGCAAGACAGAATTTTTTTTTGCGTTGGTGATTATAGCATTAATCCATGGGAAAAAATAACGCTATCTATGAACTGAAAAATAAGGAATTTTAAAAGAGCACTCACACATGTCACATGAAGGAGATCGCCATTATCATCAAAATCTTTAGTTTTACGGAGTATATCGGATCTGCTTCCTTACAGTTTCCTCATTAAATAGTATTCACATACAGATAATACAAATAATAGATGATGTCCTTTTCGCAATGCGCATGTTATTCACTCGATGCTATTCACCCTGTATTCACTGCTGTTGCTTAGCCGGGCATTCACAAGCAATCTTTAAGAATAGACCAGATTCTTGGGTTGTATAGTAACGAGGTAATTAATAAGCCTGTAATTAAAGAATGGAGAACAATAGTTTGAACCTACTTGTGAATTGAACACTTATGTTATGTATCGTAAGCTTTAAGATTGTCAAGTCAAAACAGCCTTTGTTTGAGAATATTGTATTCACTTGATTATGTTCGGAAGCATGCCGCTCTAAATTTACAATGGAGATAATAATTGACATTGCATCTGTGTGTATATCAAAAGCTAGTCAGTCATCTCAATTGTAAACGACATTGCAGCTATGTGTATCAAATCCTAGTCGGTCATTCTAATGGGTAAACTGAGGCGACCTGCCTAATTTTATTGAGCTCGGCCGTCGCATCGACGGACTAACATCAAGTGTGACGGGACTAGCTTTAAAGCTCGTCTGTCAACATGGTCAAGTTGAGAGATTTGGATTCAGTTGTAAGCTAGTCCGTTTCGACGGACTAACATGACGGACTAGCTTTAAAACTAGTCCGTCTTGACCGACTAGCTTTAGAGCTAGTCCGTCCACTGACGGACGAGGTTAGGTTTTCAGTGTAAGGAACGAGAAGAAAGAAGGGGAAAAATATAGATAAGAAAAAGAAAAGAGGAATAGAAAGTTCCCGTAATTTATGTTCACACTACAAAAGTTCCCACGACCTTGGCGAAACTACGCGTAGTTTCGACGAAGTACCTACCAATTTACGGGAATTCTTCTTTGGAATATTGCGCGTAGTTTGGGTTCACACTTGTAAAATTACGCGTAGTTTGGTGATCAGGGTAAGAATACCCGATCAGAGCATACGGGAACTTTTTCCAGATCGGGCAGGTATGCATCCACCTAGGGAATACCTGGCCATGCAGGGTCGATAGTGCTTGAAAATAAATATCTTGATCTCCAAACGAGAATTTTTGACAGGGGGGGGGGGGTCTAATAAGCAGTTCGCGAGCTGAGCTGCTGTCGGCTAGCGAACGAGGGGTTTACGTAATGTTATTTTTATTTCTTATCTATCCACAGACTTACAATTTTATTGTGTCTCTCATTAGTTAATTTGTTTGAAGACCAACATATGCACCTTAAAAAAGATTATTTTGTCCCCCCCCCCCAAAAAAAAAATCTTGTTTATTGCCCTATGCGTTTGTAATATGTATACATATTATAAATATATATATATATATATGTAACATATACAAACGCAAGTGTGTGCGTTTGTGTGGGGGGGTGTGGTGTGGTGTGTGTGTGTGTGTGCTTGTGAAAGTTTGGAGTGGTGGTTATGATCCATGCTCCTTGATGTAGGCCTATTTAAAAAAAAAAAAAAAAAAAAAGGTCTTTGATTTAGTCATTCACGAATAGCTTACTTTGTATGAAAAGTGTAAAAGATAGAGCCCCGTTTTCTACTAAGGAGTTTAGAGTTTTACGGCAATAAGCAATAGGATCGAACAATAGCACTGTACGAGAAAAAACTCCAAGCACGAAAATAAACCTTGTACAACTTCCGTACGGCTGGAAGTTTCTAGTGCACTGGAAAGCACAAGATAAAACCGGAAATCCATTGAAATAATAACTCAACAATCTTTTTGTTTGTAGCCGCTTTATCCATTGACTACCAGTGTTGTTGTATTGGTTCAAAGGCGCTTGTCATGCAGTTTCAAATATCACGTCCTATTCATTAATGATTCAGTGGCCTTGGATGGGAACATTTAACAAGCTTGGAAATTTTCAGTTGAAAAAGGACAATGGTTTTATTCCCTCTGAATAAATTACTTACCTTAAAGGCACATAATTATTCCCCTACGGGTGGTATCTCACTTCGCGGGGACACATTCGGGCCGAATCCCTCCATGAATGATTTAGAATCCCTTTCGCTCATTCGGGGAGGGAGAACGGAATGCTCCTAAATCCACCCGAATACGTGTATTCGGGTGGATTCGTTGCTGATTCGGTTCTGGTGTAACCCAGGCTAAATGGACTAATATGATCCGGATCGTTACTCCCCCAAAAATGATACGACCAGGCTTTTTTCGGGGTTTTTTTTTCTGTTTTTTTTTTTCTTTGTTCGTTTTGTTGTTTATGTTTTTTGTTTGCTTTTTTGTTTTTTGTGTTTTCTGATCGAAACTTGCTCTGATCAGATAAGCATTGTCATAATTTTAAGTGGTTGACCTGCTGCTGAAGTTTACATTTTTTCTAACAATATAAAACATAAGAGATAGATATATATTTAATATATAATATATATTAAATTATCTGTTCGTAGTTTTATTCTTTTGAAGTAATCTCCTAAATAGCTCCACGGATTTTTTTTTTTATTTCTCAAATGTGAAGTGTCCATATTTAACCGAAAGCATTGAAATATTAAATTTGATTCCGACATCACTCTTCATGCATGCGCAATTACTATTTGTTTTTTAGGTGCTATGTACGTATGTACATATCACCTCTTGTTATTGTCAGAATCTTCTTTTTTTTTTTTTTTTTTTTTTTTTTTTTTTTTTTTTTTTCTTTTTTTTCTGTACAAATCTTGTAGACACGATAACTCAAAAAATAATGCATTAAAGTATTTCAAACTTTCAGCAATGATAGATCATCATGAAATCTTACAAATGTTTGTACAGATCTGATCTCGAATGACGTAATCCGAGTTTACATTCGTACGAATTAGACGCACGCTTCACTGACGCTTCATAGAGAAGCGTGCAAACCAGCGTTGCATTCTCGTTTCAAAATCCGTACTATTTTGGTGCGACAGCACAACTCTAAACTCCGTAGCAGAATACGGGCCAGAGAGTTTATTTTGATTCAATCACACTTATCCGGAAAACCCCCATTATTGTCAAAGGGACCTTGTCTGACATCAATACTGTGAATAAAGATGTTCCGCAAGGTTCAATTATTGGGCCTCTTTTGTTGTCGGTTATTGCAAATGATTTACTTGGGATTCTCAAAGACTGTCACCTTACCCCGACGACAGAATATTGTACTACATTTGGGAAGATTAATAAGTTTTATTCCATTTGGAAAATATTAAGTCAATGAATGGGTATTGAACTAGGAAGTTGCGATAAAATATTAAATGGCTTTAAAAAAAAATCATATCGAGTTCAACTTGTGGTCATATTATTATTCCCATTGACAACCATGAGGCTAAAAAAGCGATCTCTCATAAGATTCACAACGTTTGGATATCATGGGAAAATGACTTGGTTAAAATTAATAAATAATAATATTAATTTAAAAAAAAAAACTGTAAAGAAATGTGGTTCTCGGCTAGCTCTTCTAAGTTTACTCGGAAAATCAAAAGACTTAACTATTTTACTCATATTACTTTACTTTTCTTATTTCAGTAATGTTTCGAGCATGTGTGTACATTAAAGGATTAATAAGAAATCATAAGAAAATGACCAGATCAGTTTTACAAGTTTACATTTTCTTTAAGCCGATTAAGCAGGTATTCCATAATGTGTTTCAATTGAAAGATCAGGGAATATTATTTTATTTTTAAAAAAAAATCCGAATTACGAAAAACTTTTAATGTAGACCCATAGTTAAAGCTCAAAAAATTAAAATAAAGAACTTCGTGAATGGAATGTGAATTGAAGAAATGTTCGATGAACTTTTACCCGCACAGCAGACGACCGCTATACTCTCATCTCTAGGAATCTCATCATCAAGTTCATCGTACCAACACTCGGTTATGCTCTTCACATTCTCAGGACATCTTATTGTCACAACCTGCGACAGATTGTCTAATGATGATACTTCAAAGAGATCACCGCTGATTGTTGCGTATGCGTCTATATAAAAAAAAAGAAATAATAATAATACAAATGTAAAATCACGGGCACGGCATTCTATCCACATTTCCTTCACTCCGCCAAAGGGTAAATGGGTACCCGATTAAGCGATATGGGTTGTTTTACGATCAGGGTACCCCAGCTTGTCTCACTGGACCCCCTAAAAAAGTTGTTCTGTTTTCCCTCAATTTTTGTGTATGTGTTTTGGACAAGTATAATGATATTGCTTTTAAATTTGGAGGCTTGAGGTCACCAACTTATTTTTCTATAGGGGTTCAATTTTGTTATTACACGTAAAGTCAATTGCTTCATTTTTTGGAGAGGACGTTTTTGCCGGAACGTGATCTGACAACATTGTGATGTGAACTGTCTGAAAAATAAGTAGATGTTGGGGGAGTAAACATTATAAATTTGTTGCATTTATATATAGACGTGCTGTTACAGACAAAAGCATTGGTCATCGAGTGATGTTTATGCGTAAACAACATCGTATTCGGAGAGGACATTTATTGACAGAATTGGCACCCCATTTTTGGTTAATGGTCACAAAAAATCAGATAACTGTAGCTTCTGGGGTTTTCAGTTTTTAAACAATCGCATTGTTATAGTCAATCCTGATTGAAAAAAACAAATCTAATGATTGCTAATAATAGAGATGCTCACGCTCAAAATTAGATAAAATAAAATAAGACTGTAATTTTGCCCTGAAATGACAGATATGGTCAATTTTTAGAAAAATTAATAATAGTCAATAATTCATCGTTTTTGAAATAACTACCCCCCCCCCCCGTAAAAAATAATAAAAATAAATAAATACATAAACAAAAAACAAACAAACAAAAACAAAACAAAACAAAACAAAACAAACAAACGAAACGAAAATAAAAATAAGCAAAAACAACAACAAACATGAAACAAACACACAAACAAAAACACCCCCACCCCCGAATAAAAATACGGACGGCTAACCCGAGTAAACGTATTAATCCTGGTATAACGTCCACTCGCGTCAATCGTCCATTAATACATTTAACTTTTATTTCTTCTAAAGGGGAGGGGGATGGAAAAAGTCCAAAATACCCGATTTCAGCCACTCTCTTCTAATTTTTTTTTTTAATTTGCAAATTGCCCCGATAACGATATTTAAAAAAAAAAGAATACAACCTATGGTTACAATGGAATATTCACTTGACAACAATATCCATTCTACTTCATCGCTATACATTCGCAATACACACTTAAAAATCACTAAATAATTAAAAAATTTATATGATTAATGAGTTCCCAAGATTGGAAGTTCCTGACCTTGAATCCAGAACAAAATAGTAGGGATGGCCAAACAAAGGCAAAAAGCCACTAGAACGGTTTCCACTTCACTGTATGGATGTAGTCACCCATGCATTTACAATGCAAACAATAACCCATGCACTGCCTACTCAATAATACACAGGCAGAGAAACAGCAAAATTTTCAATAAAAAACAGCTTTCGAAATTGTCTTTTGGCCAGTGGTAAATATCAATCATTTTTATTCCTAATTGGTCAGTTTCTTCCTTAGAAAATACCTCACCAGAAGATCAACTTCTCCTGTTGGAAAAATTGATATAATAAAAACTACAGCGTGTTCAAAGTGATGCTTCTGTGTGATGTGTGTTATGACTGGAATTTCTCATGATTGGAATAGATTCAGATAAGGAGAAGTGGATATTTATAAAATTTCACTATTTTTGAACAAAAAATGTATTGGGGTGAAAAACAAAGAACAATGTTTACCACTGGCCATTTAAGTTTTAAAATTACTCTACCCTGTCTAACACTCGGCTCTGACCCACACCACCATGAAATAGCCCATTGTTTAGGGTGTTCCTATTGAAACATGCCCTATGGAGTATTTTTCCACGGTGGTCATATTGGATCACATACGGTAACATACATGTCAAACCATCAGTTTTGTACTGCCATAAATTGTATCTTTGTATAATCTACTCAATTGTGTTACTATAATCTCATTTCATGTTGATACACACATAGAAAATGTTTGGTATGATTTGGTTTAATAAATCAAAGACAAAAGAACCATAAACTTGAGCTTTATTGCATTTTCTGGCTTTCTCTGAAACTTGTAAAAGTGTTCTAGCAGCTCATTGGTAATTTGAGACACTCTTTGGGTCATATCTTTGAAACGGAACATGCAATTGTGATAATTCAAGTACCAAAATGTTTCTTTCATAATGCTCTATCAAATAAGCCTAGCAAAAACAACTTTAAAATAACTTAAAATTTTAGTGGACATCCCTAAAAATAGTACAGACTGTTACATCATTTATTGATATCACTATGTAATATTACCTTCAAATCCGAGATACTGGCAGACCGACCGTGATTTGTTTCTGGACCAATCTCCTTGGTGGATTGACATGTATGTTCCGTGATGAGAATTGGATGTAATAGCGATTCTTCCTTTATTATCACTTCCACCGAGTAGTTTCAAGGAACGGATGAATGTATCTAAGATTTAACCATAATATGCATCATCATGTGCTTAGGGAATTCTAGTCTAAAATGCACATTATAATAACACATATTTAAAATTAAACTATAGACACTGTGTCTCGATAAAAACTATGCACTTCTGAAATGACTACCAAATAAAAAAAAAAATATGGTTCTTGGGGAAATATTATTATAGTATGCAGAGAGAGATTATATCCTCAAATAACACACCAAAATGTTCGAAAACAGTGAATGTATCATTTAGCAAATGTGTGAAGGACATAAAAATAAGGCTGTATAGGAATTCATTATTAATTTATCTGGTTATGGGCGGTCATTAGAGTAAAATTAATTATGAAATAGATGAGCTGTATAGATTGTATTGGGACGCACTTCATAATTTCTTTTATATTGAGTTCAATACACTTTAACTCGAATGTTTAACGGGATAAAATATACTCATGCAAGCTTTAAACTGAGATGAAATTACTTGTTCCAAAAGTTTTGAACAAGTCATGTAATGAAAAGCTCAGTGTTTGGTTTAATTGCTTGATTCGCAATGCAGAATAATTCATAACTATCCCCTGAAGTACAACCTCGAAACTAATCAAAATTCAATGTCAAAATGATGTGAAGGGGTTGTCATAGTTACCATACTCGCATCTATCCCCATAGTAACTCTGTAAACATGTACAATTGAATCCTGTCTCCGTTTCCTCGCATGTTCCCCTATACTGACAGGGGTTCGATAAACAATCTGAAATTTATAAGATAAAATTTTAATTTGGATGTGTAAAATATTTCAAAAATCACTATAAAGATTGTTTCTTATAATTTCAGGATTTACGTACATTTAACCGGTACCCCTGACATGTAGGGGAGAGCAGGGTTATATGGAACATTTTTCACAAAAATGGCCGTAAAACAAAAGCGGATTTATTTCAAGAAACAATAAATAGTCAGCTTGAGTGTAAATGTACCCCATAAAATTCTTAAACTTAGTGATGGTTCCGGAAAAAATCCATCTTCAACAAGACCATGTCAAGTGTTCCAACTAACCCCATACACGGGGTTAGTTGGAACAAGGTATGGGGTAAGTTGAAACGTTGTGCATAGTATCTTTAGAATTATATTTAAACTACAAACAAGATTATTGCAAGGGTTCAGCTAATAACTCTTAATAAACAAAGTTTGTTAATCGAGTATGTTATCTCGGCTTCAGCCAGACCGCACACGGCTTGTAAACTTATCTTCAAGG
>CALNVZ010003434.1:27051482-27109952 GCA_940671915.1 Paracentrotus lividus | reverse complement strand
TTGGACTCGAGACAGGTGTTTTACTTCCTGCCTCGTGAGAAAGTATTGGGACAGCGAATGCTTTGTTCTCATGCACGTGGCATATCCAACCCCCAAAATTTGCATCATTCTAGTTCGTGAGTTTGTCCAGAGAACATCATCATCATCACTTTCCAATCAGTGATTTATTCCAATTGTAATTATTTCTTCAATTTTATTTTATTCTGTGTTTTCGGACTCCTCACAATTCTTGCATCGAACGCTTTTTTGCTGCTGGGTAGTGTTTTAAGCCCTCCCCTTATTTCTCATTTTATTTTTTTCGGTGCTTCGGATTTTCTCAAATTTTATTCTTCGGACGCTTTGTGGACAGTGTTTTCATCCTCTTATTATTTTGTGTGTAATAGTGTGCTGCGTTCTAGGCCTCCCAATCTCTCGCTTGGAGGTCGATTAACGGCGAACTTTATTTGCAAAATTTGAATGCCCGAATTTTTTCGTCGAGAACGCTTGGCTGTGAGCTAGACATCGAAATTATTGTTTTTTGGGTAAACTTTGTTCAGTTCGTCATTCGGTTGCGGGAAGTCCCGGTATTAATGTAGCGCTACATAGACTTAATTATAGAGTTGGTTTTTGCGGAACGCTACGCTGTGTGCACTTTTGAAACCTTGTGCTTAATTCTACATTTTTTTTGGGAGCAATTTCACTTGAGCCGGTGGATATATATCTGTAGCATCTTATTTTCTCGTATTGTGGCAAGCTGTCAGTGTCATCATGCCTAAGAGTAAGAGTAAGACCAGCAAGAAGTCCTCGGCCCCGAAGCGTGCTCCAGCGGGGTCTCGTCGTTCGTCTCGACAGTTGAAATTCCTCCTCCAATCGTGGTCGGCGAAGACGAAGGCCCTGTCCACGTCGCCAGTTCAACGCCTGGGCATGCTTGGGCTGCAGCGGAGACAACGGCTGTATTGAACGGTGAGTTCGGGACAATGGGGGGTCCATGGCAATAATTAATCACCGGTTAATAGCGGGCGTTGACAATAATTCAATGCCAGTCACTCCTCAACCTGCCTCCCTGGCTGCTCCGGCTAATTCTCCCTTGGCTCCCGGAGCAGAATTTGCTACTACTATGCAGCCGCCTATGTTGAGCTGTGTATGTGACGAGTTGGGTGGGGAGTGCCTCTTTCCGTGAAGGAGAAAATTTGGAGGGGGGAATTTTATTGAATTGGGGGTGTTGCTGAAGAAGGAGTTTTCCTACCTCTGATAACTCCTCCTTTCAAACTTTCAGCCTCTTGCGCGAGCGGTTCGTCAGTAATGTTACGTCCGCAGACTAGGGCTACGATTATTTCCAGTATTGAGCAATGGACCTCCGCGTTCTTGATATATGCTTCTATTTATTTTAGAGAAGCATTGTATGCGGTCGCGCGAATTACTCAAATATATTGACATCGTGCGCGCTATTGTGCGATTCGGAGGTTTTAATTGGAGGCTTACGACACGCAATTTCGGTTACCAAGCTCGACACCCGAATCGTTCTTGGGCGGTGATCGACACCGAATTGTGGCTTACGGTAGCGTTGTCGCCCGGGCAAGCGTCCTTTCCATCTTTTCTCGCGCCAGCCTTTCGGCCTTTCGATCATCAGCAAAGGCGCGGGGTGTCCCACCACTAGCTCGGGCCAAGCTAATCGACGGGAACTGTCAGAGGCTTCGGAGCCGGGGCTAGTGGCCTGCGATCATCATCGATCTTGCTTTGCATTTAATTCAGGGGTCGTGTCGACGCGCCACCTGCCGATATGTACACCGGTGTGGAAACTGCGCCTCCACGTCACATGGTTCAAGCTCATGGACCGCCTTATCGCTAGCGGCAAGCAAAAGCCTGGCTCAACTCCAATTAACATTGACCGCCATGCTTTCGTTTCTTAACCGATTATCCTCTCGTCAAAATGCTGCCTTGCTAATTTCAGGGTTTAAGGACGGCTTTCTCCTGGGTTTTCACAGGGGAGCGTCGGCCTGTGTCGTCACATAATTTTAAAATCTGCTAGCGACCATAAGGCGATTCTGCTTGCGAAAATTCAGAAGGAAATTAGCTTGGGTAGAATAGTAGGCCCTTTTCAGTCGCCTCCTTTTGTTAATATTTCGCTGCTCGCCTGTCGGTTTGGTTCCTAAGCGGCAACCCGGGAGAATTTTCGTCTCATCATCATCTATTCGCTCCTCATGGCGCTTCGGTTTAATGATTACATTGATCTGAGCTATGTTCTTATTTCTTATACTTCATTCGATGAGGCGGGTCGACCTCGTTGCCCGAATTGGGGAGGGGTCGCTGATGGGAAAAGCTGATATTAAGTCAGCATTCAGGCTGCTTCCCGTACACCCCTCCGATTTTGAGCTTCTGGATTTTGTGTTCGATGGCAAATTCTATTATATAGGTGCTTGCAATGGGTTGTTCTATTTCATGATTGCCCATTTTGAGCTTTAGTACTTTTCTTGAGTATTGTTGCCGTAGTATTGCTAGCCGAGCGCATTTGCATTACTTAGACGATTTCTTCTTCGTGGGCGCTACACACGAGAAGAGTGCGAATCGTCGATGCGGCATTTTATGGCTATGTGCGAAGTTTCGGAGTTCCTATAGCCAGCGAGAAAACGGAGGGGCCCGTTCCCAATTACACGTTTTTAGGACTAGAAATCGACGCGTGCGCTCCAGTGAGGGTTCCATTGGCGAAAGTTGAAGCATTACAACGCTTACTAGTTCGTTTTCTCGCCAGTGAGAAGGTTACATTACGCCAGTTACAATCTTTGCTAGGTAGCCTCAACTTTGTGTGCAAGGCCGTATGCACCAGGTCGGGTTTTCCTGCGGCGACTCATCGACTTGACGAAGGGGGTCCGTCACCCCAGCCACCGAATACGTTTGACGAAGGGGGCTAAGGCTGATCTGCATGCATTGGGAGGCTTTCTTGCGTGGTTTAATGGTACTGTCATGTTTTCTCATCCAGCATGGCTTACTATAGTCATTTTCAATTCTATTCTGACGCAGCTGGTAGCATTGGTTTTGGGATCGTCTTTCAGAGAAAGTGGGCACAGGGTAGTGGCCTGTAGAGATTCTTGCAAAAAACTACTCGATAGCATTCTTAGAATTTCTTCCCGTAGTTTTAGGGGTCCGTTTGTGGGGGCTCATCTCTCGAACCAAGAAGGTGATTTCTGGTCGATAATCAACTGTAGTCCTGTTTAATTCACTTACCTCTAATGTGTTCATATCATGATTAGTAAGATCATTGGTGGTTATTTGCTTGCAGCACAATATTCTGTTACAAAGTCGCTATGCTCCCCAGTCGTCAATGAAATTGCTGACTCCCTACTCTCGTTCGTAGATTGGGACAGATTTCACGTTGGCACCGGACGCAGACCGGCGGTGGGGCAGCGACTTCCCGCCATCTTTGGGAGAGCTTCTTGTAGAGAGAGAGCGCCTCTTGACCTTCGCGAGCAGCAATATACTCACCAAATGATATAGGAAAGCCTGGGATGCATTTCAGCTCGCGTGCTCCGACCCAGCTGTTTGGGCGGGAATTCTTCTTTGGCCACATCACTTTTGATTCTTTACCTTTATTCAGTCATTTAAGTATATAATTGTATCTTATAGGCTTCCCTGAGATTTTATTATTTTGGACTAATCAATGTTATTACATTTATACCTTCCTCTCCTAGGTGAATATTAAAATATGTGTATTGGGCTTCGCTCGCAACCGATTTCTATAGGCCACCAGCAATTCTGTGGTCCGGGACGAGCGGACTTATAATTATACCTGTTATTTAATTGTCACATTTTATTCAGTTGGGTGTGGTGGAGCCCTGAATGCTATTCTTATATGTTCCCACTTTAAGTCTAGCAAACGTGTGGTACTTTGCTTCGTATCGCTTATGTGGATGCGAGTTATGCTTTTTCCCTCATTTTTGGGCCCCCTTGGCAGCGGTGTGTCCTTTGCCATGAAATGGGATGGATTGTATTATTATTATGAAATGAGGAAAATGGATTTATTTATTCAGAGCATGTTGTCTCATTTTACCATATTAGGGGGTCATTCACATGGTATCTCATTTCGTGCATGCTTCTTGTTTTCTTTCATTATTTGACTGCTATGAACAGTATTTCACTTTTCGTCTTATTTTGAGAAACGGCTTGGCTTTACAATAGCCCTTATCTCTGTTATTTATACCTTTTGGTCTTGTTTTCTGGCATAATTAATTCACGGAAACCGCAACTGCTTCATGTGTCATTCTGTCTGGAGTACGAAGATAACTTGCTTTTTGTTCCAATTAAATATTAAGATTTGTGTTCAATTTTGTTTTTACTCATGTTTATTACCACTTGATAGCATACACTTCACATAAGTACTTGAAGTTCTGTGAAGTAGATCTTCTCTCTTTTCTATCCAAGTAATTTCAACATGTTACTGGTCACGACAACCCAGAGAACCTTCAGTTCCCCATGGATAATGTAAGAAGCATGACAGTGCATTGGTGAGCTGAGCGGGGTATCATTAAAATGGTAATGAGTTGCACTTTCCACTGATATAAATTTTATAATCACCATGGTAATATTTTTGAAATTATTGATGATCAAACTTGGGTTTCCTATTTCGGAGCACTTCATTGAATTATATGATTTTTATTTTTTTATTCAGCTGAAACCTATTTACTTAATAGTACATGTTCCAACTAACCCCGTTTAAAATGTTCCAACTTACCCCAGAGGCCCATTTGACATTTGTAAGCTTACAGCACAAAAGAGGGACAACAACATGCCATATGTTTAACCTTGTTTTGTAGCTTGGTATACCTGTTTGTTATACTAAAAAACTGGCCAACTTAATTTATGATCTTCTCTGAGATTGTTAAAACATTTGTAAAAGTGTCAAAATTTACTCAGAGGGTGAAAAAACAAACATTGCTTTCTAACTTCACGAGGCTTGAAGCATGTGTGCTGTCTAAAATGTGGTGGATGGCAGTTGCTAATAGCAACAACCTGAGGGTAGATTTGCATAAATATATTTATAGCCGTTCAAGAAAATTGCAATGTTTCAACTAACCCCGTGTTCCAACTAACCCCACTCTCCCCTAAATGTAGGCTATAATTGCCAGCACAGAATAAGTACAATATAACTGAATGGTAAGATTGCTGTAGCTGTTATCATACGGTTCTCACACTTGGTGACATCGGTTAAAGGGTAGAATTGTCCATTTTCATTCCCTAGAGCACTATTGATGACCGCACTGGTAATTTATTTTAAAAAATGAGATATAAGAGTGCAATGGCCTAAAAATAAACTTTTTGAAGATTTTGGGATTCTCAATGACTAAAATTATGAAACGTGTTTCAAATTTCTCCGAAAACTGTTTTCACGGTTTGTATATACATTTTGCAAATGAATAATGGCCAAAAGATACCGTTCAATCATGTCAATGGAAAAGTAAGAAACCAACATGCAAAGCGGATTTCTTTTCTTCTGTTGTTGCCAAAGAAAATCAAGTTTTATATAGCAAAGACGGTTTTAAAATCCTTCCCACCAAATTATAGTATCATATTTCACTGGATAATCAGGACCTCAGATATTGGCGTGGATCCTTGTACCGGCACCTTTTGGTCATCATTAATTTGAAATAAAGCGTTAAAAAAAATTCTTGAAGAATTGAACCAAGTTTTATGATTTAGTTCACTGAAAATCCCCATTTTCTTAAATTTTGTTTTAAGCCTATATTTCTTTTTTCTCTTGTTTTATTTCAGAGATGACCGGGTCTGGCAATTTACTGCTCTAAGGAATATAACGGGACATAGCAAAACGAATATATGTTTAGCCATATTGCAATTGTTATTGAGGGTAGGGGTACAAGTACAAGAATTATGTAGTGACGGTGAGTAGGTATCTTACCGAATATCTAATAATTCTAAATTGCAAATCTTATACGAAGCATTCAATACAATAATCACTGCTGAAAACTTTCATATTTCCCCACATCAAAAGCGGGGGGAAAATGAACGAAACAGATCTTGATAAAAACAAACACTAAAACCGTTAAATGGCAACTTCGTGAAGAAAAAACCTGCAGCATTTTTAAAAAGCTTCTCAACAAAAATCTTACAGTGTTTTCCACATTTTTAATGGTCTCTTTAAAAAAAAATAGTTTGGCATATAATAAGATCGCTGGATTCATTTTAGATTTTAGTGCATAATTGAGAAAAACTTAATTCCATGTCTAATCCTTACCTGGTATCGCACAACAATAACCTTTTGTTATGAATTCAAGAGGTAGACCGAAATCAACTGGAGACGTAACAATTTTCAAAACAGTTTGTACGACATCACCATTTCCCAAAGTCATCAAAGGGCATGACTGTTTTGTGAGTTGAGGGCAGATCTGACAGGCTACAAACACTGTAATATTTACAAAAGAATGGAAATGATTTAAAACATTAACAATGCATTGAATTAATACAATGTCCTTGTTTTTAACTTTCTTATTTTTTTATTTTTTAAAAATATTTTTTGGGGGTCATTTTTCTCCAGTCTCAAATTTTTCATTACCATAGTCCTAGTTTTTATCCAAAGAAACTTGACCATCAGGTGCATATCCATGATTTCGCATTGCCATTTAAGATTTCGGTACACCCTTTTTTCACACGGGCGTGAAAAAGTACATTAATTTTTTTTTACGTCACACTTACCGAGCGATGATCGGGGACGGGATGGGGGACGGGAGTTTCAAAGTTTTGGGATTTCGGGGGGGGGCGGGGCTAGGTTCCAGTCGGTCAATCGGTTGTTAAGATATTTTCTCCCATTTATCTTCTTCTTTTTTTTCTCTCTTTTTTTTACAATTTTGTTATGGATATATTATGATCAAAATGGCGCCTATAAATTTAAGATGAACTTGGCGCCCAAATGTTTTAGGTCGATTTGGCGCATCCAAAGTTAGAGAGGTGAAGGGTGAAAGGTGAAGGGAAATTCATTTTGCTCCTTTTTTTTTCATGGACCCGGCAGCCGCTGAGCAGCGCCAAAAGGACGTCGCTTTATCCCTTCTTGATGAACGCCAAACAGGTTAGCTGCAATTACCAACTTGGTATTACGCGGCCGAAGATCGAACCCACGATCTCCTGATAATGAGGCGGACGCTCTATCCAACACACCATACCATTTTTCTGCGTGTTCCACTTGCTTGGGATATATCCTTGTGTTCTATTATTTCGATTTAGTGTTTATGACTCATCATAAAGAAAATTATATCTATGTCAAGAGTTAAAAATCTATTTATATTTCATTACAGATTTGGCTGTTAATATTTGATTAATGAACTTGTCAATCTTAACCAAACATGAAACTCATTAAGAGCGATCGAAAATTGTATCAAGTATGGAATTAGAAAGGTGATGAAAATAGGGACTGAACAGACCTAAATTTTGAAGTGAGATTGAACAACATGCAATAATTAAGACAGAGGTCAACGCTACAAGACGAAAAAGTTTTAAATATTGCACTTCTGTATGGAATTTTATAAAAAAATCTAAATTTTACAATTTTGGATTTTATTTTTTTTTTGGTTTTTTTTTTTGGTGGTTGAGGTAGTGTGTTGGAGTTGATAAGTCATAAGGTATGCGCTTAACATCCCAATTAACGTATAAAGATAAGATATTTTACTAACTTGCAATCCACCTTTGAATAGTAAACTAATATTATTCAAGCTCAGAAGCTTGTAACTTGCAATATAACCTAGATAACATATTTTACTTTCACCTGAAAAAGACGGACTATCATTAATTTAGAGAGAAGAAAGAGAAGAGAGAAAAGAGAGAAGAGAGAATAAATGTCACTAACTTGCAATCTACCTAAGATAGTAAACTCACTATCATGTCAACCATACAGGACAGAAGAACCTACAGTCGAAAGTATTTTCCCCCCTGTTTTCTTTGTGTTTTTAACATGGAATGAAATACAATGTATTGAAACGCGTGTATGACTAATCACTCTCCTTTTAATTACTTTCCTATATTTTTCATATTATTTTCCCCTTTATGATTCATGTCTTAATCGATGGAGTGATAATCCAAAGCTGTATGATATGGTGAATTTTAATGATAAATGTCAAAACAGTTTTAACAAAATCATTGTAGACAAACATTGAAAATTAAAGTCAAAGACTGGACTAACGCAACGAGGAAAGACTACCGTAGTATTCAAAATATACTAAGTTTGGCGAAACTTATTAGTTTCGACCCGACCACTGTTCGTTTTACGAACTACTTCAGTGTGAAAAAGAACTAAGAAATCTGAATTCACACACCACACGATAAAGTCGATTAAAGCGAGCGTCCGGTGCCCTTAACAATACCATCGGTGTAAACAATCACTTTATTCTGAATGTGCGCAGTCATGCACGAAGCTCCAGGGGAGGGTAAGAAACAAAGCATGCATGAAGCAATCAGCATGAGTATGGCATGTAACAGTGGAACTGCATGTCATTTATTCATTTGTTTAATCATTTATTTATTTATTTATTAGTCCTCTTTTAGTAGGGTGGGTTCATTCTTTTAATGATTACAAATTTGTTTTTCACAGAGGCCCAACAAAGTGCAATTCATAACAATAATATAAATTAATATACTGAAACAATATAATTTGGAGAGAATGTCCTTTTTGGTAATAAAGAGAACGGTCATTTATTCATTTGTTTATTTATTTATTTATTTATTTATTAGTCTTCTTTTATTAGGGTAGGTTCATTAATGATTAACCTTTTTTATTTCGTTGAGGCCAACAAAAAAAAAAATGCATTACACAATCATAATAGTAATACAAATTAAAATACTTGAACATTATAGTTTCGAGAGAATGTCCTTTTTGGTAATAAAAAGAAAAGTCAAATTAATACAACACGATCGACCAAGTATAAAATTTGAACCAATATTTTCGTTGTTTTTTGTCCGAGAGGATTATCGCTCAAGCTCACTTTTCCTGCACGTCTACAGGCGCAGTGGAAACACACCGTCGTTAGTGTATCAAGGGCAAAAGGACTTCCTACTTTTAATATGTGTTGAAGTGAAATGAACGCAGGCGCGGATCCGGGGGGGGGGCGACGCCCCCCCCCCCCCCCCCCCCCCCCCCCCCCCCCCCCCCCCCACAGCCAAAAAAAAAAGGAAAAAAAGGAGAAAAAAGAAGAAGAAAAAAAAAAGACGAAGTAAAAATAGACGAGCGAGCCGATGGACTCCTAACCCCAGCCCTATGGCTGATACATGATGACCTCTTTCATGGCCGAAGGCCAAAAAATAAATTAAAATCTACCCCCTAGTTTTCAAGGATTAAAAAGTAAAATATTAACGCATTAAAAAAAAAATAATCTAAGATTGTATCGAGGGCTGAAAACCAGAACCGTCTATGTCCATTTTTTAAGTCCACTAATTTTCTGCATACTCATGTACGTTTGTCTGTAACAACTGCATATCCTCACAGGATATGGATTGCCAGAACTGTCTTTGTCCTCACAGAACATAGCCTGTTCTGGAACACACACTCACATGCACATGAATTAGGTGGACATAACTGAATTTTGTCAAAAAGGTACTTAAACAGTTCTTACTTTAAGCCCTCGGTATTACTATTATTATGCACTAGAAAGCATCTCGATAACATTTTTTGGGTTTTATTTTTGAGCACGTGTCAATGATCCTATGGCATTTATTTACAAATTGCTTCAGTGAGCACGTGCGACTGGAAAAGCCCTTTTCTCACGTACGGACTAAAATTCAAATTCTTGCTTTGAATGAATATAGCAATCAAAGTACCTTTGATTTTATTTTCATAAAAATACCGATGTTTCACGCCTCAGAGGGCACAAGATACAAGAAAATCATGAAAATGAGAAGAAAGCTTGGGGCTTCGTCATGGATTAGTGACTTTTCGAATACGTAATTTGAATGAAGATCATGTTAGTAAGAGACCAGTTGAAGCTATGTGCAAAGTTTCATAAAATAATTCACAGTAAAATGGACAAAAACTGATAATTAAAATATGCCAAATTTGACTTTTATTAAATTTTTGTTAAACCTCTGTACATAAAGTCAATGGAGGAGGAAGTCAATACATGACAAATGTGAAATTCGGCCAATTTCATTGATGATTATTGTAAATTCTACTTTGAGTTATGTCACTGGTCACCGGTCGACGGTCACGACATGATTTGCTTCAGGTGGCCCATATTACCTGCTGGCCCATATTACCTGCATGTACCCTACAACCCAAAAAAATGTTATTGAGATGCTCTCTAGTGCATAAAATTACTGCAATGCATTTTTGTAATTCTAAAATAGCCTATTTTTTGGTTGTTTGATGGTTCCATTCAACCGTGAATGAATGGATATTGCTTGCATACACTTCCAAAACAGGAATTCCCTCATATTTGATCGATTTTACCGTGACAAAGAAGTAAAAATCGCAGTTCGGGCAATTTTTGCTGCATGCTCACTCAACCGTAAAATTTGACGCAAGTTTCGTTTCCGTATATTGGGAAGCACGTTTTGCATAAAATGTTTAAAATCTGAAAATGGGTCTGTTATCACTGAATCAAAGTTGCCATTTTAAGGCCACCGCACACCTTACGACTTACGACTTGCGACTGACCAACTTGGGATCTGAAATAACTAAGCACGTATATTTTGCAATACATAAAGTTATTTCAGATCCAAAGTCGGTCAGTCGCAAGTCGTGAGTCGTAAGGTGTGCGTTGGCCTTTAGGCTTGCGAACTTTCAAAAATGACATTTTTGCATTCAATCATTGCTCACTGAAGCATGACTTAATGATTTTTCCTAAAATTCGCTCCTATTGTGGCTAATTAAATTCCCTACATTAGATTTTTTTAATTCCTCCTGGTTAAAAAATTATTGATATCTGAAATAGTGGGAACTTTCTTTTTATGTTGTGTTTATTATCTCTCAGTTTCATTCTACCTGACAAAGTGGTTTATCTAAGAGGCCCTCTTTCTCACTGATTAAGACACACACATACACACACGTATACCCTCTCTCTCACACACACATACACACACACACACACACACACACACCAACACACCAACACACACACTCACACAAAAGAACATCGTCTGTAACAATCACCATTGCCCTATTGGTTTCTTAGATAGATGTTTTCGGAAAAAACTCTCCTCAAAAAAGAAACATTAACCAAAAATCACCTTATAAATGCAAAGGGAAAAAAGATAGCCCCTAATATATTACAGTGATTAGCAAACCGATTTCGGTGATGAGGTGGCACTAGAAGAGTTAATGTTTGAACAAGACAATCAGTCACTTACAATTTATGAAAACAATATATTTACCTGCTCCTTGCAGTAGAATGAGCCATGTGAACGTTATCATGGTGAAACTCTTAAAACCGACACAAAAGCCCGAAATCAATGAGAGATATCAACTGCAGTCCTCATGTTATTATGCCATTGCCTCGTGGAGAAATTTCTCCCGCGATGGCTGTGTTCTTATAGCGGGTTTTCGCTAAGCGACGTATGATTGATGGGGAGTGCGGTAGGGCAAGCCGACCACAATCCGCACGCTCATGGATATGAATCAACAAAATTAAGGATGCATGTACATACAAAAACATAAATTTACCTTAGTTTTCGTGGAGTCAATTAAACCCCGACTAAAATTGTTCTTAGAAAGTATCATTTTAGAATAGTTACTTCATTATGATTATCCATCCATAGGGCTATATTTCAGCAAAAGTTGGAAATCTGACATTTATTCTTTTATTTTCGTGACATTTTTATAAAATGTGTTTTCTTTTAAATTTCCCCATGGGAAAATGCAGCATGTAAAAACGTAAGGCAATTTTTCTCCAAGGAAACACGTCCACAAAGGAAGATTTGTTAAAATCTCAACGGCGGATTAATTTATTACAACAAAGCTTGACTCAATTAAAAAATATTTTATTGTCTACAAGTCTGTTTCTGTTTCAGTTTCTGTTAAAGTAACTCCTGTAGCCAGGAACTCGGAATGTAGCTTTTCAAAGCTGATCAACACCAAGCTGATATATTACCAATTACATGGGAATCATTTTACGTCTAAGTTAATTAGTCATAGTGGTTGACCTTATAGACGACAGAAATTACTCTTGGGCCTCTTTGAATTAAAGTGGAGATAATGGCCGAGCTGGATTTCGAACTCACAACCTTGCAATTATGAGTCAAAAGCTGTATTTTATATTTTCATTTAAGATGTAAATTACTTTTTTTTAAATCAATTAATTGTTGTTATTGTTTTGTTTTGTTTTGTTTTGTTTAGTTTTTTTCAATTTCGTTGTTTCTTTTGACTTTTTTGGTATTTTTCTCTTCGAATCCATTTCAGATACGCTTTGCCTTTTGACATCTAGGGCTGAGTATGCATGGCGTAGACACGGCGTCTGTAAGTGGCGTAGTAGTTTGGCAGCCCTGTCATCTCGGTGTCGATTCCAGTGTAAAACACCCTTCTACTCATATTGACTACTGTGTGGGACATTTTTCTATGGAGACATCATAACACTTCTTTAAAATCATATATAGAGGCGTGTGAAATTAATTTCATATACAGTACAGGCCAAAAGTTTGGGGTCACCCTCAGATTCAAAAGGAAATCGTA
The DNA here is from genome assembly GCA_940671915.1 of Paracentrotus lividus. Taxonomy (NCBI): domain Eukaryota; kingdom Metazoa; phylum Echinodermata; class Echinoidea; order Camarodonta; family Echinidae; genus Paracentrotus; species Paracentrotus lividus. The sequence continues at coordinate 27,097,318 of CALNVZ010003434.1, read as the reverse complement.
CAATACACTGCATTCTGCATTCATTCAAATGTACTGATACAAAACGATTTTTTTTTTTTGGGGGGGGAGTACCTCTCATTCTATTTTCACAAAACTTCCGGTGTTTCACGCCTCAGTGGGCACAATATACAAGAAAATCATAAAAATGAGAAGAAAGTCTCGGGCTCCATCATGGTTCAGTGATTTTCCTGATTGAATCACAATCATGTTAGTTAGTGACTAGATGGAGCTGTGTGTCAAGTTTTATGGAATAACTCATGGTAGAATGAACAATATTCATCAATGGATTTAGGCCGAATTATGTTAATTCAATCAGAGGTTTAACAAAAAGTGAAATTTGGCATAGGGTACATGCAGGTAATATGGGCCAGCAGGTAATATGGGCCACCTGAAGCAAATCATGTCGTGACCGTCGAACATATGAACTGTATACGAAAATATATCGTCGTGAGAGCATCTGATGCCGAAATTTCTCTTAGAAAATTGCTGAAAACCAACAAGGTAGGTAAAACTTACGGCATTTTTTTACCCTGATGTAAAATTTTATATTTCACAGAATGTGATAGTGAAAGAGAGTTTGAGGGGGTAACCTCAATTGTTTTGTATATTTAGTAAGCTTATAGTTTCATTTTTATCATACTAGCGTGTACAGGTTAATTTGTTTTAGTGAAGGGGTGCAATGTGGCATTGAATGCTTGCCTGACACAGCAACATTAGTGCAGGTAATATGGGCCATCCAAAATGGCGGAAATGATTCTCGTAATCAGTATTGGGATGAGGCATCAATCTCTTTGTTACGATTTGTTTGGGTATATTCACAGTATATAATTGATATAAATAACTTATTGTAGGCCTATATTGACTTGTATAATGAAAATAATATTTAAATATTATTTTAAAAAAGAAATGATATACAAAATACATAACAATGAAATATATAGTCAAAGGATTTACTGAAGGGTCTTATAATTTCAAATTATATCTTAAAGTTAATGATTTTCAACATTTTAAGCAAATTCCAGACATGGTAGAATCATTGTAGTTTTTAAAACACACATTAAATACATGTGCCCATATTACCTGCACATGCAGGTAATATGGGCACTTTGGTAATGACGTCAACATTTGAATATTGCAGACAGGGGGTTTGGTGATAATTGTTTTTCTTCACAATAAAAGTTAGAGCAGTAGTTATTGATTCATATAAACAAAGATTAGAGTGTGTCATTTCGTAATTTTATGCAAATTAGGCAAATGAGCTTAGGGGGCCCATATTACCTGCATGTACCCTATTTTCATTGTTAATTTGGGTCCATTTGACTGCGAGATATTTCATGAAAGTTGGCATATAACTTAAATTAATCTCCAACTAATAATGCCAAATGCAAAATTACGTATGCGAAAAATCACTGAACCATGACGGAGCCCTAACTTTTCTTTTCGTTTGCAAGATTTTCTTGCATCTTGTGCCCAGTGAGGCGTGAAATGTTGGGATTTTTGTGAAAATAGAATTAGAGGTACTCTCCCAAAACAATCATTCTGCATCAGTAGGCCTACATTTGAATGAATGCAGAATGCAATACATTGTATGATTTTCTTCTAAATCAGCGGGTGACCACAGACTTTTGGCCTGTAATGTATGCACCAATTATAATAAAGATGTTTACGTTCATGTGTGGGCGAGAGCGTGTGTGTGTGTGTGTGTGTGTGTGTGTGTGTGTGTGTGTGCGTGTGTGTGAGTTTATCACCGAACTTACGGAGACTAATTGATATTTAAAGTGGAGTTGATTTGAGTTTTGCTGACATTTTAAAGTCATAGGCCTCCTTTTTTCTATCCAGTACGATATCATTACCATTGATTGTTTACGAAGAAGAAGAAGAAGACCGAAAACAAAAAGTAAAACAAACTGTTAGTACCAGATCGCTTAATTACCCGAACTGTGAAATAAGGAGGAGAGCTCGTGAAAGAATGTTTATGACGAGAGTGGTTAGTTAATGCTAGGTTCACATTGCCGATTTTAATGTGATGAATTGTAAATTAGTGAGATAATGGTTTGTTTAAAGCCTGGTTATTTTTACCATCTCACAGCCGGGGGGGGGGGGGCGGCTGATAAAGCCCCCTTCGGATCTCGGCCACCGATCGCGCGAACGCCGTGGAATCCTACTGAAATGCATTGCGGTGAAATAAATTATGTTGCAATTTGAGTATACTGGACTACAGTCTGTGTCAAATAAAATGGTACAAGTGGAAAACATTTTTTTTATAGCATGAAGATAAATCACAACCTGGTATTGTTTAGTACTTTCATAAAGCAGGGTAATTAGACTTTCATCTGCAATTTTTTTCATCACATTTTGAGCAGTATTTTTTGAGATATGACTAATTTTCTACAATCAAGAAAAATACATTTTTCGCACGCCGTCCAATGCCTTTGTGTATGATTTCGCATAATGACCGTGAATTCAGCGCTCCAGAACAATAGAAGTGCGATTTGTTCCTTGTCGCACAAAACTTAGCATAACTTTTGTTCTACGAAAGCAAATTATACAGGACAAAGCTCATCAACAAGAAAAATCCTTTGGCTTTAATTTGGCACCACAAACACACATAATATGAAAAGATTTCACACCTAAATAATTTTTCCCCCGACTGTACCATTTTTTTTTTTACACAGACTGTACATATTGGCTTAAGGAATCAGCATAAAGATATAATATACATGTATGTGTTGTTGATTCTAGAGACCGCTTCCATGGGTTTATTTCAGTGCGAAACAGCGTATTAAGAAATAATTTTAAAGAATGGTTCACAAATTGCTTTGTAACTCAATTTGTAACCATAATTATGCATAAAGAATTTTATTTTTAAACATGATGTTTATGGAATAATATTTATGGTATTGTTCCAAAGATTATACAGTGCGTATAAAAATAAACGCAACCAGATTTAATTTCAAAGTAGTGATTATGTTTAATAGTTTTACACCAAAGTGAGTGGTAACACGTTATATCCAATGATATCATATTTATTCATACAAGGTCAGTGATGGCCGAGTTATCATTCTTTTTGGACAATGGGACAAAGTGGACTTGGGGCCAAGTTTCAGACACGGCAAGAATCATGGCATCTTGCTAGAAAGTAATGAAATTGATCATTACAACTTACCATTGTAATATTTAGGATGTCTCTCTAAACATTACATCCCATGCCCCCATTCCTTTGTACAAAGAGATTAGCTTATTTCTCCATCGCACTCACAGCCTTGCTGATCATTGGGGCCTTGTGGCGTAGAGCATCAAACTCATCAATGATTCTTTGTCGGAGAATTGCAATGTCATGTGGAGGCATAATATGTTGAGGGGTAATACACCCTCTGCTCTTGAGATAACCAGCCCCCCCCCAAACAATAACAAAAAACAACAACAACAAAGTCACGGCAAGAAGTCAGATCCAAAGATCGCGGTGCCATTCCACTCCAGTCCACTCCATCATGATACAAGCACTCGATGTCCAAAAAGTTGCAGTAAGAAACAAATTGGCCGAGTTTTGGGGGTATCTAGAGTTTCATTTGTTATCATTGGCCTGTTCTGTGGCCACCGCGATATCCGGATCCGACTTGTTAAGATTGTATTATAATTTTTTTTATTATTATTATTTATTTATTCATTTAAATGAGCTAAATGTACAATTTAGAAGTGGATTTGATCTAAGCTTCTTCTTCTTCTTCTTTTTTTTTTTTTTAATATATTGCCATTAGAATAATATTGTTCATATTGTTTCGTGGTTAAAATACGTTTACATTATATACAGTCGACAAATTCATTTATTCCATGTATTTAGGAATTTACATAGGTTTTATTTTGTGCTTGCAGAATTGTTTTTGAAGAAAAACAAAAGAAAAGGAGATTGTTTTACGACTGCAACTCACTGACCTCCAAAAACTCTCATACCCACACGAAGCAAGGTTTTTAACGCAGTTGGATAACAACTCCAAGGACAAACGTTTTGACAGGACGTTTATGCATTTCACGTTTAATAATAATGATAATGACGATAGTACATCGTACATCGATAACAATAACATCAAATTTATCGAAACAGATAAGTTAGGTGATTGACACCGGTTAAAAACAAGACGTTTATCTTTAATCAGGGTGCGTCCTAAAACATTGTGTAGTAAGCGCTATGCAAATTTAATTTATTATTTTTTATTATCGTTACCTATGGTAACTAATTATGACTTGATTTCACACCTGTGAAATAGTCTTTGATCCAATAACTGACTGATCTATGTTATCATAGAACGCTGGCTTTGAGATCACTATTATGTATTATGTAGGTTTATTTCATTTCATTTCAAGTGACATTTATTTCCTTTAAAAAATAAAAAAAAATCATACAAATAATGTTATTTTATAGATCATGCGATTGATAGGAGATGAGAGTTTATAAGCACGAGGCTAGAGCTGAGGTCGCCATGACAATACATATTCATATATATACTATTTTGGGGAACCTGGAAATATTTGGGGGTGATTGTGGAGGCCCCCCCCCCTCCTAGAATATGGGAGGATGCAACCTTCATCCCGCCATTATCGAGTAGTATGCATGTACACTGTCCGCCATAAAGGTGGAATATATTTTTGGCGCTCTAGCAACATGATTTTGCTTCGGCTTTAATTACCTAAAACATGTTTGTCCCTGCTTTTACTTTTCAGGACTCTGGCTATACTTTGGACATTCTCCCAACCCTTCCCGGGGGTTGTTTAAAAAAAAGTCTTGTTAACCCCTATGATGCATAGTGTAGTCAATTTTTCTCAATTTGGGGCCTTTTATGTTTACCCGACCAATCAACCCCCCCCCATGAAAAGTGTCAGAGGTGTATTGTAGTAGGTTTATGGTAACAGACTTAGGTCTCTTGTCTACGGGAGGAGATGAAGTATAAAGTGTTATTGGTGAAAATTCGGAATATTTCATTACTCCTTTATGCTGCAAACAAAATAGATAAAAAAGCAACCGTAAGCTCTTAATTGGTATCATTTACCTCCAATTTCTTTTAATTTTAGCTGTGATAACAACGGTGTAAATCGTGACTGCAAATTTTTTTATTTATTTATTTATTATTATTTTTTTTTTTTTTTAATGTTTTGGCTGAGATTCTAAAATAACATTTTTTTGAAAGATTTTAATGAAATTTCCATGTGTAAAATTGAATAAAATCAATGTTGAACCCTAATCAAAATAAATTTTGACCCCCCCCCCCTAGACAAAAGACTTGAGCCGGTAAACATGAAACTAGATTTAATCTAACAAGAAAAAAACAAAAAAACCAAACACTACACCTCAGACGTTATCCCTAATGCGGCGGTCACAACTCGTCGTAGCCTACAGGGCACGTGCCATCGACATAGCCTACGTTGCATGTGCAATGCACGCACAGGTCCTGGGTCAACTTCTGCGATTCCTGCGTTTCTGTAGTAAGGGTATTGTAAAAACCTCCTGTACGTCGTACATGCATTGTACCTGCATGTACACTTTGAAAAAATGGAATTAAATAAATCGATGTTAGTTTGATATTTCAATTACTATTCATATCAAATGGTAGGTAATGTTACTATCACCTAAACACTAAATCTCACATTTTCCGTCAGTCTCGGAAGTTCTAGGCCGCCATTTGCAATTTTCATGGCCCAAAAAATATTTGTACACTTCAGAAGATGGGTTTTTAAAGGAGTGTTTCAATTTTTGGGGGGCCTTCTTTGGCTTCCAGGGCAGTCATCAAGCTCCTTGGCATACTGTCGACCAATTTAGCACTCATTTCACCTCCAATATCATTCCAAGTTCGCTGGAGCGTGTCCTGGAGCTGCTGGAGGTTTGATGGTGAGTCTTGAGGGCGCTGTCGCTTCAGATCACCTCTCATGTTCTAAATGAGGATTAAATCTGGGCTCTGAGGTGCCTTTTCTAGGTTCTTAACAAGTTTCTGCTGAAATAATGCTATAAATATGCTTCGCTGCATGCTTACAACACTGTAGGGTCCCTGTCATGTTGAAACACAGCTTGAAGACCAATCAGGCTTTACGCAAGTGGGAGCCTCTAAGAGGCAAAAATAGTCTCATGGACATCCATTTTCATGATAAACAGACAGTAAGCAATTAAATATTGCAATTTGCGACCAAAGAAAATTGCATCCAGGGCCACAGAGGCTGAGGAATGATTCGGTGCCCTCAAGAGTGTCTGCAACAGGCTGAATGTCTACATGACAATAAGTGGAATAATTGGCAAGAAAGAAGCCAAATGTAAGGGACAGTAACAAAGAAGCGTCATGGTTTTGCAAAACAAAATGTGAACAAGCCTGCGGAGTTCCAGCACTCTGTCCTAAAACCTAATTAGTGCAAAAAGTGATTGGATATGATGCACATGACCATGTGTGTCTTGTAGGAAGCTTTCAGTCAGTCATGCTTGGAGCCAACAGTGAGGCACAGTGGAGGATGTTTCATGATTTGGAGTTGTATGGCAGCCAGTAGAGTTGGAGAGCTAAATTTCATAACACGGTATCATAAATGCTAAAGCCATGGGGATATCCTTGCCCCTCAGAATGGCTCAGATGCTCCCATCTGCTTCAAGTCTGAAGGGTCGTCAATTTACGGTCCAACATAACAATGACGCCAAGTACACAGTAAACCATATGAAAGTAACATTGCAACACAAACATGTTAAGCTGCAATAAAGGGCATCTCGCAGCCCAGATTTAATCCCCATTTAGCATATGACAGGTGATCTGAAGCGACAGCGCCCTCTAGACTGACCATCCAACATCCAGCAGCTCCAGGACACGCTACAGCGAACTTGGAATGATATTGGAGGTGAAATGAGTGCTAAATTGGTCGACTGTATGCCAAGAAGGTCCATGACTGCCCTGGAAGCCAAAGAAGACCCCCCCCCCCCAATTTTAAACACTCATTAAAAACCCATGTTCTGAAGTGTACAAAACATTTTTGGGCAATGAAAATTGCAAACGGGCGGCCTAGAACTTCCGAGACTGACGGAAAATTTGAGATTTAGTGTTTAGGTGATAGTAACATTACCTACCATTTGATATGAATAGTAATTAAAATATCAAACTAACATCGATTTATTTAATTCCATTTTTTCAAAGTGTACAAATAATTTTTCGTGACACTGTACCTCCGCTGCACGATTTTTCTACGAAATCCGTCGTAGGGACTTGCTCGTCGAAGGTACGGCGAGTTGTGACCGCCGCATAAGGGTATGACAGAGGGCCTTGGTAAGTCCGTCGCGTAAACAAAAAGGGGGTCCCAAAATAAAAAAAATTTGCAATTTTGGTCATCTTTTCTCCTTTTGGGGGCCCCCTTTTTTTATAATAAATGCCCCTGGAAGGCTTAAGGAAATATCCAAGATATAGTAATGATCCCAGATAGTGAACGCGGTGACAAGCACATTCAAGAGAATAAGTTGGAGCAAAATAATTTAGCTAGAAGGCCAAAAAAATATTCCACCTTTATGACGGACAGAGTATATTCGTGTATCTGAAGATTTTGATTCCAAAAGGCGCTAAATCCACTTTTATCACTTTTTATTTTGTAATAATTGCTCTCTGAATTTAGGGTTCAAATTTTGTTCATAGACAGATACAAATATGAACATCGGTCGGGTATCACTAACTCACTTTTCATCAAAAGTGGATTTAGCGCCTTCCGGAATCAAACTCTTCATTTCTAGAAAAATGTCTAGTAATTGTTTTGTTAATAGATGATGTCAATTCCAATAAATTAAAAACAACATAATATTCAATTCCAATCTGATTCGAGGATCAGCGTTTAGGTGGCGAACGTGTTCGCAAATCAGGGTATGCCAAGGACTTCATATCTCATCGCCTGCTCATTCAACTGAAACCATGTAAGTGGATGTATTCTTACGAAGCGGGCGGTAACTGGTCTCGGAAAAATTATGGTCCTGTGGGTGGAGTGATCATAGTTTGCTGCGTAGACCTGGATCGCAAAAGAAAGATTAATATTGAACATGAAACATAAGTGCGATTATCAACAATTGTAGTACAAATCTTTTGCCAAAAAAGTCGATTCTAGATGTATTTCCTGTAAAAAAAAAAAAACATACACATATCTTAAACAAGGCCACTCATCGTTATTAGGAGTTCCACGGTCTGCCCTTCCCGCACTCACACACAGTTTGTCCATCCTCGTTTTACCCTCACTTTTCTAGTAGTACCAAAAGGCATATGTAGGCTATATGAAAGGGGAAATAGCAAATATTCACCCGGGATATAAAAACCTACTTTTTTAACACCACACTCTGGTTGTAAGGCAAATATCCATGTCACGTCGTCCATCGAATAGGACAGGCTGACAGAGGTGGTCCATAGTTGAGAGTCGAATCGGCCTTGCGTAATCACACCAGTCACATTAGACATCTTACCCAAATCAATCTGAACAATATATATATTAAAAAAACAGCATGATAATACATGTTAGAACATCAAATTACAATGTACATAATACAATAACACCCCCCTCAGGAGGTCAACCATGAATGTATACTCGTTATGGATTCTTAGAGAAAACCTCTATCACAGGCTTTTGGAAGAAACGCCGTGTGAGCATTACCCCCTATTACATGCTTTTGGAAGGAAAGCTGAATCAAAACTACCCCCTGTTACAGGGATTTAGAGAGGAAGCCAACAAAATTATTCTTTTTTTATAATGTTTTCGTCCATATCCGGAACCCTGCTTCCTCAAAGAATTGAATACTTAACGTAATTGAACAGAGTTCAGAGGAAAAAATGCTGAAATACCAAAATTTCAAAAATGTTCGGTATTTTCCCCGTACTAAACCCCTAAATTATACTCCATTTCCCGAAAATTGGAAACGATCATATGGCTGACCGCTTGAGTGGAGGGGGAAGTGTGGGATATTAAATAACAACATGAAAAGAGAGTTTTCAACGAACCTATAGGTATGCTGCCCTCCAAATGTTTGGAGGGATTCGGCTCGTTTTGAAATGTTCAAAACCAGCCGAATACCCTCCAAACTACTTCTGAATATGGCCCCGACAAATTCCATTCGGGCCACATTCGGGTTGTATTCGGTTGGACTCTGATTCGGGACCTATTCGGGCAGAATTGGTCCAAATTTATTAGGGAAAATTCGGCTCTGGTGTAAACCTGGCTTTTGGGGATTAACGGTCCGAATCATCTAGTCAATAGACACCAATATCACGAATTGAGCCGAATCTTCCAACAATGCCCTGGATAACTCCCCTATTCAATTCAAATTGATCACCCGAATACAGAGCAAAATACAGGCGAGTAAAGCCAGGGTTACACCAGAACCGAATGCCCCAGAATGTATTTAGACTGATTCTGCTCGAATAAAGCCTCAATCGGATGGCTTCAGTGAATTCGATACATATTCGTCTCCCGAACGGGCCCCGAATCAGAGCATATAATCCCCAAGAATTGACCCGAATCCCTCCCGAACTTTCGCTCATTCGGGGAGGGAGAACAGAATGATTCGCAGCTGATTCGGTTCCGGTGTAACCGAGCCTTTACATGTTTATAGGTCGAATGAGCGGTCAGAGTGACCCGAATAGCCTCATGAATATTGCCAAATTGGCTAAAAATACGTGGATCCAATTCGGACGATTTTGGGACGTTTCCAGAAAGTTCGGGTTGGCTTTCCGTTATATCTTGGTCCTGATAGGGTTAATTTAATTATACTTCCTTCTTTTCTTTCCCCTTTTCTTTCGGCCCCTTTGGGAGCCGCTTACTCACCAACCCGAGGGGCCATGGGCACCCAGGATACACTCGTGGGTTTGTTAAAACAAAGGGGCATGACACTTACTAACCTTAACCCATTTATCTTCATCGGTAGCATGGGAAAGCCATGCTGCCTCTCTATCGCTGTTTATTCCACCATTTAGCCTTCCTTCGGATGCACTGTATTTTTGCAGGTTTTTCCAACTAGATGAGTTGGTGAGTTGAGAGTCGGGAATACGCCCATCTTCGATTCCCATACCCTCCCCCCGGATAGGAGATGAACAGCTAGGTTCACCATTGTTCAATGCCGCTGAATACCATAAAGAGGAAAAGCATATTAATCACTAAAAGTAATTATATTGTGATAATACACTATTTGAGAATAATTGAGTACAAAATGTATTCATATCTTCCAATCTTTGTCATACAACAAGGTTGAAAGTTCATGTCACTCATAAACATCAATATCATGCAAAAAACAAAAACAAAGAAACAAAAGGTAAAACTTTTTTCCCCGTTCATGGCATTGATTTTTATTTTGTCTTTTGAATGATCCTTATGGCACGTATGACCGTCTTTTTCCTGCCGCGCGAAGCCCCATTTCTCTGTCATGTAATTATTTTCGGTCTTTTTTGCGTCATGTGATATAACCTTTCTAAACATATAAAACTTGTTTTCTAAAAGGACCACATAATTATATAATACATGTTTATATATATATAATACATGTTTATATATATATATATGTAGTGAAATATACATATGTTTATATATATATTCATTTGGCAGCCTTTTCAAAAGTGTATTTTCTCTTTGCTTGTTTGTTCGTTTGTTTGTTTGTTTGTTTGTTTGTTTGTTTGTTTTTAGTGTGGGAACCGCTGCATAGGGAATTCATATAATATCAGGACTGATACTAATAGAGGTATTATCTTTTCAGGTGTATACATACTTATCATATCATTTATAGGTCCGTATCCTGTGAGCTCTATCCTGAGCGCCCGGTCAGTAATATGGGTCTTGGGATGAACTCGTAGCTTACGACAAAAAACCGGTCTCTGGAGGTTATGTACCACAATACTTGCTCGATCGTAATTTCCTGTAAAGACCTAAAAGAACCATGCATAGCTGCGTATGTAGGCCGTTGGGTTGCAACAATTATGATCAATCAAACTTTAAAGTAAATTACTTTTATCAGTCCATGTATTCACATTGAATCAACATTCAAGTATTTATATTATGTTTGGGCATTTCACTACATGTCATGATTCACCTCCAAACAACGTTCACCCTTTATTTGGTATCGAGTCAGAATAAGGTGGAGTTTAGAGGAGGGGGAGGTCATGGTAAAAAGGGGAAACTAAAAAAGAATGGACGCTTTCCACATTGCCTTTCGTTCAAAGGGGGTTAATTTCGACTTCAGACCGATGTGAACAATAATTCAAGAAAATTGCCCATTAATGTTGTATACTGTCAATGTCTAGTTATACGTAGTGTCTCTTTAAAAATACCTTTTTATCGACCGTCCTTACACAATGTATCTTTGGGTTTGTATCTTGTTCATTCACAAAGACGTTGATCTATATTTACCGTAATTCACCATAGTGGTAAAATTGGATATAAAGGCTTCTAATAATTGCTAAAGTCCAGAAAATGGAACCCAAGAAAACGTGCAAACACACATTTATATACGGAAAGGAATCATACCTTGGCTCCATTGGTGTTGATATCAGTGTAGTTAATCCACTGTTGGTCATCAAGATTGATAGAGATCGTGTAGGAGGTCACCCATTGATCAGCATCACCCCGTCCTTGTGTAATTATGGCACTGATGACAAAAACGTGTTCAAATGTAATTTGAAGCCACGGCTCTTCGTCTGTCAGTTGAGAAATCCATGCTGACGGGCCATTTAAACGAGCTTGCTGTTGATTAAAGGCATCTGACGCGATACTAGAGGCACTGATAGCCTCGGTAGGAAGTTGACCGGTTTCGAGACCGACAGGAAACCCTTGAGGTGTGTTGCACAGGTTTACTGCAAATACAATATAATCATAGAAAACGATGTATGGTATGGGTCTCTGAACTAGTACGGGATAATATCATCCGAAAGTATATTACTTTAATTTTTCGTTTATCATAGGCTTACAATTTTATTGTGTCTCTGATTACTTGATTTGTTTAGGGAGAGACCAACATGCAGCTTAAAAGATTATTTCCCTGCCCCCCCCCCCCCCCCCCACTGATGGCCCCTATTTCTTTTTATTCGTTTTTATTTTTATTTTTGTAGGCGCGGTGTGTGTGTGTGTGTGTATATAAACAAAAAAGAAAAAGAAAGTTCCCCCTATTTCAGTTATCAATAATTTTTGAACCAGGAGGAATTTTAAAAATCTAATTATATGTCCATGTAGGGAATTTAATTAGCTACCATAGGAGCAAATTTTAGGAAAATCATCAAGTCATGCTTCAGTGATTAATGGTTGAATGCAAAAATGTCATGTTTTGAAGTTCACAAGCCTAAAATCACAACTTTGATTCAATAATATCGGACCCATTTTTAGATTTTAAACCATTTACACGTCAGAATGTTTGCAAAACGTGCCTCCCAACACACGGAAACGAAATTTTCGTCAACTTTCACGGTTGAGTGAGCATGCAGCAAAAATTGCCCAAACTGCGATTCTTACTTCTTTGCCATTGTATAATCGATCTAATGTGAGGGACTTCCTGTTTTGGATGTGTATGCAACCAATATCCATCCATTCACGGTTGAATGAACCCATCAATTAAGCAAAAAATAGGCCATTTTAGAATTACGAAGAGTCATTGTAGTAATTTTATGCCTAGAAAGCATCTCAATAACATTTGTTGGGTTTTATTTATATTCTTTAGGCACGTGTCAATGATCCTATGGCGTTTATTTAAAAATACATGCTTCAGTGAGCACGTGAGACCGGGAAAGCCCTTTTCTCACGTATGGACTAAAATTCAAATTCTTACTTTGATTGAATGTAACAATTCTTTTCGGGGAGTACTTTTGATTTTATTTTCATAAAAATCCCGATGTTTCACGCCTCAGTGGGCACAATATACAAGAAAATCGTGAAAATGAGAAGAAAGTTTTGGGCTTCGTCATGGTTCAGTGACTTTTCTATATAATTTTTTTTTTTAATCCGAATTACGAAGAAGTTTTAATGTAGACCTATAGTCAAAGCTAAAAAAATTAAATAAAGAACATTGTTAATGGAATGTGAATTGTGAAAATGTTCGACGGGCTTTTACCCGCACAGCAGACGACCGCTATACTCTCATCTCTAGGAATCTCATCATCAAGTTCATCGTACCAACACTCGGTTATGCTCTTCACATTATCAGGACATCTTACTGTCACAATGTGCGACAGATTGTCTAATGATGATACCTCAAAGAGATCACCGCTGACTGTTGCGTATGCATCTATATAAAAAAAAATTATACAAATGTAAAGTCACGGGCACGGCATTCTATCCACATTTCCTTCACTCCGCCAAAGGGTAAATGGGTACCCGATATGATGGGTTGTTTTACGATCAGGCTACACCATTTTGTCTCACTGAACCCCCCCCCCCCCCCCCCCCTCTCCAAAAAAAAAAGTTGTTCTGTTCCCCTCAATTTTTTTGTTTGTGTTCTAGACAAGTAAAATGACATTGCTTTTAAATCTGGAGGCTTCACCAACTTATTTTTCTATAAGGGTTCAAATTTTGTATTACACGTAAAGTCGATTACTTCATTTTTTCGGAGAGGACGTTTTTGACGGAACGTGATTTGACAACATTGTAACGTGAACTGTTTGAAAAACAAGTAGATTTTGGGGGAGTAAACATTATAAATTTGTTGCATAATTATATACAAGTGTTCTTACCTAGCGCGGCGATTTCATGTCACGACTTGGGGGGGGGGGACGGAACAACCGAAAGTGAAAATTATACACTCAAAATTCGCATACTTCGCACATTATGCAGAAACTAATTGAGAGTGTTTTGCGAGCGCGAAGCGCGAGCCGAAAATTTTGCCCTATAATAACCTTTAGCATTGGTTTTGACATACAGTTTAACCTCTTTATTAGCTTCACAAGCTAATCACTACATAAAATCGAGGGGGGGGGGAACGATCCACCCACAAAAAATCGAGGGGGACACGTCCCCCCGTCCCCCCCCCCCCGCAATCGCCGCCAATGGTTCTTACAGACAAAAGCATTGTTCATCAAGTGATGGCTAACTATGCGTAAAACACAAGCATTTATTGACAGATTTGGCACCACATTTTTGGTAAATGGTTACAAAAAATCAGATAACTGTAGCTTATAACTGGGGTTTTCAGTTTTTAAACAATCGCATTGTATTAGTTAATTCTGATTGGAAAAACAAGTCTAATGATTGCTAATAATGGAGATGCTCAGGCTCAAAATTAGAAAAGTATGAAATGAGACTGTAATTTTGCCCTGAAATGACAGATATGTTCAGTTTTTAGAAAAATGAATTGTTGCGTCAATAATTCATCGTTTCGAAAAAGCCCCTCCCCCCCCCAAAAAAAATAAAAAAAATAATTAATAATAATAATAATAAAAAAAATAATAATAATAATAATAAATAAAAAATTTTTTAAAAATTATTAAAAAAAAAAAAAAAAATATATATATATATATTATATTATATAAATAAATTAATAAAGTAAATGAAAAATAAAAAATAAATAAACAAACAAACAAACAAAAACACCCCCTCCGGAAAAAAAAAACAACAAAAAAACAAAAACATATACGGACGAATAACCCGAGTAAACATATTAATCCTGGTATAACCTCCACTCGCGTCGGTTGTCCATTAATGCATTTAACTTTCATTTCTTCAAAAGGGGAGGGGGATGGCAAATGTCCAAAATACCCGATTTCAGCCACTTTCTTCTAAATTTTGGGTCAGGGGGGGGGGGAGGAGGAGAGGGGCCCAACAACAGCCCCATTTTTTAACAGACACAACAGACACATATGACATTTGCTTTTGACGTACATGGTCGACAATCATGATTTAATTAATAATTTGCAAATTGCCCCAATAACGATATTAAAAGAAAAAAAAAAGAATACAACCTGTGGTTACAATGGAATATTCACTTGACAACAATATCCATTCTACTTTATCGCTTCATTCGCAATGCCCACTCAAAATCATTAAATAATAATAATTTAAAAAAAAAATTATATGATTAATGAGTTCCCAAGATAAATACTAGTAGTTCCTGACCGTGAATCCAGAACATAATAGTACTGATTGATACATCATTTATTAATATCATTAATTAAAATTACCTTCAAATCCGAGATATTGGCAGACCAACCGTGATTTGTTTCTGGACCAATCTCCTTGGTGGATTGACATGAATGTTCCGTGATGAGAATTAGATGTAAAAGCGATTCTTCCTTCATTGTCACTTCCACCGAGTAGTTTCAAGGAACGGATGAATATATCTAAGATTTAGCCATAATATGCGTCATCATCTTTTTGTCTGTTTTGGACATTCGAAAAGTTATGGCTTTAATATAACACAGTGTACACAATTTTGATATTCGTAGTTAGGGGAATGATGCTTCGCTCTAATTTAGACATTTCGGACATTTTGTCTCGGTTTTTCTTCCTTTCTCACCTCTCCCTTGACGTTTCCCTGCTGGAAAGAACACACTCATTCACAATGTGAAACACAGTGTGAATCACACTGTGTTTCACATTGTGAATCATAGTCTGCTCCACAATGTTAAATTGGGGCGTTTTCACATTGTGGTCACACTGTGAACCACACTGTGGTCACATTGTGGATAACCGGGGATTCACACTGTGAAACACGCTAATTCACAGTGTGGTTAACCAGATAATCACGCTGTGAACCACAGTGTGGAACAACGCGACCACACTGTGAAAACGCCCAATTTAACATTGTGGAAGTTCACATTGTGAAACTTCCACACTGTGAAATTCTCACACTGTGAAACACCACACTGTGAAACCCATCAACAATGTGAAACAAAAATCACACTGTGAAACTCCAATCACACTGTTGAAACGCTCTAATTTAATAATGTCCACATTGAGAAATACCAACAGTGATATATCAATGGATGCACCCAAGATGACACATAGCATTTTAATCTTTGCTATGGCTCATGAGTCATCAGTTTCTCCCCCAGCTCTATGGGCTAAATGCTTAGGGCACGTTGAGGGATAATTCAATTTAACGTAAGGTGTTTTCCCTTATTATTATATTTTTGATAAAACATTTGTGTCAAGGTTTATATTTCGTTAAATTCTTTTTTGATAAGTTGCACGCTTATTTCTTTATTGCACTTTTTAATTCTAGTGTTTTCAAATTATTTTGTTTAACAAAAAACTTGTGTAAAGTATTTAATACTGTTTTAGAAAAGAAGCATGATTAAAACTCGACTAATTACCAAAAATCATTAGTATTGCCTTATGATCGATTACAAAATTGAACCCTACTTAAAAACAAAAAAAAAAAATACTTAAAAACAAAAAAAAAAAACCACATTATCACATAGTGAGCGGGTAAATTCACAGTGTGAAACCGCACACAACAATGTGAATATTATGTGGAAAACCATACCATTATGTGAAATCATCAACACACTGTTAAATTTGAGCATTTTAACATAGTCGACTATGTGAACACACTGTGCGACACTGTGTTCTTTCCAGCAGGGCAGGTTTGGACTAACAAAGAAGAAAAAAAAATAGAAAAATAGGGGAAAAAATGAAACAATGTTAAATTGGGGCGTTTTCACATTGTGGTCACACTGTGAACCACACTGTGGTCACATTGTGGATAACCGGAGATTCACACTGTGGCCACACTGTGAAACACGCTGATTCACAGTGTGGATAACCGGAGATTCACTCTGTGGCCACACTATGAACTATAGGCCTACTGTTCACACTGTGAAATATAAGTCGTAAGGTATTCACACTGTGAAAATCTGTTTCTCACAGTGTGAATTTTTTTTCATGGTTTGGCCACACTGTGAAATCAATTTCACACTGTGAGCTGGTATATTCACATTGTGAAAATCTGTTTCTCACAGTGTGAATTTTTTTCATGGTTTGGCCACACTGTGAAATCAATTTCACACTGTGAGCTGGTATATTCACATTGTGAAATCAATTTTCACATTGTGAACAATGTGTAGTTTTCCACATTGTGGTGATGTCCACACTGTGAAATCACCTTTTTCACCTTGTGGATCGTGTTTTCACACTGTGTTCACAATGTGAATGAGTGTGTCCTTTCCAGCAGGGTTATTTGCCCTATATGTTTGTACTTTTTGTCATTCCGTGGAGAAAAAAAAATCCCCCTCTGCTTTAAAAAAAATAAATAAAAAATGTGCTTAGGAAATTCTAGTCTAAAATGCACATTATAATAACACATATTCAAAATTTAACTATAAACATTGTGTCCCGATAAAAACTATACACTTCTGAAATGACTACCAAATTAAAAAAAATATATATGGTTCTTGGGGAAAGATTTAAAGAGTATGCAGAGAGAGATCATATCCTCAGATAAAATGAGATAAAATTAATTGTTCCAAACGTTATAAACAAGTCATTGGTTTACATTGGTTTACATCATCTCATCTCTTCTATTACCCCACATTGCAGGTCGTTCCGGTTTACGTTCAGCTAATAATGTTATGCTACTAAAAGAAATACGTACCAAAAGAAATTGGGGGGGGGGGGGATATAGCATTTGCATCCGCAGCTCCTTTTTTATGGAATAGGTTACCTTTTTTCTATCCAAACGGCCAACACCCTTTCTACTTTCAGAACGATGCTGAAAACCTACCTGATGATTCATGCAAATGCCCTACTGATGATTTTATTATGTCATTGTGTTCAGTCGTAGATTTTAATCTTGTTGAATTTCTTACAATAACCTCAATTTTGTATGCGCCTTGAACATCTCAACAGATGGATATGTTGCGCGTTATCAATATTGTCATTATTATGCCATTATTATTATTAATTTTTGATTCACAATGCAGAATAATTCATAATTCATTCTAATTCATTCATTCTATCCTATGAAGTACATCCTCGGAATTAATTAAAATTCAATGTCAAAATGATGTGAACGGGGTTGTTATAGTTACCATACTCGCATCTCTCCCCATAGTAACTTTGTAAACATGTACAATTGAATCCCGTCTCCGTTTCCTCGCATGTTCCCCTATACTGACAGGGGTTAGATAAACAATCTGAAATGGATAAGACAATATATTAATTGGGATGTGTAAAATGTTTCAAAAATCACTATAAAGATTGTTTCTTATACAAGGTGGAATATTTTTTTACCGCTATAGCGACATGATTTTGCTCTGACTTTAATTTCTTGAATATGTTTGTCCCTGCTTTTACTTTTTGGGACACTGGCTATATCTTGGACATTTTCCCAACCCTTCACGTTTACCTTTTTCCAAAAAAGTCTTATCAACCTCCGTGGGACCCATTTTTGTCATTTTTTCTCATTTTGGGGCCATTTTTTGTTTTCCCGGCCTATCAAGCCCCCGTCAGTCCTACCCCCGGGAAACGCGACTGAGGTGTACTATTTTATATTGTTCTTTAAGTTAAATCTATATTTCTGTGGACAGGCTAAGGTCTCTTGTCTAGGGGAGGGGTTGAAGTAAAAAACGAGATCGGTGAAAATTCGGAATATTTCATTCCATCTTTATGCTGAAAACAAAAGAAATGAAAAACCACCTTTAACCCTTAAATATCACCATTTTCCCCTCAAATTTTGTTTAGCCTTGATGACAAGGCTGTAAATAGTAATTATTGATAATATTTTATTTTGATTTATGTTTGGTTGAGATTTTACAATACAATTTTGGGAAGATAGAAATTTCCATGGTGTAAAAAGGAATAAAATGAATGTTGAACCCCAATGAAAATAAATTTTGACCCCTCCCCTAGACAAAAGAGTCGAGCCTGTAACCTTAAAACTAGATTTAATTTAAAGAACAATAACAAATCTCCACCTCAGACGTGTTTCCTTAGGGTAGGACTGAGGGGGCCTTGGTGGGTCGCATGAACAAAAGAGGGCCCCAAAATTAAGAAAAAATGACGAAAATGGCCATCTTCTAGGGGTGAAAAACTTTTTTGAAGAAAAATCCCCGGGAAGGGTTGAGGGAACGTCCAAGATATACCCAGGATCCCAAAAAGTGAAAGCGGTGACAAACACATTCAAGAAATTAATAACGGAGCAACATAACCTCGCTTGAGCCAGAAAAGAATATTCCACCTTTATGACGAACAGTGTATTTCAGGATTTATATACATTTAACCGGTACCCCTGAAATGTTAATGAAGGCTAAAATTGCCAGCACAGAATAAGTACACTTGGTGACATTGGCTAATATACGTTAAAACTGGGGTTGATGTCCTTTTTATACATTCATTGACGTTCCCCCTCAGGTGTTGTAGGTCAAAGGGATCAAAGTATTCTGTATGAATGCTCAAAGTTACTTGTCGCTTTTGAACGTCAACACTTGGCCATACATGTTAATACATGTATAACGTATAAAAATGACATATCCACAGTTTTACGATGTCTTTCATCGGAATACATTCATCTAGGGTGACAATTGCATTAGCAAAAAACGTTCGAAAATATCAATCGGTACCTCTCAACAACTAAATAATCCTCATTTTCTAATGGATTTTGATCATTCAATTTCATGTAAGGTGGCTTTCGTAACCAATTGTTTACGGTAACCTTGCTTTTTAGTCATAAAGCTATGAGAATGAGACGATTCTAAGAGTTAACAGAACAAATGATTATGATGACAGCCAAGATATACTCTTAGTTGTAATTAGATAGCCACCCCCTACAAGCCCTGCTGTTTATATATTACAAGCCTGTTTGTCCAGTGTTATATTCCATACATAATAGTATAGGTTTTCCCGTTCAAGTTCATCATTTCCTCCCTCTATTTCATTTATGTGCATTCAAATTCACGCAGCTGCCGCTTTCGTGCCGGTTGGATCATACAAATTTTCAATTCGAGCAAGGCATTTCATTTACGTGCAAGCAAATTTTCGTTTGGTGTACTCAATTTCATCTATCGGCACTAACATTTTTGTTCGGTACAAACGAATTCACTATATTTTCATTCAGTTGTCAATGTCATGCACCAATTTCCAGATTCGTTCATTCAATTTAAAACGAAACGGCGACGGGCGTGCTTTTGGGCAAACAATTTCATTAATATGAATTATATTTCCTACTTTGTGCACTTAATTAAATTAAACCCTTTAATTTTCAGGAATATGACCATATACACACTTCAATTTTTAAAAGTTAGATTGTGGAGGGATATAGCCCAATCTCCCATTTTGTGATCTTATATCATGTACAAAATTCTCAATGTTCAATCAAGTTTCTACTTTTAAATGTTTTGTATTGGATGTTTCTACCTTTAATTTAGAACACACAAACTAGCACTCAAAACCAAATATGACTCAGTCATGCAGCGTACGAATTATAGGATATGAAATCGTCTGACAAGACAGTGTTTGTAATTTTCTGGATGCGCATTAATTTTGTATCATACGCAATACAGATGAATACGACAGTTCATTACAAGAACAATAAATACTTTGCTCTTGAAAATCCCTCTGATCATTATGTTTGATAATTTCTAGCCATCAATCTCCTGACGAGCAAGGCATCTCGACATTACTTTAAAAAAAATAAAGATAAACAAAAAAGATATTTTACACGACTGCAAGAACCTCGAAATGATGAGTATCTCACTTCGCGTAGACGTCTCTGCGACTCGGCGTCCCCGATAATTTTTTCCCGTCGCGACGAAAAATTTCATAGTTTTAAGCATGTTCGATTTTCTGCGACTCATGAAACGGCTCGGAGATTCGGCCATTCAGCTCTGAGACGTCTCCGAAACGTCTCCGCAACTGTATCAAAACCGTCTCAAAACTGTCCCAAACTAGTCTTAAATCCGTCTCATGATGAGCGAGATACCATCATAAACTTTTACTGAAGTATCATTAAAATATAAAATTGTTTGCACTTATTTACAATTCAATTGCCTATTCGTGAATTTGTTTGAACGAAGGAAGACAAATTATGCCGAGGCCAGCTGTAAATCAAAATGAGTGCTCATAATGCTATGTAGAATCGTTTGCAAATATATGGAATTTGAGTGAATACAAATGAATTTGATTGACGATGCGTTAGCGCGATCGCAACTTGCGTTAAATCGTTTGATCCAAATGTGAAATTCGGTGAACGAAAGATGAAGATTGAGCGGGAAAACCTATAGTATCATCGATTTTTCTCGTATCATCTGAACAACGGCGTAAATCCGTGTCGAGGAGTGGGGGGGGGGGGGGGGTTAGCGAAATAATTTGCCAACTTGTAGCGATCTAGTGACACAAGGAACGTTTTTAATACCCATTATAGAAGTGGCGGCGGGGGGGGGATTTGAGAGGGAGGGGGTGCGAATAAAATTTGTCTTTGAATTTATGCTTTTAGCTTATGGCTGCCTTGATAACTGTTCAGTTTAGTAATGAAAAAAATAATGCGAGCGCGGAGCGCGAGCCGAAAATTTTAAGCTAAAAGTTGGAGATATTTGTGCATTATACTTCCTACTTAGTATCAGCGAGCGCAAAGCGCGAGCCGAAAATTTTAAAGCTGAAATTGGATGAATTTGTGTATTAAAGGTCCTATATAGTATCCGCGAGCGCGAAAAAAACCCAAACAAACAAACAAAAACAAAAATATATAATAGAGGCAGCGGAACGGATTTGAAAATGGGGGTCTCGATAAAAAAGTGCACTTTTCTGAAAAGGGGGACACTTTAGATCAGAGGCATAAACCTAAAGAGAAATGTATTCAGAGAGGGAGGGGGTACGAAGACAATTTTTTTCTTTGAATGTATGCTTTTAAGAATCATAATGGCTGCCCTGATTCCTGTTCATTTTAGTAATAAAAAAGTAATGCGAGTCGAAATTTTTAAGCTAAAAATTGGAGATGTAATTTTGGGCAGAATAAATCCTATTTAGTATCAGCGAGAGCGAATTGCGAGCCGAAAATTTAGTATCCATTTAGAACATACATTTTACATGCTTTGTTAAATAACAGCGATAGAAAACAAATCCACAATCTTTGCTATGACAATTTTGTGGGTAGTAGGCCCCAAGCCCTCCACCAAACTAGCCCGCACATAAGCACATTGTCAACAACACCCTTTCCTAAGGTTTATCCCCAAACGAAGGCATTGGATCCAATTAACCTTTTTATACTTAGGTTACTGTTTGTTACTAATTGCGAGGTCGCATAGCGACCTCGCAATTGGTATTATATTTTGGTTTTATATTATTTTTTGGAGTAAAACAGAAGCATTTTTTAGTATTGAAAGCGCTATTTTAACTACTCACACAGTTATCCAGTGTATTTTTTTTTTCATTTCTTTCTTGAAAACTGGGGGGGGGGGGGATGTTTGTACAGGCCATCCCCCTCCTCAAAATCTGGGGGGATGTATCCCCCCATCCCCCCCCCGGGATTTACGCCCGTGCATTTGAAAGGGGTAGTCGTTTTTCAGGCCTGAGAGTAGATGAGAACCATTTCTTTCTTTCTTTCTTTTTTTTTTTTTTTTTGTCCAAGTGAATCCCAAAAAGCGCACTTAAAACTGGTTTCTTTGGGAGGTGTGGATTATTCGTGAAATAATTTATTAAGCTGTTTTAAATTTCTCACAAAACTGTAAACAGGTTAATTTTTTTTTTTTCAAAAGAAATAAGGACCCTATAGTGCCAAGATAAGGGGAGAGCCAAACGATGGAGCCCGGATAAGATTTATATATTTGTGGCCTTGCGAAGGAGTATTTCGCCCTTTATTTTAAAGACGTTTTCAGTGAATTCTGTTCCACTGATATGTCACAATTGTAGTTGATTTCTTAAGGTGAATATATTGTAATTTACCGCTGTAGGTGAATTATCACACATTATTATATTTTGTTGAATATTCACGACATCTGCAAACAAATATATATTCTCGGGGACCCGTCGTGCCGCTCCGCCCTTTTCTCATGGGCAATTTCTCCTTGGGGAAAATACAAACAAAATATGTAAACACTTCTTGGGAAATGTGAAACAGCTTGATATTTTTTTAATGAAAATATAATAATAATAATAATAATAATTAAATGATAATAATAACATTTATAATAATAATAATAATAATAATAATAATAATAATAATAATAATAATATTACTACTAATAATAATTATAATAATAAAAGAAAAAAAAAAAAGGCTGACTAATCATGGCCAAGAGTGTATTAATGGTCGAGGCACATAATGTTTTTATATCAGTTAAACGACTCAGGTGTACTTTGCTTGGTTCATATTTTGGAATGAGAAAATTAATTATCACTTGAACATGATATCTCCTTCATGAGTATTGCTTCTCAAATTTTAGATAATTAGAGCTATTCATGTTTTTCTGCTTATTTGTGACCTTACTCAAAAGGCGATAAATTTCATCTCTTCATTGTTTGTATTGACGCCTAGGGGTCATCCCGATAGTCCGCAGGTCCGATAGTCCGCGGGGCGGGGGGGGGGGGGGTGTACTGTTCGTTATTCCGAAATAGAATAAGGTTCGTTATTCCCAAAATGGAAAAGGTTCGTTAATCCGAAAATAGAATAAGGTTCGTTATTCCGAAAATGGAAAAAGTTCGTTATTCCCAAAATAGAAAAGATTCGTTATTCCAAAAATAAAATAAGGTTCATTATTCCGAAAATGAAAAAAAGGGTTCGTTAGTCCGAAACTGAAATAATCTGTGGCGAAGCCGGAAAAATGGAAAGGACAGTCGTGGTGGAGGAAGGATAAAATCACCATCATGCTGTTCAATATATTGCTGATTTCTGAATTATATACGCCCGCCTTATTTCATGAAAAAGTTATTTCGAAAAAGTATCGACGGCGAGTTCTTCAGATAAAGAAAAAGTTTTGCTTCTAAACGGGCCGTTTTCACCCCTGACTAAATAATTAATTTCGCAATTATATCCACTCCGTCTTTATTTCATGAAGATGTTATTTCGAAACATTATTGGCGGCGACTTCTCAATCTTCCGATAAATATTAATTTCCGCTGATAATGCTTTTAAATAGTTTCTTTCATAAATAACTACGGAACGAATAAAATTGCAGAATTCATTAGTTAGTTATTAAGTGATAACGGTCCAATTTTAGAAACGAAACTTATTCTTTAACGAAAGAAGTCGCCGCTGATAATGTTTCGAAACAATTTCTTAACGAAATAAAAAAGGCACGTAAACAATTGCTGAAATAATTATACAGTTTTGGCGTGGTAAAGGCCTGGTTTTAGTAGCGAAACTTATTCTTTTTTTGGAAGAAGTCACCGTCGATAACGTTGTGAAATAAATTCTACGAAAATCAAAACTAAACGTGATTAGCTGAGAAATAATGACATCCCTCTCAAAAAAAATTCCCACTTTATCTGGAGGTTATTCACGGGTGACCGTCCTCTGCCTAGAATATAATTGCATAATATCCTATTATTTTTTAATTACAACACCGCTTTTGTTATTAAAATAGGTTTAGTTCATTTTCGGAAAAACGAACCTTATTTCATTTTCGGAATAACGAGCCTCATACTATTTTCGGAATAACGAACCTTATTTAATTTTCGGAATAACGAACCTTTTTCTATTTTTCATAATAACGAACCTCATACTATTTTCGGAATTATGAACCTTTTCATATTTTCGGAATAACGAACCTTTTCTATTTTCGAAAAAGTGAACCTTCGGAATAACGAACCTCATTCTATTTTCGGAATAGCGAACCTTTTGAATAACGAACAGCCCCGCGGACTATCGGACCCGCGGACTATCAAAACCCGCGGACTAACGGGCCCGCGAACTATAGGACCCGCGGACTATCGGACCTGCGGACTATCGGGTTGTAATTTATCGGCTCGGGAGCATACAAATGACCATGAAGATTAGAAATAACGCGTGACAGGCAAATAGTTTCAAAGGAGTTTATAGGATGAAAATGTTGATTACTCAATTCTTAATTGAACAGCAAAAAAAGTGGCAAACAATCTTTTGTCCTTTTTCTTTTAGTAGAATGATCAATTTGTGGGAAGAAAAAGTATAGCTAATGTGTTCGCCATCAAATTGCTTTTCTATAACGGAACATAGTGCGCTAAGTAATAATTTGGGTAGACTACTTGTAGATTATTTACCAAGGTGATACAATTCAGTGTCACCTCGTCTCATTACGCACCCACTCAAACGTTTATTTTCCCTTATTACGTTAATTAACTGCGAATTATGTGAGTGTAGGTTTGAGGGTGTGCGTAGGTGTGAATGTGGGTGTGTGTGTGTGTGTGTGTGCATGCATGGGTGTGCCTGGGAAGGAGGGAGGGCGTTCCCGAGTCTATTTAAATATATTGCATCTAAGTTTTGCTTACTTTGAAGATTCGAAGATTAATACTAATTCACAAACGATTCAAGGCTATTACCCATTCTCGTTTTTCGAAAAAGGGTTACTTATAAAGTAACATCACTAAATATATTAATATGAAAGTATGTAGTAGGTACTATACCAAACATTTAACAATGCCAAATTGCAAATTCGACACAGTTTAATTTCACGCTAAGTATACTCAAATAATTATTGGTGTAAACTATCCTCATTATCAACGTCAAAGCACGCACAAATCTATAAACTTTAAGATAGATCTTAAAGAAACAAAATCTAAACCCCAAAAATGTCAAATTCGTGGAGATAAAATAGTGCAACACTCATTCAAGGTTTGTTATTAAAAATCTTCTGTCTTTTCTAAATTCTCAAATGCCTCTCTTTTAAAAAAAAACTATGTGAGGCTTTTTAATAAGATAGTTTAATTGGGCGCTGATCCGAGAAAATCGAATTGAA
Organism: Paracentrotus lividus; assembly: GCA_940671915.1. Taxonomy (NCBI): domain Eukaryota; kingdom Metazoa; phylum Echinodermata; class Echinoidea; order Camarodonta; family Echinidae; genus Paracentrotus; species Paracentrotus lividus. The sequence continues at coordinate 27,071,498 of CALNVZ010003434.1, read as the reverse complement.
TGCATTTCGGGGGCCAAATTGTCCGGGGACAAAAGCGACTCTATTATGTTTACGCATGGGCCCGATAAATCCATTGTATGAAATCTGGCTGCGTCCGCTACTGGTTTAATTCATTTTGATTCGACCTTTGCATTGAAAACAGTAATTCCTTGTCCCATTCTTACCCGGTATTGCACAACAGTAACCTTTTCTTATGAATTCAGGAGGTAGACCAAAATCCACTGGAGACGTTACAACTTTCAAGACAGATTGTACAACATCGCCATTTCCCAAGGTCATCATAGGGCATGGCTGTTTAGTGAGTTGAGGGCAAGACTGACAGGCTACAAACACTGTAATATTTACAAAAGAATTGACATGGTAATAAAAAAAAAAATAACAATGCATTGAATAAATATACTGCAAGGCATAAAAGTATAATGTTTTGTTTTGTTAGATTCTTTGTTTTTTGTTTCTTTACTCTGTGTTTGTTTTTGTTTTTGTTTGTTTGTTTGTTGTTGTTGTTGTTGTTTTTCTTGGGGGGAGGGGTTAATATAAATTATATGCAACATATAATTCAAGACAAAATCTTCACCTTTGCAATGACATCTGAAAAATAAACATTTGATTTGAAATTGGATAATTCCAACCACCTCAGGTTTTTACTTTGAGTAGACCAACCGTTTAATTGGAAAGAATATAAAAAAAATAAAAATATATATGACAAATAATAGAATCGACAAATGGACATTTTTTCCAAATTCTATTTTCCAGTATGCTAATTTTCATCAGTACTAAGTGAGTCAATAAAAATGTCCCGTCCTTTTTTTTTTATTGAAGTTTCATTATTTTGAAGTTGCCTTGTGAAAAGTCAAAACATTTAACCATGGGTTCTTATAATATGTCTTGGTAAAGTCATCCTTCTAGAATATTATGTTGATACCACTTTCTTTATAATCTTTGCACTAATGACTGAATAACGGACAATCTTCAGAAGACGGTAAGTTTCACTTGCGCTAGGTGGCCCGGGTGAAAAATAAACAAAATGAGAGTTTATTACTAATGTCCACGCACAAAGAAACACACCCACATCCTCACCACACAAACACACACCCACATATACCCTCCACACACACACACGAGCGCGCGCACATAACCTATCTCATCCATACCAGCACACACGCACATAAACATCCACACCCAACAAATAACCCCACAATATATGCACACACACCCTCACTCACTCTCACAAAGAGTTGTTAAGAAATTACTACATCTCAAACGTTAAATGATGGTCTTGGTAAACAAAACATCAAATGGGCAATTTTATTGTGAATTGTTTGCTGTGTCTGTGGGTTGTGTGGTGAGAGGGTGTGTGTGTGTATGTGTCTGCATGTATGCTGTCAACATTTGTTTTTTATCTTCACCCAGCCACTTAGTGCAAATGAGATCTTACCGTCTTTTGAAGATATCTGTTATTCAGTCATGCGTGCAAAGATTTAAATGAAAATGGTATCAAAATATGCTAGGAGAATGACTCTACCGTGGAATATCATAAAACCCATGGTTGAATGTTCATACTTTTCACAAGACAACTTCAAAATGATTGGACTCAATCTGTATAGTTATGTTTGTAAATAGCAGGAGAGAGCGGGGTTATATGGAACATTTTTCACAAAAACAGCTGTAAAACAAAAGCTGATTTCTTTCAAGAAACAATAAACAGTCAGCTTGAGTGTATATCTGTATGCTACAAAATAATGTGCCCCATAAAATTCTTAAACTTAGTGATGGTTCTGGAAAAAATCCATCTTCAGCAAGACTCTGACTGGAAGGTAGATTTTACGTTAGTGAATGTTCTTCTCTTCTATATTGTTGAGACGATAATCAGTTTGCTCTATAACTTGGATTGCATGCTGGCTTTTAATACAAAGCTTCTTCGCACTTAAAATTTAACCAGTAGAGCGCCCAAAGCATTTAAGGATCCTCTTACCGACACCCATTTAGCCTCACCTGGGTCGAGTGTAGGGTTAGTAGAATATATGGAATTCGAGCCACATGCCTTGTGACTAATCCATTCGATAACAATACCTCCACCAAAATCTGCAGTACCTCATATCCAAATTGTATAATATAGTTTTGCAATAGAAATATATCTCGAAGTGCGATATTTTCTTTGTTTTATAGTTTTGCCCTCTATCTTGATTATTGCATGCTCTTGAATCTCACTTCAAATTTCGGTCTATTGATTCCCTGTGTTTACATCCATTTATTATTTGATACGGTTTTCGATTGCTCTTATTAACGAGTTTCACGCTTGGTTAAGATCGCCATGTTCATCAATGAAAATGAATAAAATTTGTTTTTTTTCAATTCTAGTTAAACAATTTTTAAATCTTGGCCTGTACAAAATACTCTCTTCTTTTTAGAGAGGCCATGTTCCAAGTTTATTTATTTTCGCGATATATATACATGTATAATTATGTAGTATCATATCAATGTCTTCAAGGTAGGCCTACAGTCCCTAAATATCTTCAGGACCTTGTTGTGAAATATACCCCGTTAAGAACCTTGAGACCAAAAGACAAATCCCTCCTTGTAATTCCAAACATTCGCACTCACTACTATGGAACTCGCTCATTTAACATGGCTTCTGCTGAGTTATGGAATGGTTTGCCTGATCTTGTGAAAAAACAAAGGGACAAAAACAACAAAAGCATGGATTCCTCATTGGTGTAATGCGGCGGTCACAACTCGCCGTAGTTGTGACAGCCGCATAAACAATCAATTTTATTCCGAATGTGCGCAGTCATGCACGAAGCAAGGGAAGGTGGGAAGCAAAACGTGCACAAAAAAGCAATCAAGGCTAGTGACTATGACTTTGGCATGATAACAGTAGAACTGCATGTGCTTTATTCATTTGTTCAATTATTTACTTGAATAATTAAAATTAGATAATTAATGATTAAACTTTTGCTTTTCCATGGAGTCCCAACAGAATTTATATTGGAATAGCACAACATAAAATAATGGAATTGCTATGCGTTGTATTTTTTTCACTTTATAGGGGCATGTAATCTACAAGCCATGCTTTTTAACATGTCTCTTATTCTGTTTTTTCTTCAAATGCAACAAGATGTTTATGCCTAAGATTGTGCTTTAAATTTCAATTAATTTTGTAATACGTTGTTTTTAAGATTATGTTTATATGATTGTTATGTTATTTTTTTTATTTTTTTTCCTGAAAGAACGGAATTAATAAATACTGAAATTGAAATTGAAATTGAAATACATTATACTCCCGATTATAATGCTTAAAACAAATTAATATATTTGAACAATATGATTTGGGGAGAATGCCCTTTTTGGTCATTAAAAGAACGGTCAAATTGATACATCACGATCGACCAAGCATAGAATTTTTAACGAATAAGGCGCCAGAACAAACAAGGAAATAGTAAAATTCAAGGCGCATTTTAACACAATTTAGTAAAATATTCCAAATTATTGCACCTTCATATAAAAAAAAACAAACTTTGCTTTCCCATTTGAGGTTTTATTTTTGGTAAAATCAAACCGTTATTTTACGAACTACGCTTTCTGTGTCCATAAACTAATTAAGACCTTGTAAAAATCTGAAAAAAATTATAAACTCGTGTTTGACTTTGAAAAACAAAATAGATCATTTGACATTGTATTTGTGAGTTTCTCTACGGATCATTTTAATGTCTACTTACAACCCTGCGAATGCCTGCGTCCGCGATGCGTATTCTCTGCCATGTCTATCCGCAGCGGACGTAACTAAACGTAATCAACTGTGTGACTTGGGCTATAGAATTGTCATCTTATTGGCATATAGTTGGCAATACTCCTTTCTGTTTAACGATATCAAAACCAAGGTATTTTGTTTGTTCCCAGGCCCAATTGCGCCCCATCCATAATTCTGTTTAGTATTATTTGACCGATCACTTTCATATTTGGCATGACGATAAAATAACGATAGAATAACGATATGACGATATAATACAGTGCCAAGATGCTGTCGTCATTTTACAACAAATTACGACATATTCTTGGTACCCCTCACTTTTTCCATTGCGTATATCATTATTAATGTATGATTATAATGTAGTGCCGAGATGATGTCGTCATTACACATCAAAATAATGATGACATCATCTCGGTAAGCCTCACTATTACCATTGCGTACAAATAGGTAGTTCAATGTAAAAAAAGATGTGTTAATGGACATTCTTCAGTTACTCCTATTTATATATCTTTGTATTTATTTATTTCTTTATGTATTTTTATACATCATTTTCACAAAGGAGCCTATAATGTAACAAGCTTAGCTTTTAACTTCGGCTCCTTCATATTTCGTTTTTACTGATGTCATTTGTTTTATGATTTATCAAAAAATGTATAGTATTGAAATGACATATAATTGTTGTTCTCATTATTGTTTGATCGGAATATGTAAATAAAAACTGAACTGAACTGAACTGAACAACTCAATCTCTACACCGTGGTTCAACTAAAATTTCACAAGATCTCCATATGGGGCGCTATTTGCAGCTAAATAAAGAAATACATATAAAAATGCACATAATTTGAATTCAATCATTTTAACTCTCTAAAATTACTGTTTGATGCAGTAGACTGTAACAAATATATTTTATGGTTCATAAATTCATTTATCTATTTAAAAGGTTCAAAGTTACCAAATGAGGCGCTTTATGCTGTTTGTACCACAAGACGGCACTTCGGGTTATTACCCAAATTAACAAATTTTAATTGTATTTGTATAAATTTTCAGTTTGAGCATGCAAAGTGATTTTATATAATAAGCTATAATTAAATTCAGTGAATTTTATTTCAAAAATAAGAAATGTAAAAAGATTGATATTTTGATTTGGTATTTCGATATTTTCAATTAAATATTTTTTGTTTTAGTGACCATTTTTTCATACAAAATTGGAATTGGAATTGGAATGTTATTTCAATTCAATTACAATAAAGAAACACCATTGATAAAACTCTTCTAAAATTAGCAGAGCTTAGAACAGTTAATATTTGAGCAACACAAACAGTCACTTACTATCAATGAAAACAATATATTTACCTGCTCCTTGCAGTAGAATGAACCACGTGAACGTCATCATATTACTTAAAACCGTCACGAAAACCCAAATTCGTTCAGAGATATCAACAAGGAGTCCTCGTTTTATTATGCTGTGACTCGCGGGGAAGTGTCTACCGCGATGTCTGTGTTGGTATAGACGGTTCTCGCTCAGCCGCTGCGGCGTAGGAATGATAGGGAGTATGGCTAGGGAAGCCAATCAAAATCCACACGCTCATGGAAACAAATTATTAAAATTGAGGTTGCCGGTTACAGTTCGTGGTGCAGAAAGTTCTTTTGTCCGAAGGTTAGATCTTCCGAACACGCACATTTTTTTTTATACCTGGATGTTCGTTTGTCAGAAAACGAAATAAAGTTCGTTCTTCCTAACAATCGTTGCATTCCTCCGAAGGTTCATTCGTACGAAAAAAAAATAATCTGTGTAATATTAAAGACAGTTGTATTTTGCTTCTCAGTATGGGCGCGAACGAACACTTTTTCATTTTTGGACGAATGAACCTTCGGACAAACGAACCTTCGGAACAACGAACCATATTTCATATTCGGACGAATGAACCCTTTTTACTTTTGGACGAATGAATCTTCGAACAAGTGAACCTTCGGAACAACGAACCTCCAAAACAACGAGCTGCACCCATACATACATGTACATACCTAAGCATACTTTAATTGAGAATTATGATAACGAATTACCCGAGTATTCGTGAAGTCAGTTAAGCCTCGTTATCGGTTTTATAACGTGATAACTTAAGAATAGTTACGTTGTTAAGTGGGCGATTCTATGATTTTCTCGTTTTTCTGTTATTTTTGTGACCAACAGGACACAGTACTATTTTTCATTTCAATTGTAAAGGATGTGTAGTCAAGTCTAGTTAAGTCTCGGTTCTTATGCCCCTTCTGGTACCACGTCTTGAGAATCACTTTCAATCGAGAAAATTTTCTGTTATTTTCATGTCACAAAGATGTAAAATATTTGTAAAATGTCCCGTACGATACAGCATGGATTCTATCCATAGGCCTATATTTAAACAAAAGTTGGATTTTTTCCCCTGAAATTCTTTTATTTGTATGTAATCTTTTATACTTTACTTTTAGTTAATTATGTTTTAAAAACATGCGTAAGGCACATTTTCCCAATTGGAAACGCAGGATCTAATAAGGCAGAATCGTTTAGATCTCAGCAGTGGATTTATTTATTGCAACGAAATCTTCAAGTCAGGATAGAATAAAGATACTTATTATTTCATCTAATACGCATTAGTTCATATGTATTTTTCCCCATTTTCTGGCAATTTCTCGTATTATTTGTTTTTTTGTTTACCTTTCTCTATTTTATTTTATTTTTTTATTTTTTTTTTTTTGCTTCCATCTCACGTAAATCTTTATACCTTTTAATTTTGTATGTGCAATACTTATTCTTTTTCAATCTCTGTTCGGATAAATTCTGTCTTCAGTCTTAATTTTTTAACCTTTAATACTCCTTTTTGTTTTCTCTCTCTATCTACCCATTTTCTCCCGAGAGCCATCTAGCCTTTTTCCCTCTTGGGACGTAATGTGAATAAAGATCATGTTAGTTAGAGACCAGTTGAAGCTATGTGCAAATTTTCATAACATAACTCACAGTCAAATGGACACAGAATGACAAAAAAAAAAATATGCCAAATTTCATTTTTGTTAAACCTCTGTACATGAGGTCAATTGAAGAGGAAATCAATACCAGACAAATGTGAAATTCGGCCTATTTCTTTGATGATTATTGTTAATTCTACCTTGAGTTGTGTCATGGAACTTGGCACACAGCTTCAACTGATTTCTAACTAACATGATCTTGATTCAAATTACGTATTCGAAAAGTCACTGAACCATGACGAAGACCCAAATTTTCTTGTATCTTGTTGCCACTTACGCGTGAAATATCGGGTTTTTGTGAAAATAAAATCAGAAGTACTAAACAAAAAAGAATTGTTATATTCAATCAAAGTAAGAATTTGAATTTTAGTCAATAGATGAAAAAAGAGCTTTTCCAGTCTCACGTGCTCACTGAAGCAGGGATTTGTAAATAAATGCCATAGGATCATTGACGCATGCCCAAAGAATATAAACACAACCAAAAAAAGTTATTGAGATTATTTCTAGTGCATAAAATTACTGCAGTACATCTTCGTAATTCTAAAATGGTCTAATTTTTGGCTGTTTAATGTTTAATGGGTTCATTCAACCGTGAATGAAGGGACATTGGTTGTATACACTTCCAAAACAGGAATTCCATCATATTCGATCGAATGTACCATGGCGAAAGAGTAAATATCGCAGTTTTTGTCATTTTTGCTGCATGCTCAGTCAACCATGAAATTTAACGGAAAAATTCCTTTACGTATATTGGGAAGCACGTTGTGCACACATTCATACGTGTATTATGTTTTAAATCTGAAAATGGGTCTGATATCATTGAATCAAAGTTGTGATTTTAGGCTTGTGAACTTTAAAATATGACATTTTTGCATTTAACCATTGCTCACTGAAGTATGACGCGATGATATTTCCTAAAATTCATTCTCATGGTAGCTATTATTTCCTACATGGATATACTCTATAATTAGATTTTTTTCAACTCCTCCTGGTTCAAAAACTATTGAGATCTGAAATAGCGGGAACTCTCTTTTTGTGTTGTGTTTAGATCTCTTAATCACCCTGTGAAATAACTCTACCACGTGAGTGGTTAATGATGGTGGGAAATTGTAAACAATTAAAATAATGATATGTTTAAAGTTTAAAGTGTTCACTTCCATGGGAATTTCATTTTGACTATGTGGATTGATATGAAGAAATATGGGTGTGATCCAGGTTAAAGCATTAGTTGCGAGAATGAATACAGTTCAGACATGATTGTCGTCTCTCAACTCTAATTGCTACTGGGGGATATTCCCAGATCAAAACAACCTTTACAACATATACATGTTAATCAGTTTCTCAACAATAGTTATCAAGTCAAAGTCAAGCAACAGAGTCCTCCCTGAAGGAGGGAAAATGCGGGTCACGTGACCTCCCTGACGGAAGATATCCAACCGGGATTCCAGAACAGGTGTTTCCTGGAATGCAGATTCCCCTATACATTTATCATGTTTATCCATTTTGTAACATTGCATACAAACATACATTTTCCAATAAACATCTATTCAATAGATGGTGTCCGAAATATATTAAATAGGCGGAGAAGCTTAAACACCTGAACGTGAATTATGGGAGGGGAACCTGGTCATGTGACCTACCGGGATGAAGACATCCAGCCGGAGTTCCAAGACAGGAGACTCATAACTTCGGTTCCCCTCCCCTGTTGTTGAAATTATGACCAATATCATAACAAATCCCACCAACCAACAAAAACAGGCCCAACCAACCAGACAAAACAAACTAATCAGACTGAATAGAACAAGCCCAACATACCACCAAGATCAAGCCCAACTAACCAATCAAGCAAGCCCAACCATCCAACCTAAACAGCCCTATTCAAGTGACCGGAACATACTACCGACTGGAACAAGTCTAAATGCCCTGCCACAAATAGCCCCATTTAACAATGAAGAAACCAGGCTAAGAAATCTCTTAATTTTCTATTATCCTGTCCTTTATCGGTTATCACTCTGCACTAATTTGAAATGAGATCCATTTAATTCCATAGTTTACTATTAACAGGATTTCAATTGACCAATGCAATCTTCTTACTCCTAGCCTCTGGCTTCATATACCATATATTTGAATTATTGTTATCATTGCAAGATTACTATGGAGCGCATATGTCATACCCTAACCATGCCATCCAGTATATTCTTGATAACAATAATGAATTAGTATATATTTATATAATGCATAATAAAACAAATTATTCTTTATGTTTAACATAGGCATATTTATGTAAACGTTTACAAATGTAGTGATAGAAAGAGCTAATCGATAAAATATTTCATAAAAGGTAATTTAAAAGAAACAGTAAATAATACATAGACAAAAGTAAATTAAGGAGCTTAAAGTGGAATTTATATTAAATATGGAATATGGAATATAAATATATAGGAGTACTATATAACATAATAACGTGATCATAATAAATGATCAGAGTCATTCTGGGAGAGGCAAGGACAGACAAAACAATTGCTGATACAGGCCAGAAATAGTGCGCGCCTTTTACAGCTGTTTAAGCGGTGCCTTTGTGAGACAGCAATATGTGAAATTTTCCTTTGTAAAGAAACCGAAAAATGCGCACAGCCAGTGAAATCTACAACCGTGGAGTTATGCGCGCAATAACCGCGGGAACGCCGTGTGCAAGATTTTCTCACTTTCGACTTTATCTCCGCTCGGTGAAGTCCTTTTTCGAAAAGGCTCTACAATTGAGTATACAGATAAGTCTAAATAACGAGAGGAAATCCCAGTATATCGAAAGATGGGAAAGCGGAAATCAAGCCAGAGCCGGGTGGCCCGCCAACCAAAGATTGCTAGGCCTAGGCAGTCTAGCAACGACACCACTCAAGACGTACTCGGCATCTCAACTCCCCGGCGGGCGGGGCGGCCAAAACGGGCGAGGCACTCGAGCGGTAACTCCACCAGTGGACGCTTACCCACCACCAGCATAAACCCGGCTCCGGAGACTGACGGACCACAATACCGTGGAAACGAGACAACTGGAGCGAACCAGTCATCAAGCCAGCCGCCTTCGCAAGCACAACCAATGCAAGGTGAGGTAGACGTAGCTATGCAATCACATCCACCAGAAATATTACAATCTAGTGAAACAACAAGACATAGATCTAACTATCTTGAAAGGGAGAGGGAAAGCAATTTAGTGGTTTCCTTCCCATCGATTGTATCAAACACCGGTAGCCTACATGCTGGCTTTCAATTACAAATTACACAAAACGAGAGCGGCACTAGGTCTAGAGCTAGTTATAGTTTGAGGGATAATGAAGCCCATTCTTTCATAATGGGCAAGCAGTGTCGGGCAACCGACTCAGTCAGGCGTCATTGCCTGGGATATAAGGGGGAGCACAGTGGTGCACACACATATAATATAGATCAGTTGCCCTTGTTTCCGGTCATTGATAGACTGGGGACTAAAGTATATTATAATATGAATGAAAAAAATATGGAGAGGGTAATACGTAGATTTTAATATAATTCTTGAGATATTAAATTTTATAGTAATATAACTGATGCCAGAGGCAGTAGACGAACAAACCCCTAACTTAGTAATATTTTATAGATAGATAGATAAATGGTATTTATTGGTTTCATGTGTCGCAGTTACAAACTGAATTGTACATGAATACATAGTATAAAATACAAATTCACTATATTCATCTTATTAATCTTTATTATCCTAAATCAATATTTATTTTAATAAAGGGTTTCAAAGTTACCATTATATGAGGTCGCTTTATGCTGTTTGTAACCACAAGACTGGCACTTTCGGTGTCTCAATTACCCAAATTAACATATTTTAATTGTTTTTATTTGCATATAAAATTTTTCAGCAATATTTGTACATTGAGCATGCAAGTTAGTGATTTTTTACTTATATAGCCATAATTAAATTTCAGTGTATGATTTTATTTTCAAAAATAATAGAAATCTGTAAAGAAAGATTGATATTTGATTTTTGGGTTATTTCGATTATTTTCAAATTTAAATATTTTGTTTTAGTGACCATTTCATACAAAAATTGAATTGGAATGGTAATTGTATATTTTTCAATTTCAATATACAATAAAAAACTATCCTATTTTGAATAAATCCTCTTCTAAAATTATTAGCAGAGCTCTTAGAACATTTTAAATATTTGTTAAGCAATACACATAATAGTTCTCACTTACTAATTTCAATGAAAAACATTATATTTTACTGCTTGCCTCCAATATTGCAGAGATAATAGATACCAGCTATTGCGTGAATCGTTCATCTTTATTACTTAAAAACGTCACGAAAATCCCAAATTTCGTCAGAGATATCAACAAGGATTTTGTCCTCGTTTTTATTTATGCTTTGTGAACTCGCGTGGGAAGTTGTCTACCCGTCACGTTGTCTGTTTGGTATAGACTGGTTTCTTCGCTTCAGCGCGCAACTGTCTATTCCGTTTAGGAGGAACATGATGAGTGGAGTTATGGCTACGTGAGAAGCCAATCCAAAATCTCCACACGCTCATTGAGAAAACAAATTAGTTAAAATGAGCTTGTTGCCGGTTACAAGTATCGTTTGGTGCAGAATAGTTCTTTTAGTAACGTTAGGATTTAGATTCTTCTCGATACACTCACATTTTCTTTTTTTATACCTGGATGTCGTTTGTCAGTAAAAACAGAATATAAAGTTCTGTTCTTCCTTAATACTTAATTTACATTGCATTTCCTCACGAAGGTTTCATTTTCGTACGTAAACAAAAATAATCTGTGTTAATATTAAATGGACAGTTATGTTGGATTTTGCTTCTCAGGTTATGAGCGCGATAACGATCATCTTTTATTCATTTTTTGGACTGAATGTAAACCTTCGGGAACAAAATCGAACCTTCGGAAACAAGGAACCATATTTCATTATGTTTCGCAACGGATTTATATGAACCTCTTATTTACTTTTTTTGACGAATGAATCTTCTGAACAAAGTGAACCTTCGGTAACATACGAAACCTTTCCAAAACAATCGAGCATTGCATCCCATACATACAATGTTTACATACCTAAGCATACTTTTAATTTTGAGATATGTTGAAACGTAATTTACCGAGTTTATTTCGTGAAGTTCAGTTAAAGCCTCTTGTTATTAATCGGCTCTTTATAACGTGATAATCATTATAAGAATGTTCTACCGCTTGTTAATGTGGGCGTATTCTATGATTTATCTCGTTTTTTTCTGTTATCTTTGTAACCAACAGGACCTAAGTCTTTATTTATTCATTTTCATTATGTAAAAGGATATTGTTGTAGTCAAGTCTAGTTAAGTCGTCGGATTTCTTACTATAGACCCCTGGTCTACGGTACCAACGTCTATTGAGATCACTATTTCAATCGATGAAATTATTTTTCTAGTTATTTATTCGAGTGTGTCCTTAACAAATGACTGTAATAATATTTGTTCATATAAATGCTTCCATACCAACAGTGCGTACACTAGTACAGCAGGATCTATATCCCATTAGGCCTTATATTTTAATTACAATAAGTTGATTTTTTCCTCCTGAAATTCTTTTTATATATGTATCGTATCTTTCTTTATACTTATCTTTTAGGTTTAATTATGTTTAATAATACATGTTGTCGTAAGGCTCACATTTCTCCCAATTGGAAACGCAGGTTATCTAATAAGGCTTGAATCGTTTAAGATCTCAGCAGGTGGATATTATTATTGCAACGTATCCTCAATCAGGATGTATGAATTAAAGATACTTATTATTTCATCTTAATACGCATTTAGTTCATATGTTATTTTTTCCCATTCTTCTGGGCAATTTCTCGTATTATATTGTTTTATGATTTACCTGTTCTCTATTATTTATTTTTTTATTTTTTTTTTTTTGCTTCCATTCTCACGTAATCTTTTATACCTTTTAATTTTGTATGTGCAAACTTATTCCTTTTTCAATCTCTCTGTTCGGGGTATAAATTCTGTCTTCAGTCTTATTTTTTTAACCTTTAATACTCTTTTTTCTTCTTCTCTTATCTTACTCCCATTTTCTCCCGTAAGCCGATCAGCTCTTTTCCACTCTTGGGACAGTAATGTGAATAAAGATCTTGTTAGTTTAGAGACCAGTTGAAGCTATGTGCAAAATTTTCATAACATTAAACTTCACAGATCAAATGGACACAGAATGAATACAAAAAAAATATTGCAAAATTTCATTTTTGTTAACCTCTGTACATTGATGGCTAATTGAAGAGGGAAATCAATACCAGACAAATGTGAAATTCGGCTCCTATTTCTTTGTATAATGATTATTTTAATTCACCTTTGAGTATGTGTCATCGATAACTTTGGCACACAGCATGCAACTGATTTCTATACTATACATGATCTGATTCAATATATACGTATTTTCGAAAGTCACTTGTAACCATGACGAAGACCAAATGTTTCTGCTATCTTGTTGCCCACCTTACGCGTTGAAATATCGGTGTTTTTGTTGAAAATATAAATATCAGAAGTATCTATAACAAAATAAGAATTGTTAATATTCAATCAAGAAGTAAGATATTTTGAATTTTAGTCAATATGATGAAAGAAAGAGCTTTATCTTCCAGCGATGTCTCACTGAAGCAGGATTTGTAAATAAATGCCATAGGATCATTTGACTGCATGCCCAAAGTTAATATAAAACAAACCACAAAAAAAGTTATTGCAGAATTATTCTAGTGCACTAAAATTACTTGCATAGTACATCTTCGTAATTCTATAAATATGGTTCTTAATTTTTGTGCTGTTTAATGGTTTATGCAGTTCATAACTGGTTCAGTCAATACCTTACCATGCATACGTGAATTGAAGGGACATTGTGTTTCTGTTTATTACTACTTCCAAAACAGGTAAATTCCATCATATTACGATTCGATAAATGTACCATGGCGAAGAAGAGTAAATATCTCAGTTTTTTCATTTTTTGGCTTGGCCTATGCTCAAGTCAAACATGAAAATTTAACGGAAAAATTCCTTCTTATACGTATATTGGGAAAGCACGTTTGTGCACACATTCTACGTTGTATTATGTTTTAAATCTGAAAAAATGAGGTTCTGAATATCATTGTAATCTAATAGCTCCCTGTGCATTTTAGGCTTGTGATACTGTTAACAAATAATTTCTTGCATATTAACACACATTTGCTCACTGATAATGTATGTACGCTAGATGATATTTCCTTAAAAATTCATTCTCATTGGTAGCATTATTTTCCTATCATGGATATACTTCTATATCTTGATCTTCTTTCCAATTCCTCCCTGGTTTACGAGAAAAACTATTGAGATCTGAAATAGCGGGAACTCATCTTTTTGTTTGTGTGTTTTAGATCTCTTAATCATCCCTGGAATACTTCTACCACTGTGAGTGTTGTTAATGATGGTGCTGAAATTGCTAAACAATTAATAAAAGATATGTATTAAATTAAAGTGATTCACTTTCCATGGTAATTTCATTTGTACTATGGATATTGATATTGAAGAATATATGTGGGATCCAGGTTAAAGCATTAGTTGACAGAGAATGAATACAGTCAAGACATGAATGTCCGTCTCTCAACTCTAATTGCTAGTGAAGGGATATTCCCAGATCAAAACAACCTTTAGCACATTATACAATGTATAATTCAGTTTCTCAACAATATTATCATAGTCCAAATAGTAAGCGATCCTTCCTGATAGGAGCTCAGGAGGAAAATTTGTCGAGGTCACGTGACCTCCCTGACGGAAGATATTCCAACCGGGTTTCCAGAACAGGTGTTTTTCATGGAATGCAGATTTCCCTATACATTTATCATGTCGTTACCATTATTTGTAACAGCCATACAAATCATACATTTTTCCATATAATACATCTTATTCAAATAGAATGGTGTCCGAAAATATATAATAAATAGGGCGGATGAAGGCTTAAACACTCTCTGAACGTGAAATTATGGCGAGGGAACTCTCATGTGACTACTCGCGGGATGAATGACATCCAGCCGGAGATTCTCAAGGACAGATGCAGAATCTTCAAACTTCGGTCGTACACCTCCACTGTTGTTGAATATTGATGACCTTAATAATTCTAAACAAATACCCAACCAACCAACTAACAAACAGGCCCAACCTAATCCAGACAGAAACAAACTAATTCAGACTAATAGAACAAGCCCCAACATTACCACCTAAGACAAGCCCAACATAACCAATCAAGCAAGCCCAACCATCCAACCTAAAACAGCCTATTCAAGTGACCGGAACATAACTACCGACACTGGAACAAGTCTAAATGCCCTGCCACAAATAGCCACCCATTTAACAAAGAAGAAACCAGGCTAAGAAATCTCTTAATTTTCTATTATCCTGTTCCTTTACGGTTATCACTCTGCACTAATTTGAAATGAGATCCATATTAATTCCATAGATTTACTCATTAACAGGATTTCAATTGACCAATGCAATCTTCTTACTCCTAGCCTCTGGCTTCAATATACCATATATTTGAATTATTGTTATCATTGCAAGTATTACTTATGGAGCGCATATGTCATACCCTAACCAATGCCATCCCAGTTATATTCTTGATAACAATAATGAATTAGTTATTATATTATATAATGCAGTTTAAAAAACAAATTATTCTTTATGTTTAACTATACGATCTTATATTATGTAAACGTGTTTACAAATGTTAGTGATAGAAAGAGCTAATCGATAAAATATTCATAAAAGGTAATTTAAAAGAAACAGTAAATGAAATACAAAGCACAAAAGTAAATTAAGAGCGCTTAAAGTGTGAATTTATAATTAAATATGGAATATGGAATATAAAATATATAGGAGTACTATATAACTATAATAACGTGATCATAATAAATGATCAGAGTCATTCTCTGGGAGAGGCAAGCGACAGAACAAAACAATTGCTGATACAGGCCCGAAATAGTGCGCGCCTTTTACAGCTGTTTTAAGCGGTGCCTTCCTGTTTGAGACAGCAAATATGTGAAATTTCCTTTGTAAAGAAACGAAAAATGCGCACCAGCCAGTGAAATCTACAACCGCTGTATGAGTTTTATGCGCGCAGAAAATTTCATGAACGCTTATGACGGGAAACTAGAATAGTCTTAGTGTCAAGTTTACAACGTATCATCGATATCATTTTCTGCTCATTTACGTGATGCCATATTTCTACTCGGACTTTATCTCCGCTCGGTGCAATTCTTTTATTCAATAATAAGCTCTTAGCTAATTGATATACAGATAAGTCTAAATATAATCGTAGAGGACAAATCCCAGTATATTCGAAAGATGTGAAGCGGAAATCAAAGCCAGAGCCGGTGGCCACGACCAACCAAAGATGCTAGCGTGCCTATGGCAGTCTAGCAACCGAACTAAGCCCACTCAAGACGTACTACTGGCATTCTCAACTCATCCACCGGCAGGGCGGAGGCGCGGCCCAAACAGGGCGGAGGCACATCGAGCAGGTAACTACCAACCAGTGGGGACGCTGTATTACCCACCACCAGGCATAAAACCCGGCTCCGGAGACTGACGGACCACATACATCGTGAGGAACGAGACAAACTGGATGCGAACCAAAGTTTCATCATAGCCCAGTCCGCTCTTCGCACAGCACAACGCAATTTGCTAGGTGATGCGTTACGAGGCGTTTACTATGCAAATACACATCCACCATGAAATTTTACAATCTAGATGAAACAACAAGACAATAGATATCTAACCCATATACTTGAAAATGGTGAGAGGGAAAGCAATTTTAGTAGCGTTTCCTTTTCCATCAATTGTTATCAAACCAACCGGTAGCCTTACCATGCTGGCTTCATTACAAATTACAACAAAACGAGAGCTTGGCATCTAGGTCTAGACGCTTTATAAGGTGATAGGGATAATGAGAAGCCCTCTTTCATAATGGAGGGTTGATTAAATTTTGTGATAGTGTTAGTTATTATTTTGTAGTATTGGAGAGATATTATGATATTGTATGTTTTTTATTTATTTAACTACTATGAATATACTATTCTTTGTTAAATTTTTTTACTTTGGTATTATGATGATTTTTTTATTTCTTGTTACGTTTTATTCATATTTGGTTTGATTTTTTGAAGTTGAGGGTGTTTTTATGCTTATTGTTATTTTATTTTTTTTTTTTATATATTATTATATAATGGTTAATATTTTATTTTCTTTTATTGTTATTATTTGTCTGTTTTATGTATTTTTGCATTTTACAACAGTTGTCGGGCAAATCCGACTCAAGTCAGCGTTCTATGCCTTGGAGAGTATAAGAGGGTGGCGGGGGGTATCTCTTAAGGGTGGGGTCAATTCGTACTCTTTTCCATATCCGTGAGGGGTGTTACTTTGTATGTTTAAATCCAGGTGTTGTTTTTCTCTATAAATTTTTTTACTTACTATATGTATTATTTGATATTTTATCTAATTTTGTATTATATTTATTAATACTACTTATATATTCTCTTTTATCTCATTTAGTAAACTTAATTTTATTATCACTTCATTCTACTATTTACTATAGTTATTATTTATTATTTCCTATCTTTACTTAATTTATTTTTAATATTTTCATCCTATAATATAACTATAATATTCTATGTTATTATTATATTTATACTTTATTTTTTATAATCTATTATCTTATTCCTTATTTATATTATCTTATTATATCTAAGTTTATATATTATTTCATTATATTCTTATCCGATATTATATTGTATTTTTTTATTATCTTTCTTCATCTTTATCTAATATTACTCGGTAATATTGATGGCTAATTTTAAATCTTAATTATATACAATAAATTCTTATTCTTCTTATAAATGATTTATTTTTTGCATATAATTTATTATACTATTATTATATTTAACTTCCTTATATTGATAACTTGTAATATATATTGGTACTATATTATTTAACCATTACTATAATTTTTATTTCTTTTGTACATTCTTTTAACTTATTAATATTAAATTAGAATTACTTGTATTTATACTTTATACTTAATTACTCCTTCTCGTTTTTATATTATTATACAATCATAGATATTATAACTTTTTTATATTATACCCCTATCTATGAATATATCCTCTATATTATAATATTTTCTTTTTCTTATTTTATTATTTATTTTTTTTTATTTATTTAATTTACTATTTATTACTTATGGCTTTTTTTATATATTTAATTATATCTATTATTATCTATTACTTTTAAATTCTCTATTTATTACTATCCATGTACTTTTTTATCATATATTATGATTTCTCTTTTTTTTATTTCTTGTTTACTCTTAAGATTATTCAATCTACTTATTCTTTGTTATTTTCAATTTTTATCTCTTGATTATATCACTCTAGTACCGTATAACTAATTCTTTATTTATATCTGTCTTCTTATATTTTATTACATCAATTCTCTTATACTTAATATTTTTAATGTCTAGATTTTTTATATATAAAATCCGAATTTTTCATATTTATCTATTTCTAACATCTATTAACTGTAGTGTTCTTTTGGTTATCTTTACTATTTATTAACATATACTACAGTATTTTTACTTTTAACTGTTATATAAAATTTATTCATATATATGAATTAAATTATTCTTGTTATATTTCTTTTCTATTTTAATTTTTTATTTTTTGATTCAACATTATATATTATCTATTTTTTAATACATCAATATATGGTTTATCCTTTCTATAATTTTTTATATATTCCATTCTTTTAATATATTTTATTTTTATTATATCTTAACTTAGTTAATACTATAACCTTCTATTTTAAATTTTTGCTAAATATATTTTTTTGTATTTTTTCATTTATTTAACTTTATTTATATCTTTTCTTAATTTATATCTTATGATATATATTTTTAATATATCGTATTTTTCTATAATATTAATATCTTTGTATTATATTACAATTTCTTTATACTTTTCAATCTATTAATCTAATATCTTTTTTTATTTATTATAACTTTCTTTCTTTTTTTTGTTTCTTCATTTTATATATTTATTATTTTCACTTCTATTCATTAAACTTTAATCCTCTTCCTTATTTATTATTTTTTGTAAAGCTCTTTATTATATTTTTTCTATAATTTATATCATATTATTAATTAAAGTCCAATTTCTCTATATTATATTAATTATTAACCACTAATATTTAATAATATTATTACTGTGAATTACTATATTATTTTTTATATCATTACTTTTTACTTCTTTAATTTCTTATGGGCGGGCGAGGGGGGAGTATATTCAATTATTTATAGTCTTTATTTTTATTACTCTATTCTCTTGTATACTAGTATCTATTGAATTTTATAGTGGCAACCTAGTGGATGCACACACATATAATAATAGATCATGTTGCCTTGTTTCCGAGTCATGTATAGACTGGGTACTAAAAGATATTCTAATATGAATTTTGAAAAAAATATTTGGGAGAGCAGGTAAATACGTCTAGATTTATATATAATTCTTGAGATATTAAATTTTATATAGTAATTTAACTGATAGCCAGTAAGTAGGTCAGTTAGAACGAATACAAACCCCTAACTGTTAATATTTATTAGATAGAATAGATATAATATTCCTAGCGTTTTATCTTATTGGTATTTTCATTGTATTTGTCTTGCAGTTACAAATTCCTGAATCTTGTACATGAATACATGGCTTTATTAATAATACATTAATTAGTATTATCATTTCAAGTATATTCACAGTAACATTTATAAATTAAAATCTATTAAATATGTATGTTTAACTTTGATCACTTGGTCATTCCATTAATTCGCATATTATTAATACAATTTTAAAATTTTAGAGTGCCTTAACATAGTCTTTTAATGCCAAGATACAAGGAGGAAAGAAAAGAGATTTGAGAACAATGAATACATTTAGTATGAAGGTATAAGAAAAATTCACATGAAATTAATAAGATGGGTTAAGAATGAGAGTAAGAGACAGGAAAGATGAGGTAGAGAGAGAGAGGGGGGCGGGGTTTAGGGGGATTCGGTGGAAAGAACATCATAAAATAAAAGATAAGGATATCACTACATCATTATATGACATAATGATTTATTACTTTATTACTATTTAAAGGATTTGCAAACAATACATTTTATGTGTAATTGAAACTGATCATACAGGTGTTGGAT
>CALNVZ010003434.1:27039569-27051457 GCA_940671915.1 Paracentrotus lividus | reverse complement strand
AGGTTGGATTAAAATATAATAAAAAGCACTATCAATAAAATGACATGTGTTGAAAGCGTATTGCATATTTGCAGCATTCAAAGTGACAGGGGGAAGGTTAGTGCTGAAACCCACTATCTTTAATAAAAAATAAAATCGTGTCCATTGAATGGTGGACCGATGCATTTCTTGTTTATATCAGTATTTATCTAGAAGCCAATCCAACTCATATGAGCTTCTGAAATATGGGCAATTAATTCGATCTACTGCCTCTTGGTATTATGGGTATGGTTGGAGAGATTATGATATCGAATTTCGATATCGCATGCATAGAAAAGGCGGGTTGTGGTCATTAATAGATGGGGAATTGTGGCTCCTTTATGTAATAGGTGGGGGATCTCCGCGAAATATGCGGATATAAGACCGCCCCAAACCCAATAAGGATTGTGGGCAACCAAGCGGGAATGGGCCACACCCCGGGGGTCGAGCATAATAAAGTTTATACTCCATATGAATAAGGGAAGGGCGCCATCTTGGGCATAAAACTTTTGTGGCTACCTGTCAGGGCGATGCTCTAAACAGGCATGCCGCTTTACACACGCATGTACCCTTTGTGGTAACAAAGGGTATGAAAAAATCCACTGCACTGGAGTCCAACGGTCAAACCTTAAAGCCATCAAACCCAACAACAAATAACTGCAATTCCCGACAAGGCCAACACTTTATATTAATAGAGATCACTATGACAAATTGGAATTAAGTTATTAATGAGCAAATGGGAAGGCAGTAATAAATTCTACACAATTATTTAACCTAATTTGTTATAATACAATTAAAGTTGAACATGATACAAAGTATACAATGTGCAGATCAATTAGTGAGTGCTCATTCATGTTAAGACAGAATGGGGCCGGAGGATCAACCAGGAGTTAACTATCCTGATTATGACCCCCAATTATTTGAATATTTGTCGTAACCAGCCGCATCCGTTGCTAGGTTTACATGTAAACAGAGAACGATTATCCTTCTTTTTTCTTTTAATGAAACCTCTAATAACATAGTTTTGATAGTAAATTGCAAGTGGAGGATAAGTAGCCCACTTGATATGATCGAATAAAAGAAATATAAGGAATAAAACTATTACTTTGGGGAGTTCTTTTTATCCTAATTTCAGAGACAACCACGACGAATTTGGTCGTAGTCGAGCAGCTTGTCAGACGTGCCAAGCAGAGGACGAGCATGCTCAACCACCAAGAACTGGAAAGAGCAAGAGGGACGGTCCAAGTGGCACGTCTGGAGGAGCGATGTTACAGAGACCTTCCGCGCCTGGTGGAGAACAGGTTTGAGATACAACCAACGAGCACCTGCGCTAGGTTAGTTTCGTGCATCTGGGAAGAAATAAACTTGGACCTGAATGATGCCTGCCAATGTCAGAATCGCGATCGATATGGCTTTCAAAACATACGGACGGCTATGCTCGTATGTATATCGCCTGGTCGACCATCATCCCACGTCATTTCTATCATAGCAGTCGTGGTCTCGAACATCACAAGACGCCAATGGATGGGGTCAGGAAATCGTCTTAATAAGTACGCGAGGAGAATAATAGCCTGGGCGCCCGAACGCGTCAGTTATTGCTCATCAGTTGGATCTCATCAATCACAGTTTATTTTTTCAAGAGAATGGGTACACCTGTCGGACAGAGGATCCGACGCCTCATCGGTAACTTCCAAGAAGGAATAGGCTGGGCTTGGGTACACATGAAAGAAACATTACATCACGAAACGGGACAATACGCTAATTCGGCTATTAATGAGCCTTGTGGAATCTCGGCATGACGGACGCAGTCCGTCTTGAAGGACTAGTAGTGAGGCCGCGCGCGTGTCGTGCAGCCCAGTTATCTAGTTGCTTCCTTTTTTCCAAGTGTGACCAGTGGACGTTTGAGAGGTTAGACCCTGGTTGTGACAACGTGAACCGTGTCAAGTCAGATATCTATCTAAAAAACACTGTTCCTTGACCTTCAGTCCAAACAGTGGTCACGCCAAGTCACAGCTGGGGGTCCCAACATTGTTTACAATTTAAACGATAGATGTCTGTATCGAGTACATTTTATTAGTGTTGTTATTTCTTTTACTTTCCTTAGTCTGCGAGCGTGCCGATTTGGCTTGGCGTTATTGAAAAGTGGTAGTAGCGATTAACCATTTGTATTTTCAAATAGGTAATATGCCTGTGAAAACTTGAATATATCAAATACAATTCACAATTTATTTTAAGGCTACTCATAGCAGAGCTGCTATATGTAATCCGCTAAGCTTGTTGCTGTTATTTTTTTCACCATTTTACCGGCCGTGGCGCAAGACGCTCAAGCTGGGCCTGTGAGGTTTGGCAGAAGTTTGAAGTACAGGGATTATCTGGCAGTGCAGGGCCGATAGTTGATTGGAAATAGTGTTCAAACGAGGATTTTTTATAA
This sequence comes from Paracentrotus lividus, assembly GCA_940671915.1. Lineage (NCBI taxonomy): Eukaryota > Metazoa > Echinodermata > Echinoidea > Camarodonta > Echinidae > Paracentrotus > Paracentrotus lividus. Next base: position 27,049,008 of record CALNVZ010003434.1, on the reverse strand, counting down.
GGGGGTCCGACACCTGAGCTCAGCTCTCGAACTGGGGGTAGGCTTGCAAACGAGGGATTGACGTAATGGGACAGACTGGGTTTGATGTGACAAGAGATAACAATCCAATCATGAATGTTAGGGAAGATTGGTACTAGTAGGGATGTCCACTAAACTTTGAAGTTATTTTAAAGTTGTTTTTGCTAGGCTTATTGGATAGAGCATTGTAAAAGGAAGATTTTGGTAGTTGAATTATCACAATTGGATGTTCCATTTCAAAGGTATGACCCAAAGAGTGTCTCAGATTACCAATGAGCTGCTAGAACACTTTTACAAGTTTCAGACAAAGCCAGAAAATGCAATAAAAGCTCAAGTTTATGGTCCTTTTGTCTTTGATTTATTCAACCAAATCATACCAAACATTTTCTATGTGTGTATCAACATGAAATGAGATTATAGTAACATAATTGAGGCGTATGAGTAGATTATACAAAAAAGTTATGGCAGTACAAAACTGATGGTTTGACAGGTACATGTATGTTACCGTATGTGATCCATTATGACCACCGTGGAAAAATACTCCAAAGGGCATGTTTCAATAGGAACACCCTAGACAATAGGCTATATCATGGTGGTGTGGCTCAGAGCTGAGTGTTGGAGAGGGTAGAGTAGTTTTAAAACTTAAATGGCCAGAGGTAAACGTTGTTGTTTGTTTTTCACCCCAATACATTTTTTGTTCAAAAATAGTTACATTTTTATAGATATCCACTTTTCCTTATCTGAATCTATTCCAATCATGAGAAATTCCAGTCATAACACACATCACACTTTGAACACGCTGTAGTTGTTTTCATATCAATTTTTTCAACAGGAAAAGTTGATCACCTGCTGAGGTATTTTCTAAAGAAGAAACTGACCAATTAGGAATAAAAATGATTGATATTTACCACTGGCCAAATGACAATTTCGAAAGCTGTTTTTTATTGAAAATTTTGCTATTCCTCTGCCTGTGTATTATTGAGTAGGCAGTGCATGGGTTATTGTTTGCATTGTAAATGCATGGGTGACTACATCCATACAGTGAAGTGGAAACCGTTCTAGTGGCTTTTTGCTGTTGTGTGGCCATCCCTAGTACTAGGCCGTGGGATATGACCGTTATTCAATTACAATTGTAGCAAATGGAATCATTATAACACATAAAGTTGAGGAATAGCGTGTTGCAACGTGAGTTACATATTATTCAGTTATATACGCCTTCATTTTTGGGATTCACATTAAACTTGAAACTTATTTAATTGTTGACAAACTAGAACCATATTTAAATTAATCATTGATTTGATGTACTAGTATACATCATACATAATTGTTAAGCTAGCAAATGGTGGAGTCAGAGCCACTCGGTCGCACAGTAGCCTCGGAACTACAAAGTGGGCCATAGGGGAATTTTCCCCCGACAAAGGATATATAATTGTTTTGCTCGTTAAACTAAGCCACAATGGCAATATTGTCGGGTTTTCGCCTCTATCACTGTCTGACTAGCAGCAAGAATAACATAAGCTTAAAATATGTAACGGATTGAAGTCCGATATAAATACATGAAGTATGATACTGGTACATAATTTATATTAGTGAAACAGCATGGGTCCATAGATGGTAAGAAGCAACACTGGCAAAATCCCCACCAACCCCCCCCCCAAAAAAATAAAATAAAAAAAAATAAATGTGGGTGGAGGTTTCTTTACTCGTGATTATTCCATGTTGGTTCATTAATCACACTATGTTATATATGCGCTGGTATATTGTAGCACCGGGGATAAACATTGGGGATACTTAGGAGATACATCTTAACCGCGTGGTCACGTAAACCCCAGGGACCTGGGGTGAATCGGAGGGAGTTACTAAATCCTTCCGCTGATCGCGTGACTCGAGATCCACAAATTAGTGTTGCATTGATGATTTTGTGAGTGAATTGAAAAGTTGGTGGGGATCATCCACGTAGGAAAAAAAAAAAAAGATACTATCCTAGCGGCAGGTCACGTAAACCCCAGGACCTGGGTGATCGGAAGGAGTTATATCCTTCCGCGCTGACAGCGTGATTCGAGATCCCAAATGAAGTGTTTCATATAATGTTATTTATGCATTGATGATTTTGTGAGTATTGAAAAGTTGTGGGGATCATCCGTAGGAGATACTATCCTACCGGCAGGTCACGTAAACCCAAGGGACCTGGGGTGATCGGAGGGAGTTACTATCCTTCCGCTGATCGCGTGACTCGAGATCCCACAAAAATAGTGTTGCATTGATGATTTTGTGAGTATTGAAAAGTTGTGGGGATCATCCGTAGGAGATACTATCCTACCGGCAGGTCACGTAAACCCCAGGGACCTGGGGTGATCGGAAGGAGTTACTATCCCTCCACTGATCACGTGACTGGAGATCCCTACAAGATTTGAGTTCCACTCATGGTACATGTACCCTTAAGATTGGTGAATCATATCTTTTTTTTTTTTTCTTTTTTCTTTTCCTCTTTCGAGGTACTTTATTGCATCCAATTCATCGTTACATATAATATATCGAAGTTATTATTTACATAAATCATATAAAAGTAAATTAATACATAGACAAAAGTAAATTAAGGAGCTTAAAGTGGAAATTTAATATTAAATATGGATATTGAATATAAATATATAAGGAGTACTAATAACATAATCCAACGTGATCATAATTAAATTGATCAGAGTCATTCTGGATGAGGCAAGGACAAGACAAAACAATTGCTGATACAGGCCAGATAAATAGTGACGCCTTTTAAGCTGTTTAAGCGGTGGCCCTTTGTGAGGACAGCAATATGTGAAATTTTTCCTTTGTAAAGAAAACCGAAAAATGCGCACAGCCAGTGACAATCTACAACCGTGGAGTTATGCGCGCAATAACCGCGGGAACGCGTGTGGCAAAGATTTCTCACTTTCGACTTTATCTCGCTCGGTGAAGTCCTTTTTTCGAAAAGGCCTCTAACAATTTGAGTATAACAGATAAGTCTAATAACGAGAGGAAATCCCAGTATATCGAAGATGGAAAAGCGGAAAATCAAGCCAAGAGCGGGTGGCCCCGCCAACCAAAGATTTGCTAGGCCTAGGCAGTCTAGCAACGACAACACTCAAAGACGTACTCGGCATCTTCAACTCCCCGGCGGGCGGGCGGCCAAAACGGCGAAGGCACTCGAGCGGTAACTCCACCAAGTGGACGCTACCCACCACCAGCATAAACCCGGCTCCGGAGAAACTGAACCGGAGCCACAAATTACGTGGTAAACGAGACAACTGGCAGCGAACGCAGTATCAAGCCAAGCCGCCTTCGCAAGCACAACCAATGCAGGTGAGGTAGACGTAGCTATGCATCACATCCACCAGAAAATATTACAATCTAGTGGAAACAAAAAGGACATAGATCTAACTATCTTGAAAGGGAGAGGGAAAGCAATTTTAGTGGTTTTCCTTCCCATCGATTTGTATCAAACACCGGTAGCCTCATGCTGGGCCTTTCAATTACAAATCTACACAAAACGAGAAGCGGCGTCTAGAGCTTAGTTAATAGTTTCGAGGGAATTAATGAAGGGCCCATTCTTTAATAATGGGCAAGCAGTGTCGGCACCGACTCAGTCCGGCGTCATTGCCTGGGATATAAGGGGGAGCACAGTGGTGCACCACATATAATATAGATCAGTTGCCCCTTGTTTCCGGTCATTGATAGACTGGGACTAAGTATATTATAATATGAATGAAAAAAATATGGAGAGGGTAATACGTAGATTTTATATAATTCTTGAAGATATATAAATTTTATAGTAATATAAACTGTGCCCAGAGGCAGTAGACGAACAAACCCCTAACTAGTAATATTTTATAGATAGATAGATAAATGGTATTTATTGGTTTCTGTGTCGCAGTTACAAACTGAATTGTACATGAATACATAGTATAAAATACAAATATACATTTCAAGATATTTCACAGTACATTAATATATAAAATATTAAAATGTATGTACTTTTTGTCCACTGCCATACCATTAATCGCTATAATACAATTTTAAAATTGAAAGTTACATAGTCCATAATGCCAAGAATACAAGGAGAGAAAGAAAGAGAGAGAAAGAAATACAATAGGATGAAGGAAGAAAAAAATTCCCAGCAGAAAAAGAAGGGAAGAGAAGAGAGAGACAGAAAGAGAGAGAGAGAGAGAGGGGGGGGGGGGGATCGTGAAAGAACACATAGAAAAAAAGAGAGAGTAAATCCTGATCATTAATGACAAAATGTTAATTACATTACTATAAAAGATGCAACAATACATTTAGGAATAACTGATCAAAACAGGTTGGATTAAAATATAATAAAAAGCACTATCAATATGACATGTGTTGAAAGCGTATTGCATTTTGCAGCATACAAAGTGACAGGGGGAAGGTTAGTGCTGAAACCCAACTATCTTAATAAAAAATAAATCGTGTCCATTGGAATGTGGACCGATGCATTTCTTGTTTATATCAGTATTTATCTAGAAGCCAATCCAACTCATAATGAGCTTCTGAATATGGGCAATTAAATTCGATCTACTGCCCTCTTGTATTTATGGGATGGTTGGAGAGATTATGATATCTGAATTTCGATATCGCATGCATAGAAAAGGCGGTTTGTGGTCATTAATAGATGGGGAATTGTGGCTCCTTTATGTAATATGGTGGGGGATCCCGCGAATATGCGGATATAGACCGGCCCAAACCCAATAAGGATTGTGGGCAAACCAAGCGGGAATGGGCACACCCCGGGGGGTGAGCATAAACTAAAAGTTTTATACTCCCATATGAATAAGGGAAGGGCGCCATCTTGGGGCATAAAACTTTTGTGGCTCCTGTCAGGGCGATGCTCTAAACAGGCATATGCCGCTTTAACACACACGCATGTACCCACTTTGTGGGAACAAAGGGTATGAAAAAATCCACTGCACCTGGAGTCAAAACGGTCCAACCTTAAAGCCATCAACCCAACAACAAAATAACTGCAAATTCCCCGACAAGGCCAACACTTTATATTAATAGAGATAACTATGACAAATTGGAATTAAGTTATTAATGAGCAAATGGGAAGGCAGTAATAAATTCTACACAATTATTTAACCTAATTTGTTATAAAATACAATTAAAGTTAACATGATAGCAAAGTAATCAATGTGGTCAGATATTATGTTGAAGTGCTATTCATGTTAAGGACCAGAATGGGCCGGAGGATCAATCCAGGAGTTACTATCCTGAATTAGACTCCCCAATTATTAATATTGTCCTACCCCTAAAAATTCCGTTGCTAGGTTTTACATGTAACACAGAGGAACGATTATTCCTTCTTTTTCTTTTAATGGAAACCTACTATACATAATTTTGGATAGTAAATTAAAGTGGGAGGATAAGTAGCCACTTGTATGATGATATAAATAAGGAATATAGAAAACATATACTTTGGGAGTTCTTTTTACATGCCTATTTCAGAGACAACCAACGACAGAATTTGGATAGTAGCGGACAGCTGGTCAGACGTGCCAAGCAGAGGACGAGCAATGCTCAACCACCAAGAACTGGAAAGAGCAAGAGGGACGGTCCAAATGGCAACGGTCCTGGGAGGAGCGATTGTTACAAGACCTTTTCCGCGCCTGGTGGAGAACAGGTTGAGATACAAACCAAGCGAGCACCTGCGCTAGTAATCGTGCATCTGGGAACAAATAACTTGGACCTGAAAAATGATGCCTGCAATGCAGAATCGCGATCGATATTGGCTCTTCAAAACAACATACCGGACGGCTTGGCTCGTATGTATACGCCTGGTCGACCATCATCCCACGTCTATTCTTCATAGCAGTCGTGTCATCGAACCTCAACAAGACGCCATGGATGGGGTCGGAAATCGCTTAATAAGTACGCGAGAGAATAATAGCCTGGCTTGCCGAACGCGTCAGTTATTGCTCATGCAAGTTGATCCATCCCAATCACAGTTTATTTTCAGAGATGGGGTACACCTGTCGGACAGAGGATCCGACGCTCTCATCGGTAACTTCAAGAAGGAATAGGCTCGGGCTTGGTACACATGAAATAGAAAGAACATTACATCCACGGAAACGGGACAATACGCTAATTCGGCTATTAATGAGCCTTGTTGAATCTCGGCATGACGGACGCCAAGTCCGTTTGAAGACCAGTATACCCCTTCTTGCAGCAACTATAGTTCTCTTTCCAAGTGTGACCAGGGACGTGAGAGGAAGACCTCTGGTGTGACACACCTCAATCAGATATCTATCTAAAAACATCTGTTCCTTGACCTTCAGTCCAAACAGTGGTCACTCCAAGGTCACAGCTGGGGCCAACATTGTTTACATTAAACGATCAAAGATGTCTGTATCGATACATTTTTATTAGTTTTTTTATTCTTGTACTTTCCTTATTCCGAGGTTCGATTTCCTTGCGTTTGAAAATTGAAAACGAATTAAACATTTGATTTCTAAATATAATAATGCATGTGAAAACTTGAAATATATCAAATACAATCACCTTATTTTTAAAGGGCCTACCTCATAGCAGAAGCTACCTAATTATGTAACATCCCAGCTGTTGTTTATCTTTTACCCCTGGCTCAACGCTCAAGCTGGCCTGGTGGAGTTGCAAAGTTTGATAACAGGGATTATCTGGCCATGCAGGGCCCGATAGTGATGGAATAGTTTTTCAAACGAGGATTTTTTATTAAGGGGTCCGACACCTGAGCTCAGCTCGTCGAAACTGGGGTAGGCTGCATATATGTTAGTGGATTGAGAAGACTAGAAGCATGGAAGATGTTGACATAGAGATGTAAAATTCCAATCATGAATGTTAGGGATAGATTGGTACGTAGTAGGAGGATGTCCAACTAATTCAAGCTGAAGTTATTTAAAAGTTGTTTTTGCTAGGCCTTAATTGGATAGAGCATTGTAAAAGGAGATTTTGGTAGTTGAATTATCACTAATTGATGTTTCGCATTTCAAAGGTATGAACCCCAAAGTTAGTGTCTCAGATTACCAATGAGCTGCTAGATACACTTTTACAAGTTTCAGACAAAGCCAGAAAAATGCAATAAAAAGCTCAAGTTTATGGTCCTTTGTCTTTGGATTTATTCAACCCAAAATCAATACAAATACATTTTCTATGTGTGTAATCAACATGAAATGAGATATAGTAACATAAAAATTTGAGGCGTAATGAGTAGATTTATACAAAAAAAGTTATGGCAGTACAAAACCTGAATGGTTTTGGACAGGTACATGTTGTTACCGTATGTGATTCCATTATGCCACCGTGGAAAAATACTGCCAAAGGGCCATGTTTCAATAGGAAACACCCTAAGGACAATAGGCTATATCAATGGTGGTGTGGCTCAGAGCTGAGTGTTGGAGAGGGTAGAGTAGTTTTTAAAAACTAAATGGGCCAGAGGTAAAACGTTGTTGTTTGTTTTTCACCCAATAACATTTTTTTGTTCAAAAATAGTTACATTTTTATAGATGATCCACTTAATCCTTATCTTGAGAGCTATCTCCAATCAAGCAGAAATTCCAGTCACTAAACACACATCACACTTTGACACGCTGTAGTTTGTTTTCATTCAAATTTTTTTCAACGAGGAAAAGTTGATCACGCTGCTGAGGTATTTTTCTAAAAGAGAAACTGACCAATTAGGATAAAAATGATTGATATTTACCACTGGCCCAAATGACAATTTCGAAGCTGTTTTTTATTGAAAATTTTGCTATTCCTCTGCTGTGTATTATTGAGTAGGCAGTCATGGGTTATTTTGCATTGTAAATGCATGGGATGACTACATCCAGTACAGTGAAGTGGAAAACCGTTCTAGTGCTTTTTGGCTTGTTTGTGTGGCCTATCGCTAGTACTAGGCCGTGGGAAGACCGTTATTCATCATTACATATTGTAGCAATGGAATCATTATAACAGCATAAAGTTGAGGAATAGCGTGTTGCAACGTGAGTTACAATATTATTCAGTTATATACCGCCTTCATTTTTAGGGATTCAACATTAAATTGAAAACTTATTTAAATTGTTGACAAACTAGAACCAATATTTAAATTAATCATTGATTTGATGTTTTACTAGTATACATCTACATATTGGTTTAAGCTAGCAAATGGTGGAGTCAGAGCCATCGGTCGCACCCAGTAGCCTCGGAACTAGCAAAGTGGGCCAAGGGAATTTTACCCGACAAAAGGATATATAATTGTTTTGCTCGTTAAACTAAGCCACAATGGCAATGATTGTCGGGTTTTTCGCCTCTATCACTGTCTGACTAGGCAGGCAAGAATAACTAACATAAGCTTAAAATATGTAACGGATTGAATCCATGATAAATACATGAAGTATGATACATGACATAATTATATTAGTGAAACAGCATGGTCCATAGATGGTAAGGAAGACCATGGCAAAACGCAATGCCACCAAACCCCACCCCCCACTCCCCCCCCAAAAAAAAAAAAATGTGTGTGGAGGATTTTTCTTTATCGCGCGATTATTCAGTAGTAAAGCGCGCGGATTTATCACGCAACTTGTTATATATGCGCTGGTATACGTAGAAACGGGATAACATTGGGATACTGCAGGAGATACTATCCTGTCGGTGGGTCACGTAAACCCCAGGGACCTGGGGTGATCGGAGGGAGTTAACTAAATCCTTCCGCTGATCGCGTGACTCGAGATCCACAAATATAGTGTTGCATTGATGATTTTGTGAGTATTGAAAAGTTGTGGGGGATCATAAACGTAGGAGATACTATCCTACGGCAGGTCACGTAAACCCCAGGACCTGGGGTGATCGGAAGGAGTTTATATCTTCCGCGCTGACGCGTGATTCGAGATCCACAAATGATAGTGTTTCCAATAACTATGTTATTTATGCATTGATGATTTGTGAGTATTGAAAGTTGTGGTGATCATCCGTAGGAGATATTATCCTACGGCAGGCTTCAGTAAACCCCAGGGACCTGGGTGATGCGGAGGGAGTTACTATCCTTCCGCTGATCGCGTGACTCGAGTCCCACAAAATATAAGGTGTTGCCATTGATGATTTTGGAGTATTGAAAAGTTGTGGGATCATCCTAGGGATAACTATCCTACGGCAGGTCACGTAAAACCCAAGGGACCTGGGGTGACGAAGGAGTTACTAATCCCTCCGCTGATCACGTGACCGGAGATCATACAAGATTGAGTTCCACTCATGGTAACTGTAACCCTTAGATTGTGAATCATATCATGTTTATTACATTATTGTGAATTGTTTATGGTGGACCCTCTTTATTGTGGTTAATAAGATTTTGTTATTGCTTTTATGCATGTTACTTGTTTTTACTTTGACTATTCCTACTTACATGTTTTGAGGA
>CALNVZ010003434.1:27026781-27038773 GCA_940671915.1 Paracentrotus lividus | reverse complement strand
CCCCCCCCCCCCCTAATCAAATTGATGTAACTTTTTAACAAATAGGAGTTTTATGAATTTAATTACATGTCCTTGTAGGTAATTTTATCAGCTTCCATTTTTATTTTTATTTATTTATTAGAACATATTTATACAGGATAAAAAGACATGATCAGCAACAGCTGTTTTCCATCATGGTCCTGATATGGACATTATAAAAACATCAATGAGTAGCAATATGACATAACTTAATTTATCATATATAATACATGGGGCTGGATAGAAATAGAAGAGAAGGAAATAGAGAAGATGCAAAATTTTTGAAAGAAAAGGCAGAGTAAAGAAAAGGAGGAGAGAGACAGAGAGAGAGATGTGTAGTCCAATAAATAATAGGATAGTTAGAGAGAGAGAGAGAGAGAAGGAGGAGAAATTAGAAGGGAGAGAGAGAGAAGGAAGAGAGAGGGAGGGAGAAAAAAGAGGATAGAGGTGCAGACTACCAATTAACAAAGTATACTGGCAATACAAGATAAGATAATTACACTAAAAAATCAATCTACTGTTTTTAGGATAAAATACATAATTTCTTGTATGAACGCTTAAAGGATACGAGGTATGGAGTTATTTTGGGAGGTTCATGTTGGCAGAGTTCCCATGTCTTTATTGCACTCATAGTTTAAACAGATTGCTTTTAACATTCAATATTAGGCTTAGGTACACAGCATTAAGTGAATCTGCATTCTGTATTCAATTCCATGCCTATCTAATAATAATTTCGATATACATTAAACAAAGTCATAATAGGTGCAATACCATATAATACATGGTATCGCTTAAAATACATAAAAAATAAATCCATCTTGCACAAAAGATTGCCATTTCAGATTCTTCATTAAATCGGTACAACTTTAGAAATATCATTTCCTTCAAATCACAATACGTGAATTTTATTGAAATCGTTTTGTTCATGCTTTCATGAGTATAGCAAAAGGCAAAAAGTCACTTTTTGAAAGTCAAAGGTTAATTTCATAACTTTAATTTAATATTATTTGAACAAAATTCAGACTTTTAACAAAAGATATGTTCAGAAGGGTTGTTGCATATTTCTAAACACATCAAACGACTTTTGCATTAAATTTCACGGTTGATGAACATGAGGTAAATTGGCAAAAACCATTTTTACACATTTTTACTTTTAAAGATACTGATTATGACTTGGAATATGCATCTGGAAGGATGTTTTAAAAAATACCCATCAATTCACGTGAATGAACCACTTAATAAAAAAAGAAAGGAAGGTATTCAAGTTCTAAATAGTATTGTTCCATTTTTTGTAATAAAATATTTTATCAACATTTTTTTTATATGTAGTCAAATTATTTATTTCAAAATAATGTTATGCATTTTATTAAAGATTCACACTTCAACATGAAAACGTGATACGTGACCAAAGCCGTTTTTTCGCTTGTGCGACTGATATTCAATATTATTGCTACTTTGAATACCTGTCACAGACCTTCTTGGATATTTCATCTGATTAGAGTTCACGAAAATTCCAGGGTTTTACGCTTTCAGTGAGCAGAAGTTATATAGAAAAACAGCAAACAGAAGAAATTTCAGAGCTTTGGCCCACTCGCTCTTTATAAGATTTCAATTCTAGCGTTTGTTCCTGTTAATTTGACCACACAAAGTTGTGTGCCAAAGTTTCATGAAAACTCTCAGTAGAATTAACAAAATCATCAATGAAATTAAGCCGAATGTCAGTGTTTGGTTAAAATTTGGATCCTCTCAATTGACATTGCTTGTACAATCTCAGAGGCAAACCAACCCCAAATCAACATGCTGGAACTTTTTAACAAAAAGTTGTTGATAATATCGTTGGCAGTTATGTTTATACACTTATCGACTCAAGTTTCATGTGCGAAAATGAGATAAAAGCCTGTGCGTCTGCATGATTAACATGTGTTAAAGGCCAAAATTGTCATACAAAAGTCACAATATCACCTTTAAATTGTGCTCACTCGTCCATAACACGACGAATAGTGCCATTTTTTTCCAAAATCGTGTCGATTAATGTTGATGATAATATCTGAGTTTCAATTCCTTTAATAAAATTGTTGGATTTTACCATTTTGGAGAACTGAACATAATTCTTAAATTGTGCTCACCATCCATGAAAACTAAATAAATGTATCGGGATTGGGTGTGGGATGACCAAATTTTGGATGATAAATCCACCAAAACAATTAAACACAAGGTAAAAAGGAAATTTTACAAAATTGTTATTTTTATCAGCCTCCAAATATGACCCTGTACTTTGAAAATGTCAATTTTTGCTTTATACGTTGATCACTCATGCATGTCTCAAGGGATTCATGTCATTTTTTCACAGAAGGGTACTCTAATAAGTGTAGAAAACCTCCCTCCAATTTATTGTGCTCCAAAACAAGCCTGTTCAAATAGTTACATCATTTGATTAGGGGACTTCCTATTTTTGTTGGGTAATATCTGACATTATGAGGAATCTTAGTGTGGGCCAACTGCTCCAGGATTCTCAAATAAAGAATAACTTACTTGACAAAACGAAATCATGCGAATCAAATGTCACTTTCTTTTTCATATTAATACTTTACGTCTCAATAACAAAATACAGTTTTTCCCGGTCAATTTTAAACTCTTGCAATCGAATTCCTTTACTTTCGGGTCAATTTAACGATACCTTCATGAAAGGCAAGAGCTTTCGGTCAATTGAATAGTTTAGATTTTTAATCGCGATCACATTTCGGACGAAAGTGCTTGTAAGAAATGTCAAATTGAATCGGCATAGTTTAAACTTGACCGGGAAAACCTATACTAAAAAATCGATGATTTTCTACAATTTGCATTTAGGATTTGTTTAACATTTCAGTTAATACAAAAGGCCACTGCCCTCCCCTGTCATTTCTATCTTTACCAGGATTCCGAAGTACATCTCGCATCCAAAAAGACAGCCAAATCAGACACTCCACTCTTTCGGCATCCTCTTGCTCAAATACCGTAGTTAGTCACAGGAACCAGTATTGGAACAAAATCGATCAACTCCGGAATTGAATCCCAGGCTATCCCCTGCAAAAAAAACTTAAAACAACTAATTCTAGAATTCGACTCGGTGTGAACTGCATATTTTGCATAAATTATAATAAATGTTAAAAAAAAAAAAAAAAAAAAAAAAAAAAACATCAGTAGTACCCTTTCAATGTGCAGGCGATCGACATCCGCGCGAGATACCAAGGGGGGGGGGGGGGAGGGGGGGGGGGTGAAATTGATCACTCCCTCAGTCAAACCCTCCTCCAAAACCAAGTCTGAAACGGAGTTAAGAAAATAACAAAGCCCACGCACCAGATGTGCTGGTGGTTGACGAGGGGGGTCTTGGTCAGTCGGATAAACAATAAAGGGCCCAAAATAATTGAGAAAAAAGTGCAAAAATGGGCTTTGTGGGCGTTAATAAACTTTAAAAACAAAAATGTTCCCGGGAATGGAAGTGAAAGGTCTTAGATCTAGCCAGTATCTAGTGAAAGCGAGGACAATTAAAGCTGGAGCAAAATTATGTTGTTGGAGCAAAAACAATATCTCACCTTTGTGCGCAACAGTGTACTTGAAAAGTAGTTGAATAATTTTCGATTTTGACAATCATTTATAGCATCCGATTTGTATCTTATTATGAATTTAAGGCTACCTTGTTTAAAAATTGTAAAGCGTTTTTTTATATAATATATGGTATTGACGATTCAAAATTTGGGGGCAAAGAAACTGATTTTTTGTTAATCATGTTTAATTTGATATTCTAAAAGTATTTTAGCCCTGCGCGACAAACAGTAACGACCGAGTAAGTATTAGAAGATAGCATTTGAGACAACCAAATATACAATTTTATAACGCATAGATTCATATAATCCACTCCCTCCTAGAATATGCACCCCTCATTACGCCCCGATTATCGACATTCATGCATGTCTTTTTTGCATTTATAGGAAAATGTCTTGTAATTGTCCTGCTAGATGATGTTAATGTCAATAAATTAAACAATATATATTCAAATTCAATTAAATTTGAGGATCAGGCAAGTGCGTAAGCAGGTGTTCGCAAATCAAGGTATGCCAAGAACTTCATATCTCATCGAATGCTGTCGAAACCATGTAAGTGGATGTATTTGGACGTAGCGTGCTGTAACTGGTCTCGGAAAAAGTATGGTTTTGTGGTTGATGTTTTCATAGTTTGCTGCGTAGACCTGGATGGGAAGGGAAAAAATGATATTGAGCATTAGATATCAGTAGCATTATCAACATTAATAGTATTGATTATTATAAAGCAAAGTTTCATTGGCAAAATATGATCTAATTTCAGATGTATTTTTTTTTAATGTATATGTACATACACGTAGCTTCAAACAACCAACAAATAATCGTTTTAATAAAAAGGTTGCTGTCCTCACCATAGTTAAAGCATTATAACTATCATTAGTAATGAAAATAATAACACTAATAATAATGATTATTTTTATTATTTATATGTGATGGTGAAAGAGTGTTTGAGGGGGTAACCCAATTGTTTGTATATTTAGTTAGCTTATAGTTTCATTTTGATCATACTAGCGCGTACAGGTCAATTTGTTGTAGTGAAAGGGTGCAATGTGGCATTGAATGCTTACCTCACATAGCATCATTAGTGCAGGTAATATGGGCCGTCCGAAATGGCGGAAATGATTCTGGTACTTAGTATTGGGATGGAGCATCAATCTCTTTGCTATGATTTGTTTTGGGGTATATTCACAGTATATAATTAATATAAGTAACTTATTGTAGGCCTATATTGATTTGTATAATGAAAATAATATTTAGATAATATTAAAAAAGAAATAAAATACAAAACAATGATATATAGTCAAAATATTTACTGGGTCTATCATTTCAAATGATATCTTAAGTAAATGATTTTCCACTTTTTAAGCAAACTTCCAGACATAGTAGAGTCATTGTAGTTTTTTTTTTTTTTTTTTTTTTTTCCTTAATACATTAAACACAAAGTCATGTGCCGATATTACCTGCACATGCAGGGTAATATAGGCACTTTGTGATGACGTCAACATTTGAATATTGCCAAAACAGGGGCATGCGCGTATTCTGGGGGGCGGGGGTTACGGGCCCGGGACTTCGGGGGCGCGCAGGGGGGGGCGCCGAAAGAGGAGAAAAATGGAGAAAGGGAAAAATGAAAAAAGAAAGAAGAAAAAAGGAGAAAAAAAAGAGAAAGGGGGAAAGAGGAAGGAAGGAAAAGAAGAGAGAGAAGAGAGAGAGAGGGGGGGGAGGGAAAAGAGGGAGGGCGCCCTTACCTTAAACTTATAGGGGCACCAGATCGACCCTTTATTAGGGGGCGCCAAATCGACATTAAACTACGGGGGCGCCAACTTGAGCTCCAAACTTAGGGGCGCCGAATCGACCTTGAACTAAGTAAGGGGTGTCAAATTGACCTAATAAATTTAGGGGGGCGCCGACTCGACCTTAAACTAAAGGGCGTCAAGTTGAGCTTAAACATAGGGGCGCCAATTGACCTGCAACATAGGTGGGCGCCGAATTGACCTTAGATTGAGGAGGGGCGCCAAATCGACCTTTTAAACTTAACGGCGCTAAATTTAGGGGGTGCCAAATCGAACTTAAATTAAGAGGGCGCCAAAATGAGCTTAACGTGGGGGCGCCAAATTGACCCAAAACTTAGGTGGGGGCGCCAAATGAGCTCAAACGTAGGGGCGCCATATTGACCCGAAACTTAGGTGGGGCGCCAAATTGACCTAAAGCTGAGGGGCGCCCAAATTGATATTAAACTTAGGGGCGCGAATCGACCTTGAACTCAGTCAGGGCGCCAAATTTACCTTAAATTTTAGGGGGGGGCGCCGACTCGACCTCAAACTAAGGGGGCGCTTAAAACAAAGGGGCGCCATATTGACCTGCAACATCGGTGGGCGCCGAATCGACCTTAGATTAGGGAGGGGCGCCAAATTGACCTTAAACTTAACGGCGCTAAATTTAGGGGCGCCAAATCAAACTTAAATTTAGAGGGGCCAAAAGAGCTTAATGTGGGGCGCCAAATTGACCCGAAACTTAGGTGGGGGGCGCCAAATTGACCTGAAGTTGAGGGGGTGCCAAACTCACCGGAAACATAAGTAGGGCGCCAAATCGACCTTAAACCCAGGGGCCCAAATCGACCTTAAATTTAGGGGGCGCCAAATCGAACTTAAACGTAGGGCGCTTAAATCGACCTTAAATTAGGGGGCGCCAAATCGACCTTAAACGTAGGGGCGCTAAATCGACCTTAAATTTAGGGGCGCCAAATCGACCTTAAACGTAGGGCGCTAAATCGACCTTAAATTTAGGGGCGCCAAATCGACCTTAAATTTAGGGGCACCAAATCAACCTTAAATTTAGGAGGGGCTCCAAATCGACCTTAACCTTATGGGCGCTAAATCGACCTTAAAATAAGGGGCATGAAATCGGACTTAACTTAGAGGGGCCAAATCGACCTTTAACATAGGGGCGCCAAATTTCGCTCAAATGTAGGGGCGCCAAAATAATCTCAAACTTAGGAAGCGCCGAATTGACTTGAAGTTAAGGGAGCGCTAAATTGATCTTAAACTTAAGGATGTCAGATTGAGCTCAAATGTAGGGGCGCCAAATTTAACTTTAACTTAGGGGCTCCAACTTTATCCTTAACTTAGGGAGGGTGCCGAATTAAAAAAAAAAAAAAAGAAGGGGTCTTTAAAATGTTCTCTATGTAGAAAGAGGAAATATCTATACTTCCGTGTAGTAAAATTTTCGCTCGCGCTTCGCGCTCGCATATTTTTTTTTTTTATTGAGTTATTATATTGTGTTCTTGAGGAACGCATAAACTGTATTGTTTTCTAATCATTCGAATACTTCAACATTTCCGTTCGCTCCTCGCTCTCGCCTTTGTTTTTCCTCTTACCAGAATTTACATTTTTTTAAATAATTTATGGGATTCTAACCATCAAAACATTTGAATTTATTTTATTTCACGTTACATTTGTTTTCCTTTTCAAATTGACCTGAAACTCAAGGAGCGCCGAATTGACCTGAAGTTAAGAGGGTGCCAAATTGATCTTAAAATTACTGGCGCCAAATTAAGATTAAACCTAGGGGGCCAAAATGATCTGAAACTTAGGGGTCCCGAATTGATCTGAGACTTAGAGGCGACGATTTGACCTGAAGTTAAGGAGCGCCAAATTGACCTTAAACCTAAAAACCTACAAATTGACCTTACTTTTTTTTTTTTTTTTTTTTTTGCATTTCACATTGACCTGAAACTAAGGGGCACCAAATAAATTTTAGACAAAGGGATGTTCAAATTGACCTAAAATAATGTAGGGCGAAAAATTTAGCTTAAAGTTAGGGGTGCCAAATTTACAATTCCGAAGCGCAAGTGAAAATCTCATTAATCAACGTTTTACAAAATACATTATGTTTGTAATCCCTTTCTGAATATGGTCACTTTTTATAACGATACGGACCTGAAAATAAAGAATTTAAGCAAGTTTAAAAGTTTATATTCATCATATTTGGACAAGTGGGCAAATACAAAACCTGTGCAAAATACTTAGAAAATAAAAACAAAATGTGAAGCTTTAAAAATCAAAGGGGACGTCCCCCTGATTGCCGCCAAATTTGGAGAGGAATTAATTATACACGAGATCGGAATAAATAAAGCACCCCAAAGAGACATATAATATAGGCAAGTATCAAAAATTCACAATAGAATGACCTACCTCACACATTATGCCAAAGTTACAAATAAAGCGTTGTAACAAATAAAAAGAATAAATGAATATAGGGACCTGAAGAAAGATTATAAGAAAGGATATTTGTTTTCTAAGGGATAGTTTGCTACAGGAATTGACTAAGTGGTGTTTGACCAAGTCGACTTGGTAAGACGAAATGGGAATTAATTAGACCAAATGGTAATTTGACGAACTGATTGAAGACAAACATCTCACAGGGATGAAACCAACGGGCATTTAATAGTCAAAGTGGATTTATGGTAGTTTACTGCTGAAGTTTAGATATCGTATGGCATTCCTGTGGTACTTCATGTGGTACTATGGTAATTAGCTCATTTGCATACAATGTTTTTGTATGCACAAATCAGTATTTTTGTGAAGCTTACCTCATTAACTAGTAATTCACTGCATATCAATATTTTTTCTTTTAGGGAAATATATTTCATAAACACAAAGTAACATCAAGATCGATAGTTTTGAGATTTGCATTATTGTCAAGAAATATAGAAAAAAACTAACAGTGACCCAACATATTTTTGAGAGATAGTGGTATATATACCAGTGTATGGTATCATTGGGTGTCTGCAGCAGTCCTGCGGTAACGGCGTGTGGTATCCCAGAATGAACTGCGTTTGGTGTTTCGGTCGCAACGGTATGTCGTAATCCTGGTAACTGTGTGCGGTATTGCTGTGTGGTACTAGTTTCGGATAGTGCTTTTAGGTATTTTTGCTGTATGGTACTGCTGTATGGTATTTTTGTGGTATTCGTGGCAAAATAGCATAGGAAATCCTGTGGTATTTGTGCCGAAATGCCATAGGAAATCCTGTGATATTTTGGCTGAATGGTACTGCTGTATGGTATTTTGTGTGGTATTTTTGCCAAAATACCATAGGAAATCCTGTGGTATTTGTGCCAAAATACCATAGGATTCCCTATGGTATTTTGACTGTATGGTACTGCTGTATGGTATTTGTGCCAAAATACCATAGGAAAATCATGTGGTATTTTGTATGGTACCGTTGTGTGGTACCACAGGATTTTTTTTTGTAAGGGTAATACTACTAATAATACTAATAATATTAATAATAATAATAATACTAATACTAATACTAATACTACTAATAATACTAATAATACTAATACTAATACTAATACTACTACTACTACTACTACTAATAATAATATTAATAATAATACTAATACTACTAAATACTACTAATAATACTAATAATACTACTACTAATAATAATACTAATGCTAATACTACTACTACTAATAATAATAATTATAACAATAGTAATCATTAATGTTTATGTTAGAAGTAGTAGTAGTAGTAGTAGTAGTAGTAGTAGTAGTAGTAGTAGTAGTAGTAGTAGTAGTAGTAGTAATACTGTATAAAGGATAAAGGACGAATATTCGCCCGGATAATCAAAACAAACCGACCTTTTTAACACCACACTCTGGTTCCAAGGCATAGGTCCATGTCACGTCGTCCTTAGAATAGGACACACTGAGAGAGGTGGTCCATCGTTGATTGTCGAATCTGCCTTGCGTAATCACACCAGTCACATTACAGATCTTACCCAAATCAATCTGAACAATAGGCAAAAGAACAAATCATTATGATAAATGTTGAAGCATCAGATAATGTAATACAGCTAAACTATTCAGTTTAACAAAATCAAAAGACAACTTAAAAAGCCACATTGAAGCCTAAAAAGGAAAGTTCAAGCTTCTACTAACTTGCTGTTTAGAAGGGCAAACTTTTGTCTACACCTATGGACTTTCTCAAGCTAAAGTGCTCTCAATTCGCTCGTTGCATGTTGCTCTCTGTCTTGTAATCACTGGACCGAATTGTAATAGTTATTTAGTGGTTCTGTCTCTCGCCTTTCAATCAGAGGGTCGCAGGTTCGAAGTCCAACCCAGCGTTAATTTTCTTCGGCAAGAAATTCATCCTCAATTTGCCGCACTCGACCCAGGTGAGGTTAATGGGGACCTGGTAGGAATATTTATTCCTTGAAACGCAGCGCGCGTAAAAGCTGCACTGCTAAAGCCAGGGTAATTATGCTGCATAATTGTAGAGCGCTTAGAGACTTCTGATAAAGTAAGCGTTAGGGGCTATATAAGCAAGTATAATTATTATTATTATTATTAGTTTACATCTAGTACTTGTGAGTGTAATGGGACGATAGTTAGCTCGGTCGATGGTAGAGCTCTTTTTGAACAAAGGAGTGATGTTTGCCTTTCTTCAGTCAAGAGGAAGATTCTTCTGCTCCAATCTCGAGAGTTTGGTTCTTGATTTGGACTGGGCCAATGGCTTTGGAGGTGTTGATATCTTAATCTTCATGTGCAATATCTTAAAAAATCCTAGATGGTGCAGCGAGGTTGTAGTCTCTGCTCAATACACATAGCTACGTCACAGGCACATTGTGTATATAGCGTGACTGTACAATCTTCGCTCAGTATTCGTACAGGGAGGAGTGGCGGGGAAATTGTCAGAGTTAAAAGCGCCAAAAAGCACTAATTTTGCCTTGAAGAGAAGCACAGCTGTTCCCTGTCACAGTATGATGTTAAAAATATTCGAGTTGGATGGCAAAATTCGGAGAAAAAAAATAAAAACGGGAGCTCCTAAAAATTACGTCCACCCTCAACCACCGCTCTATCATTGCTGGGTTATCGTGAGATTATTTATGAGGGGAAATAAAAAAGTGGCATGAAATTTTTACTGACCTTTACCCATTTATCTTCATCATCGTCGTGGGAAACCCAAGCTGCCTGGGTATCGCTGTTTACTCCACCATTTAGCCTTCCTTGGGATGCTCTGAATCGTTGCAGATTACTCCAACTCGATGAGTTGGTGAGCTGAGAGTCTGGAATACGCCCATCTTCTACTCCCATACCCTCCCCTCGGATAGGAGATGAACACCTTGGTTCACCATTGTTTAATGCCGCTGAATACCACAAATAAGTAAAGCATATTATTCCGTAAAAAAGATATTGATTATATATATGATTTTAGAATAATTTAATATAGAATATACAGATCCTATTCATCCTTAGTAAATCAACAACCTTCTTTATCCTTATGATTTTATTTTAATGTATCACGTACCGTTTTCCCATCTCTTCGTGGATTTGTGGACTCAATTGAATTATTATAGGGGTGTATGAATATTACGGCCCGTTGTCTTACAACTGAGCGATTGTGACGTAATTATTTTATCCAAATCAATTCGAGCGATCTGAAATACAAAAATTCATCGATATTGTTCGACAGTATCGATAATATCGCCAAATTTTAAGGGTCAAAGGTCAAATCGTTGGCAGCTCCACTTCCGCTAGGTAGCAGCATGCGTAAGCGCCATTATGCATACGACGGATCAACTTAGCTGAAAGTTATAGGCGGTTTTTGCCTTCGAATTTCACCGTTAGGGGAGTGCTAAGGTGCACTGGATTTCTAATTTGCGTCGTACTTATGTTTTTGTTAGGCCGAAAGATAAAAAATAAAATCGACGTTAATTTTTGTTCTTAATGAAAGATATCTCTTTTGTTTGACGTCCCCTAATAAAGACAAATAAATGGTAATTGCTCGATTAGCGCGCGTATTTATTTTAGGCCTAAATAATATTCACGCGTGCACACAGCTAGCTGCGCTATTTTTTATCAGTTATTCTCACGCGATGACTGAACTCATCGTATTCATTATGACACACACACCGCTCAATTTGTGCCAGAAAATTGTGAAGATACAACGTGCGCAGCTTACAAGCTAGCCCATTGATCATAATTATCTCTTACTGATATGGAGCCGGAAGTGGAGTTGTCTACTCATCAAGATGCATGTTGGGTAATCTCGCTAGCTGGAAGTATATCGGGTAGCTCGAATTAAGGACGTTGCACAGTTTTGTGTTTCTGCGCATCTTGACTGCGCATCCTGGGCGCGCATTATTTACTACGTCACAATGGAAAAATATTCAGCGCTCATGAGCAATCCAGCGCTCAAAGAGTTACAAGAAATGTACTTTATAAATATGTTATTTATGCAGCCCTTCTTTTTGTTCATTATTTACCTATTCGCAGAGATATGTAAAGCATTTATGTTAGTGCATGTTCGTGTTATTCTAGAGATTGCCATGGATAAGAAATAAATTGTAAATATTTGGGAGCAGGATTTTGAATAAGTCGAAATTTAGA